>CM035280.1:67808671-67910472 GCA_020226075.1 Hydropotes inermis | reverse complement strand
CTCTGCACGGGCAGAAGCCACACGAGAAGCCTGCCCGCTGCAACGGGAGAGCCCGTCCGGCAGGGAAGGCCCGGCGCAGCCGCAGCAGAGTGCTGTCCCACCGGACCCCGAGCACATTTCCCCCCCAGGGCGGCACCGACGTCCGCGCCCGGTCTAGCCCCAAGCCGCGTCTCTGCTGGGCTCCTCCCCGACACAATGGCCTCCTCGCATGCTCCTGACTCAGGACCTCACACGTGCTGTTCCCAGAGTCTGGATGGTTCTTGATCCCGTGGACTTTCCCCCCAGGACACCCCAGTTTCTGCTCACACGTCACCCCCTTGGGACGCCTCCGCTGACAACTCTTTCTAAAACAGCTCTACCTCCCTACTGAATCACTCTGGCCCCTCCTTCTGCCTTACTTTTCCTTAAAAATACTTACAATGTATGCAAGAGTTGTGTGTACACCCACATCCGTTCACAGCACCAAAAGGGGGCAGAGACCGAAGTGCCCGTTAATGGGTAAAGACATGAAGAAGCGGGGTCTGGAGATTCAGCGAAGGGGTGACCGCTTAGGAAGCAGGGTCATTCTGACACGGGGCGACGTGGGGGACCCCGAGGACCCCGCGCTGGGAGCAAGAGGCCAGTCACAGAGGGCCAGATGCGCAGGCCTCCGCTCATGGAGTGCCCGGGGCAGCCAGACCCACGGAGACAGCCGTGGAGCGGGGCTGCCAGGGCCTGGGGGACGGCGGGTGGGGGTGTCTAACGGGCAGAGTTCTGCAAAGCGCAAGGAGCTGGGGACACTGACTGGACAGCAGTGTAAATACACTTAACATCCTCAAACTGTCCACTTAAAAATGGCAAGGGTGAGAAAGTTTATGCAAGGTAGAGAACAGACATGTGGTTGCCGAGGGCGAGGGATGGATCGGGAGTTTGGGATCAGCAGGTGGATAAGCGAGGTCCTACTGCCTAGCACGGGGAGCCGTTTTCAATGCGCTGCGATTAACCACATGGAGAAGACTGAGAAAACATGCATACAAGAACACATGTATGTCTGAGTCACTCAGCTGTATGCAGACTTTAACACAACATCGTTAACACAACTGTAGTTCAATGAAAAACAAGAAATTTCACGTGCTGCGTATTTTACCACAATTAAACATTGAAAACTGTACTGTCCATGTGGGGGTTGGAACATAATAAAGCACAGACCTGAGAACCACCGCTCTGCAGAACCAGACCATCCCCGATGCTCTCTAGGCCGCCCGTGTTCTGCGCTCCTTCCACGGACCAGATTCCGCAGCTGAAGGGTGACCGCTACCCGTTCTGTGCTCCCTCTGCTCACATCCTTGCTCTGCACCTTCTCGTTGATGCCTGCTTGCCTGACTTCACAGTATACAGTTACGTGTCTAATTCTTTATAAAGTGTTTATCAGATCTTTAAGCTTGCCAGTCGCCCTCACGAGGGCCGCTGTGAAGGCAGGGACACCCGGGCCGGGGGGGGCAGCACATGGGGCGCCCTCCCCGACGTGGAGGGATGACTTCAGAGTCCACGTCTTGACTTAACGCTGCGTGGCGCTGAACCAAAGTATTTCCTTCTTCCTCCTTTGGCCTTTGACACGCTGTTCATGCTTCCACGTCAAATTCACGGCAGACTGTGCTTTCCTTTCGTGTAGAACTGTTTCATGATCAGAAGCAAAAAGCACCAACCCCACTACGGACTGTGCTTTCTAGGGACACAGATTCTGAACCGCGTGCTGGCTGTGTGTGCCGACGGTAGCGCCAGGCCTGCCGGCTTTCCTGGGCTCCTCTGCACCTTCTGTGAGTAGAACTCTTACTTCCTCTGCCCGGGGTCCACCTTCACCACGCGCTCCAGGCCCAGGATGATGGCTCCAGGGCGTGACTTTCCGCTATAGATCCAACCGCTTCTGGACATCCTGGCTTCCGGACCTCCCGCCCAACTGGCAGGTGGGCATCGCAGGCTCGTGCGGTAACATCGCCCTCCACTCCCTGGTACCTAAGCCTGCTCTCTGACTCTGGATTCCCCCGTTCTGATCATCAGTCGACGTCCCCAGGCCTCGGCCCAGACAGCCTCGCCTCCGGGGGCCTCTCCAAGCCCATCTCTGTGGAATGTGGTCTGTCTGCCCGTTGCAGGAAGCGTCAGGCGTCACATGGTCACCTGTCAGTCGTGGGGACAGGATATCGACCTCGGTAACGGCCACCCTTCCCCCGTCCTACCACGGGGCCTGGGCAAAGCCGGAGCCGCCTTCACACCCGGCGAATGGAAGAACGCGTTCTCACGTTAACGCACACATCCCTCTTCGCCTTGGGTGTGTCTGAAGGCCCTCTGAACACATCTGATCGGACCCTCCCAGACCCACAGCCCGTGTCCTGCCTCCCCTGCTAGACCGCCTCCTCGGGGAAGGCAAGGCGCCCAGGACAGACCTGAGGAGACTCGCCACTTGGAACCAAGCTCCCAGAAGCAGGAACCACGTGCCGACTAACTCCCGAAGAAGGGCCCGCTCAGCCCGCCTGCGCCCGAGCCCCGGCGGCGAGAGCCCTGCGCGGCTTCAGAGCTCCTCACGGCGTGAAGTCACAGCCAACCTCAGATACAAGAGCAGGGCGCCCTTCTATCATCCAGCTCTGAGAAAAGAGATGAAACTGACTTCAGTGACCTTCAGAAGGAAAAACATCTGGTTTGCCTGGCATTAGGAAGCGGTATGTCATCTGAAGATGCTGAGAAAAGCCTGTCTGGGCACTGTGAGCCACGTCCAGACCGCCGCTGACAGAGGGCATTCATACTTTCCGTCTCTACACACGTCTGCCGTGTGTTTTCCAGAATGCTAAGGGATAAAAATGAGGAAGCAAAGCTACACCACAGGGGTTTTAAGATCAAGAATTGAAGCAGGTCGTAAGTTTTACCAAGTTCTATAGGCTAGATGATACTGAAAACCACATAAAAATGCATGCAGGATAAAAGGCAAAAAAAAAAAAAGAGAAAAATCTCTGACTGGGAATTAATGGAGTAGTTTGAACCAGGGGCACAGGATAGAACAATTTTCTGGTCTCCTCCTAAATTTCAAATAAAACTATGCGTCAGACAGACTTAATCCTTGGGGCAAATGCATACAGTGCTTGATAAACAGGAACTCCTCCTAGCTTGAGCGGCCTTGGCCAGCCGGCCTCAGCAGCCTTGGTCCCTACCTTGTTATAAAGACCATCTGTCTGCTCAGAACACAACACGTCCACACGCCTGAAAACCTGTCCGCCTTCAGAGAAAAGCTCCTCCCCCCACGCTCGTCGTCACGTCCTAGAATAGGTTTCAACTCACGAGTTTGCATTTTTGATTTTTACTCAGGAATTTCTGCGTTTTTAGCCAAGTTTTCTTACTTGCTTCGAATAAGGTTATGGTCTTCAGTTTGTTCAGGTGGCAAGTCAAGCCTATGAATAAACCAGCGTTATCATATGAAAGAGAATTAAACAGGCAGATCCAAGTGGGGATATATTAAGCCAAATTTAAGCTCCAGTTGTTGAATTTAGCCCAGGCTCGATGTCTGGTTTGCCTGGGGATAAATTCAGCTTTCCAGCTAATCGAATGAAGAAAACCGCCTCAGGTATGATAAAATTTACAAGAGAGTGCTGTCCAACCGTTCTTGTTAAAAATATTAGCTTAAAGGCATTCTTATCGTCTTTGGGATGAAGACCATATTTGCATTTAATGATTTGATTTCAAACTTTTATGAACTTGGATCCAATATTAGCTTAGCCAATTAAAATCTTATTTGGAGGGAGAGTGAGGGGCAAAAAGCCCGACCTATTCAGCTCTGGTTAGTGTTTTAGAACTTTCCTATGAACTCTCAAAGAGGTTATTTCTAAGAGAAAAAAATAAAGGGGGAGGGTAACGTTTCAGAATATGAATGCACATTTAGTAAACAATGTTATATTCACAATACACAGTTGACTTGAAGCTTTTCTGCACGCTAGAGCCTTGGTCCAGAAGACAAAAGATGTAATCTTCCAGATATTTCCACCATACAATCAATACTCCTTCATAATTCAACATTTGAAAGAAACGCTTTTTATTTAAACTGCCCGTTAGTCCACAGGCCATAGGGTGGTTGCAGGGCCAGGGGAGGCCTGCTCCCCATCCAGGGTCGGTCCCAGCCTGCCTTCTATCCTCCAGGCCCGGGAGGAGGCAGACGGGGCCAGCGATGCGGAGGGCCGAGGGTCCATGGGGAGAAGGAGCTGACTGCAAACTAAAGGGTGGTGGAAATGTTGGAAAAAGGCATTCAAAATCCTCCCCCAGGTAAGCAGTTTATTGTGTATAACCTGCATCACGCAGCCCTCAGGGCCCCTGGCTGGCTAGGCAGGAACCTCACGGACTCTCCCAGGGCACCAGGTCCACGGAAGTCTGGGGTCAGAAATGCGAGCTGCGGCCCATTCCCTGGGGTGACGGCTGCAGCCCGGCTCCAGCGTCCCCAGGGGCAGCTGGGACGAGGCGGGAACGAGTCGGACACCCCGGGGCCAGTTCTCCTCTCAGTCATTTCATCAGAGACCAAGACGTGACAGAACACACGCGTTATCTGAAAGAACAAGCACTGGCTATTCAAAGGATGGAAACCTTGACAGTTAAGCCAACACAAGGCCGTGACAGGTAAGGAATTCTCCCTCCCACGCAGGAGCAGGGCCGAGACCCTCCACTGCGATGTGTGTCTGGTTCCCAAATGAAGACCCAGCAAGCTGAGCTCTGCACATTCAGAGGCTGTATTCGGGCTTTATTTCTGATAAGAAGTTTAAAAGATGCCTTTCCATTTCATGCGGCTTCCCTTGTAGCTCAGTCGGAAAAGAATCTGCCTGCAGATTCCTGCCTGCAGGAGACCCAGGTTCGATCCCTGGGTCGGGAAGATCCCCTGGAGAAGGAAATGGCAAGTATCCACTCCAGTATCCTTGCCTGGAGAATCTCACGGACAGAGGAGCCCGGTGGGCTGCAGTCCATGGGGTCGCAAAGAGTTGGGTACAATTGAGCGACTAATAATTTCCATTTCACAGTAAATATCTTAATTCATGAGAAATAAATTCTGTCTGAAACCAGCAGCAGAATCAGATATTCAAGGAATTAAAAGTACTATTGGGACTTCCCTGGTGGTCAGGTGGTTAAGAATCTGCTGTGCAATGTAGGGGCTGTGGGTTCGATACCCAGTCGGGGAACTAAGATCCCACACGCCTTGAGGCAACAAAGCCTACGAGCTCTAGAGTCCTGGGGCTTTGCAACTAGAGAAAGCCCAGCACCACAAGGAAGACCCAGTGCAGACCACCCCCAAAACCTACTATTAATGTGTCATCTATTTTTAAATCCAATTTTAACATGTTAAAGGCTTTCTGTAAGGTATTTTATGAAATGTAGGCTCATCACGTTTTACGGTTTCTGAGGATGAAGTATTTGTTTCGCTCTCTGATGTGTTCCCACAGCCTTTCCCTCTGTTTTAGCTCTCCCAGCCCCCGCCTGGCACTCGGGGCACCCCAGCACCCATCCTCTGAGACACCAGGGCGAATGCAAGCACTGGAGGAAAACTGGGGTTTCTTTAATGCTGCACCTGGTGCCTCCAACCCTCTTTTCACAACACCCCCACCCTCCTGTGTTGACTTTATTTATTATTAGAGGAAGCATTGGGGTGAGGTCCCCAAACTGCATTTCTTTAATTGCATGTGAATTCAGCTTTCTGCTGAAGTTGAATTTTTTGGAATTAGTGAGCTTTCTTGTACTTCGCATGTTCTATCACAGTTAGTAGAACGCTTGCAGCCCTTGGTCCACATGAGAACTATTATTTATATACATCTGAGAGAGATAGCCAAGGTTTCTCTTTAGTTTGTAGGATTAAAATAAAACTACCCTTCAAGAGCTAGATATACTTGCTACTTATCATTATATCATTTTCCTCAGCTTCTTAAAATTCTGCTCAATAAGATCAGAGGTTGAATGAAGGGGAAAAAAAAAATCATTCAGTCGACCGATACTTATCAGAATCATTTGATATAAAAAGGAGAGAGAGGTCTTTGGGCGAGAGAACCAGGAAAGAGGAAGGGATACTGATTACCTAACAAGATCACTGAAGACAAATATTTATCAATTGTTTGGATATAAATTAATAGTTCACTCAACTGCTTAGGGATATGTATTTGTTAGTGAAAGACAGAAAATCCATCACAGTTTGTTTTGTATTTGTTTAATGATGCAAACTTTTAAGGGACTTCCCTGGTAGTCCAGTGAAGAGTGCGCCTTCCAATGC
Source organism: Hydropotes inermis (assembly GCA_020226075.1). Lineage (NCBI taxonomy): Eukaryota > Metazoa > Chordata > Mammalia > Artiodactyla > Cervidae > Hydropotes > Hydropotes inermis. The sequence continues at coordinate 67,904,210 of CM035280.1, read as the reverse complement.
AGGGGACTCACGTTCCATGCTCAGGGAACTAAGATCCCATGTGCTGCGAGGCAACTAAACCTCAGCACAACGACTCTGGGCCCGTGCTCTGCAACCGGAGACCCAGGGGAACAAAAAAAGACAGACAGACAAGAAGAACGTTTAAGAGCCTGAAACATGGGCAAAGCAAGCTCTCAGCCCACTCCACCCCCCTTCCCTAACTGTGTCTGTGGATTTTGCTGAGACAGTGATAGCGCTGATATTACAATACCTTACATTTGACCATATCTGTTCTGGAAAATGTTGTGCTCAACTCTAAGCCTGCAGAGCAAGGGAATGAGGAACAGGTGGTCACCTCGCCTCCCCCACGGGGTATCGTGGGTGTCAGAGTCAGCAGACGCCGGTGCCCCTTGGGGCTGCATCCCAGCCAATGCTCGACTATTTAGGGGAATGACTGATCTCTGCGTTTCCACAGCTGGGAAAAAGGAAAAGAGGTGATTTAAATCTGTGAACATCTCACTGGTCAAATGATCCTGAATGAGGAAACCAGGTCTCCGGTTCGTCATCTGAGCAATGAATTCCAAGGGTGATTCCACGAGGCTGGACGCCCTCTGTAAGGCGGTAAGGTAGCTTCAGTCATTTCACCACAGTGATGACCTCGCTGCTGCAAAACATCTCCAGCACAGAGAAGGCTCTTCCTGACCCAGGGTCACCCGGAGCCTCTCTGGTAAGAGTCAGGGTCAGCGGGGATGACGCTGCACTGCCCGACCTCCGCCCTGCGCTCATCCGCAGGGCGAGGGGGCTGCTCCCGCGGCCCTTAGGAGCCGGGTGAGAAACCGCCATGTGTCACGGGCGCTTCCAGCCTTAGTGAGTGTCCAGTACGTGATACAAAGTGCTGGATACGCCTTCCCCGTGCCTGGGGGTGTTCCAGAGACCCGACCCAAGGTCAAGGTCAAGGGCAGCTCCAGACCACTCTCCAAGATGCAGCTGGTAGTAGTAACAAGTCTCATCTTGTGAAGCAGGATTGAAATAACTGTTTAAGATTTGATTTGTGGAAGGCTGCCAACTTTGTGTTGTCCTTCATTAACAGAAAACGCGGGGGAAATTTTAAAATTCCCACGCAGTGACATTAGATCACAAACAAGGGTGAACACGCTGTGGTTATTCTTCAGTTGTGAAGGAACACAGCTGGTAGCTCCGCTGGTAAAGAATCCGCCTGCAGTGCAGGAGACCCTGGTTTGATTCCTGGGTCGGGAAGATCCCCTGGAGAAGGAGATGGTAACGCACTCCAGTATTCTTGGGCTTCCCTGGTGGTTCAGACAGTAAAGAATCCTCCTGCATTGCAGGAGACCAGGGTTTGATTCCTGGGTTGGGAAGAGCCCCTGGAGGAGGGCATGGCAACCCACTCCAGTGTTCTTGCCTGGAGAATCCCATGGGCAGAGGAGCCTGGTGAGGTACGGTGAACGGGGTTGCAAAGAGTTGGACACGACTGAGCAGCTAGGCACTGAAGCACTGTGAAGAAACAAGGAAGCTTCTATTTCCTGAATTTTAAAGAAACACTTCTACAAAGCATCAAGCACATCTCAGAAAAAAAAAAAAAAAACACACAAAACATTCTCCAGATGCCTGACAGTTGTGGACAGAAATGTTTCTTTTAAAAAGGCATAAATCTTAGATTGTGTGAGGTGAGCAGAGCAACTGTTTACGTTCACTATTTCAAAGCAAACAAATCCCTCACCATCTAATCAAGACCAGTTCTTATTTCTCCGATTAAAACAGAAGTGATGGCAGAAAGGAAGTCCACTGGATGTATGCAAATAAATATCTTGTAACAGACGTCTGAGCATTTCTAGCTTGTAAGGGGGTGGAGTCTGTATATGTATGATGAATGGCCTATTAACCAATAATGTCAGCAAGGAAGTTTTCTTAAGTGTCTGTCCGTGTTTGCACTCTCTCATTCAAGGCTTCAGACAACCCAGTGGGTTGATGGTGTTCATGTCGTCTGTATTATTTACTTGGTGCTGGTTGGCGGCGGAACTGGGAGCTGGATTAGTCTCCAGTCTGCCCTCTAGGCCTTGACTCAGGCTCGCCTTCCATTCCTGGGAGCCTCGGCCATCGGTGGGAGTGGAGGTAAGGGATGAAGCTCCTCCCAGCCTCCTGAAGGGCAGTGGATTTTGCTCCCAGAGTTGCAGCATCAATATTCCCAGAGCCCCGTCTACGAAGGGGATTCCCTGAGAGGCTGGCAAGTGCAGAATGGATGGGGCAGAGAAAGGAAACATCTGAAACTTCTGAAAGAGCTTCCAGTCGTTCAGGCAGACCAGGAAAAGTAGAGACGTAAGACCAGCTTCTACACAAACCAGCCATCAGTGCGGGAACAAGGCGGCTTCCTGAGCACGTGTGCGTTCACTGTCTCTGATAAGACCCTTCCTCACCGTCTGCTTGGGGTTCCCGCACCCTCTAAAGGTCAGGCGTCCACTTCCGAGCGGTGGGGCCACCGAAGGAGAGGGCTCCCTCTGTCTGAGCGTCACCCACTGCTCTGGGCGCTCACAGGAACCAGTGCCAGGCCAGCGGTCCCCTTCCTGTGCTGGACCAGGGCTGGTGCGCAGAGGGCGCGTGGCCTCTGCCGCCGCACAAGCCTGTCCCTCCCAAACATGTCGAGAGCGAGGACAGGCCTCATCGCGGAGGAGTCCAGCTCAGGAAATGACGCCCCCTGTGAGGCTGGTCCTAGAACCTTCCCGCACAGGTGCCCGGCTTCCAGACGCTTCGACACACCCCAGGGCTTCCACGCCGAGCAGCCGGAAGGGCAGGGCCAGCGGGGACCAATTGAAGAATTCAGCTGGGTCACAGACTAATGTTTATGCCACTGCAATTCTAGAATAATTATGAACTTCAACTATTTTTTTTTTTCTTGATTAGGACGAAGATTCAAATCGTATATGGTTAGGGAATGAAATAAGCATAACTATTCCTTTGCTTTAGTGGGTATTTGGTTTTCTGCCGCTAACTGACCCCTCCTTTCTTCTCTTTCCTTCCTTCCTTTCTTCTTTCTCTCTTCCCCTTGTTCATCTTCTCATGCATTATCACCTCATTTTCACCGCATCCTCAATTCCTGCTTAAAACGTGTTCTTTCACTGTAGCTACTTTTAAAATAGTCAATGCCCACCATGGGTGGCGATGTCTGACCCGCAGCCTCTCTGGTGGGGAAGCGGAGGACCTGATGGCAAACTTGCTGTCCTTCTGGATTTCCCCACTCACTTGAGCCCATGGGGCCGAGGAAGCTGGGCTGGGAAGCCCCCTCCGGGCACTGCACCCGGCTCCAGGGCTTCCTGCCAGGGTCTGTGCCCCGTCTGCGGCCGCCGTGGGGGCCGCCCCAGCGCGTTGGGTATCAGGGTGGGTGTGTCGTGCAAGGACTGCTTTTTAACTGTGCAAGATAAAGGATGTGCAAAGAGTGCTTTCTGGCCACCAGACGACAGAATTATTTAAAAAACACGGGTGTGACATCGAGAGACGCGTTAGCCGAGTTCACAGGGATTCTGTAATGATGCCCGCCCGGTTGAAAATGGTCCAAATGATACTCCACTTGACTCAGATCTCCAGTTATAGTAGGGACAAGCACCTCTAAAGCAGATTAAAAAAAAAATACTGTCTGTTAAGTAAAGGGGAGAATAGCAAAAGAAATAATGAGAGCAGGGATACAATTAGAGACTGGCATTATAGGAATTACCTGCACAGGTTTAATTGTTGGGGACGCTGCAAATAAAAATGGGCATCACGGCCACCTGACCAGTCAGGCAGGGGAGCACCCGTCTCCGAGAGCGTTGGGCAGAGCCTGTCTGTCCTGCTGTCAGAGTGTCAAAAGGAAATTTAAAACATTCTCATGCAAAATCTAGTAGCATATAAACATGGAAGGGAAAAAAACCAGAAAGTGGGAATACTATGAAAGAAAATAGAATATTTGAAAAATCCATCAGTGAAATAGTCCTTCCTCCACCCCCATCTCCTTCCAAAGAAACCGACCCCAAGAACTCAAACTACGTGTTGACATTCATCTTCAAAGGCAGCTTTGGGAAGGTGATCTCCCGCTCAGGGTTTTTCCTGGTTTGTTGCTTGTTAAGCTTGGGTGGCATTTCCAAAAAATATTTTTGTAGTTCTTCAAGGCTCTTACACAAGTATAAAAATTATCCATGTGTGAATTTCTACCTTTTTGATAAAATATATTATCTCTAAAGGTAATTTTTATAATGGGGGTTAGGAGTTGGCACACAGTATTAATAGTGAACTATGAAAAACCTTTATACAGTACATCCTTTACATATAAACAAGTCTGTTCTGAGAGCGTGTTCATAAGTCTAATTTGTTCCAAGTCCAACAAAGTTAGCCCATGTGTCCAACTAACACAACTGGCTACATATTGCTGCTTTTACGCTTGCTTCTGGACACGCTGGGCTTGAAATTAAGATATTGTACTACTGTACTCTATAAAGTACAGAAAAGACCACCACTCGTGAAGGATGCATGCACGGGACAATGTGTGCCTCACGTGTGGACTAATCGATGTGACATGCGAACACACGTCTGCACCTTCGAAAGTTCGAATGTGGGGGACTTACTGTATAGATCATCACTGTCAGAAAGTACTGAAATATGACAAAGCATTTCATTGTCCATGTATTTGAGATTGGGAGCTCAACAGGACTTATGATTCCAGACAGTTTAGATTCGAGATGTGTTAGGATCTGCTCTGTAAATTGCCTCTTTATGTTGCCCAAATTGATGCCGAAATGCTGGAAAGGCCCGAGGCCTTGCCTGTCCCCCAAGCATGATTGGTAGCCAAGATTCTCTTGTTGCTTTAAAATCCTACTTCTTTTTTTCTGGTCCTCCAACCTGTGCTCTGAAAGACTATTCAACTCATCCACGCATCCGTCCAGCCTCCGGAGCTGACTGGACTCTGGCGACATCGCTTTGCAGGGACATGGTATGCAGAGGCCTCACTGCTGGGCTGGGCGGCGTGTGGCCTTTGTACCTTTCACCTCAGCAGCGGTCACTCCCGGCCCCGGGAGTCAGTCTGGGGCACAGTCACCCGGAGGGAGCCTCCTTCCACGGCCCAGAGGGCCTGAGGGCCAGCTGCAGAGAGAACCCACCGGAGGAGCGTCTTTACGTCCAAGGAAGGCACCACCGCTCTCCATGCCGTCTGAGTGGCTTGCCCAGGCTCTCTCCCCTTCGCTTTCAAATACAGCAGCATTTCTAAAATCCCCTCCAGCGGGTGTGTAGAACCCCACCACCTTCCGTCCAGCTTGGCAGAAACCGCTCACGTGCCCCTTTCGGGCTGGTGCTCCGGGTCTCACCAGGTGCGCTCCTGACACAGGGGCTCTCTGCTTGATGTAGACGGTAATGAAAGCTCGCTATTGATTTTCCTGTAGCTGCTTGTAACTATTATAGTTGATACATCAATAGGAAAGGAAAGCACAATGTTTCACGAGAGGCAGAAAATCAGAGACGGCGTGATACTCTGACAGTAAATCACGCCATAATCTTAGGAACTGATGGATGGTCCCTGCGAACGTGAAACCCACGGCTTTCCTGAAAAAGACTGTCCTACGGCCGCCCGCTGTGTCCTGACAGACAGACTGCCCACGAATAGGCTGCAGGATCAGGCGGTGCTTCACCTTCTGAACAAGCTCCTCTCCCCCGGGGCGGGGCGGGGGCGTGGGGCCGAGTCCTCAGGCTGGGATGGGGCTGAGTGGGGGGTAGGCTAGGTTTCCTGTCCCCCTCCTCTTTCTTAGTCTGAAACATCATAACCTCTGGGACACCATTAAATGCACCAACATTTGCATCATAGGGGTCCCAGAAGGAGAAGAGAGAGACAGAAAGGGTCTGAGAAAATGTTTGAAGAGACTGTCCCTAACACAGGAGGGGAAACAGTCACCCAATGGGAGGGAAAACAGTCACCCAAGTTCAGGAAGTGCAGAGCGTCCCACGGAGGAACCCACGGGGGAACGTGTCAAGACACAGAGTAATCAAACATAAAAATGGAAGACAAAGACGAAATATTGAAGCATCAAGAGAAAAGCAACGAATAACACACAAGGGAATCCCCATAAGGTTGTCAGCTGATTTTTCAGCAGAAACTCCAAGCATGATATATTCAAGTGACAAAAGGGAAAAGTCTGCAACCAAGAGCACCCAGCGAGGCTCTTGCTCACATTCGACGGAGAAATCAAAAGCCTCACAGGCGAGCAAAAGCTGAGAGGAATCAGCAGCACCACACCAGCTTTACAACAGATGCTGAAACTGATCCGGGAAGGAAAAGGGCTGAAATGTCACACAGACTCTGAGAAAGCTTAGAGGGTGGGCCATTTCTGAGGACAGCAAACGACAGAGAGGAGTCAGAGGGCACCCCACCAGTCCCTCACCCCTGGGCCCCGGGCACTGGAGTAAGAGTGCGTTAGCTGCCACGTCAGAAAAGGTGCGTGGCGAACTGTGACTCATGCATGACGCTATCATGTCATTAGAATCATTCTTAAAAAGTGTCTGGGGCATCAACAATGCCTTTATCCTGCCTTTATAGAGCCTTAAAAAAAAATCTTAAATCAATAGCACAAAGAGCATCCCTGGTGGTCCAATCGTAAAGAATCCGCCTGCCAATGCCGGGGACACGGGTTCGATCCCTGGTCTGGGAAGATGCCACATGAGCGACGAAGCCCGTGCGTAACTATTACTGAGGCTCACACACCTGTAGCCCGAGCGCCACCACGGGAGAAGCCACCGCAATGACACGCCCGTGCACCGCAATTGGAGAGCAGCCGCCGCTCGCGGCAATCGGAGAAAGCCCGGGCAGAGCAGGAAGACCCAGTGCAGCCACGGAAGAGTAATCCTCAAAAACAACACCGAGACCTCTACATCAACATGCCCTCTCATGCCCTGTCTCCCCCTTTGTCTCCCACCCTCCCCAGCCTCACTGCATATTTGCCCACTTTTATACACACAGGGTTAACACAGCAACAAGAACACCTATGCCATACGCTCCGTGTTTAAGCCATCTTACAAGCATCTTGTAATCAGTCCATTAATTATTGGAGCTCTGAGCACTGTTTGAAGCTCTCCCCATCACATGTATCAATTATTCAACAAGGAGTCATATTTTTAAGTGGTGCTGATAATCAGCCGGGGTCTTACTGCTATAAACACAGAGGCATGAAATATAAATGACACTCACTGATGTAATGTCCAGGATTGTCTTAGACTCTACATCACACTGATGCTATAAAAACAAACCTAGCAATGGACAAACTGGCTTACAGATAACTCTTCGAAGGAATAGCACAATTTCATATTTCCCCCACTAATATGTACCAAGCATGACAAGATATGGGTTAGGTTCTTAGTTTTTCATTTGATTTTGGTTCCTGTTTTTCATTTGATTTTGGTTCCTGTTTATGTGTCATTCTGGGGATAGAATGAATTGGGATGGGGAAAAAAAAACTGTGTGTGAGAGAGTACTGCTTCAAATTGCTTGACATGCCTGCTAATCGATGACTGTTTTGTCCATCCATCCATGCGTCATCCATCCATCCACTCCCCACCCTCTGTCCATCCAGCCAGCGAGCCATTCCAGGCTTCCTGAACACCTACATCTGCCAAGACTGGGGTTATGACTTCAGCGAGTGGTGCAAACCCCGAGATAAACAGGTAACTGCAATCACTACATGGAAGTTGGTAGAAAAATGTCGTGGGGAGTCAGGCAGCGATCTGGGAAGAAGCAACACTTAGATGGGTCCTAGGGAATGAAGAAGAGCCCATGGGCGGAATCGGAATTTCAGTGATGCAGGCGGTACACCTCAGTGATTCCGGCAGGTACAGCTCAGTGATGCGGGCAGGTACACCTCCGGCTTGTAGCACCACTTGGGATGTAACGCAAAGACAGGAGTGCTCCCACGAGGGAGGAGCTCCTGGTGGGTGTGCTCCCAGCCCTGGGAGGCGCACACACTGCTGGCACCCGGGGCCTCCTGAGCTTGCAGCTCGTCCTTGCTACAGCAGCCCCAGCCCGCAGCCTCTCCCTGGGAGAAAGGCCCCTCCTCCCGAGTCGGATCCCCTCGACTGCCGCAGTGGGCTGGGGGCGGGGGTGTGAGCGGACGTGGACACACGGCTGTGGGTGGCGGGGAGACCCTAGTGACCCGTGGCTGACACTGACTTGGTGGTCACGGTCAGAGACAAGGAGCCCCCTGTGCTCAGCACCACCGGACGTGTGATCCCAAGAACCGGGAAGGGACGGGCCCGCCCCGCGGGGGCACTGCCGCGGGCACCTGGGAAGCACCCCTGACCACACACGCCAGCTGCCACAATCCCCTCACCAGCCACAGGCACCCTTCTGAATACTGGGGCGTGAATCTACAGCACTAAGAAGCAGGAACAGGCTGTCTGCAAGCGTGCTATGACTGAACCAGGACCTGGGCCAAAACGACGAAGGGAGCCTTCTCCACCTTCCTGAGGCCGGAACACGCCCACAGGGCCCCCTTCACGCTTCCTCAGGGCCGGAGGTCAACTTTTATTCCCTGTTTAGAGATGATTCAGCCAAGGAAATGGACAAAAAGAAAAGAGAAAATCACTCACGTAGAAACTGTGCTTTTAATTCATTTTAATTTTACCAGGGAAGTTTTTATTCTCAAAAACTGTTTTTCGCTCGTATTCACAATCTATGTATAACTTATTTTCGTTTTTTGAACATAACTCTTTAAGGATCGTTGATTAACAGTGAGTTTCAGGTGAACATTCATCTTTTGTCTCAGACCTCTCATCTTCTCTATCAGGACTGCCCTGTTTTTTACACTCTATTGTACTGTTTTTTCTCCCAATTCTTGAAAAAAAAAACAACTTTTTTTTTTTACTAACGTGATTATTAACTAGTAATTAACTAACCAGCCTTTGGTTTGTTTATAACCACTGAAAAAGATAAAACTGCCAATCAGACACCTACCCAGCATGAGATGATTACTGGTATACTGACTTGCTGTCATTAAGAAAACAAAAGAAATGCTGGGTTTTTTAGCACTGGTGATCTCACTGTAGGTAAGTGTACAGTTTCTAAATGGAGCTTCGGAAGTACTGAAAATACCTGGGGCGGTTTGAGTGCCCCAGGAGCCGTGATTCTCAGGGATGGACAAGGAGGGCATGCTCTGCACCTCTCCCAGCAAGCTGAACGCAGTGGTTGTTACTACATTTTTCTAACTTGATTTTACTGAACATTTAAAAGCCATGAAGATCTTTTTACTAGTAGAACTCTAGACCTTGCATATATCATAAGTTGCCTTAGCTGCACTCCAGTACCCAGAAGCAAAGGAGGGCAGGAGGTCTCCATGGCAGCTACTGACGGCCGCTCACACAGGCTGTTAACATCACCGCGGTGTCAAGTTAAAGCAAATAAGCCCAGAGCACTGTCCTGCGTCTGCCTGCACACACTTCCTGCGGGAGCCCCACCAGGGGATCCCGAGCAACGGGGCCACTGAGGAGGGAGACGGAGAGCAGGGCTCCTCTGTTTCGTGTTCATATGTGGAGGGCTGTTGACAGCTCACGTGTACTTTGAAGAATTCTCCACAAACCAGTGACGTCTTTCCACAACTAAATTAGCAACTCAAGAAGTTTACTGTTAATGTTCAGCAACCTTATTAATCTCTAGCAATCTTGTATCCTGGATTTCACAGTGTTTTTAAAAATATAATTTAATTTTATACTGGAGTATAGTTGATTTCCCTGGGTCAGGAAGATCCCCTGGAGGAGGAAATGGCAACCCCCTCCAGAATTCCTGCCTGGAGGATTCCATGGGGAGAGGAGCCTGGTGGGCTATAGTCCACGGGGTTGCAAAGAGTTGGACACGACTGAGCACCACAGCATGGTGTGGTTTGTAATAAATATCTGCCACCTGGAGAATCAGTCAATAGACTGTGGTACATTAAACAACGAAATCTATGGATCAGTGAAAATGATGATCCAGGCTCTGGATTTAGAAGGATTCCAGAGACACCAGAATAAAAATGGGAATCTAGAAAACATGGTGCAAAAAGCGTAAATGAAGATGCTTTTTAATCCTAAAAACCTCCATTCTTTTGTAAGCTTGGAGTAAGTTTCTGCAGCTACCTCTCTGAGATAGGAAGTTCCTCGAAGTTATAATTAGAAATGATACTGTTACAGTATTCATGGACCTGATCCTTTCTGATATGGGTTGTTCTGGACAAATGCCAGAACATGTGGCTATGCAATTTGCCCCATAATTTTTTGCAGCAATCAATAACGACAGTAACTTTGTTTTTTTTTTTTTTAATTTTAAAAGAAATAGATAATTACTAAAACTCCATGCTATGAGTATCAGGGATGTACTAAAGACTTTTACGATAAAAACTTTAATTTTGGTAATTCTTAAAATACTTTAAAACAGGCACACACATTCGTCTTTTCAGCTCCACTTCCTGCTCTATTGAGCCCAGTCCTCTGAGTTTGAAACTAGCCAGAGTAGGAAAGGGAAGCTGTTGAGGACCCAAGCTTAGCATATCTGATAAATCATAAGACTCTGTTCACAATAAAGACCTGAAAGGAAGGAATTTGGGCACCAGATGCGTCTTCGTGTTAAAAAGAAAATCTGCCCAGAATCAGCTAACCAGTGTGAAAGCTAAGAGTCCTGAAATGTCAACAGCGCTTTTGAATCTGCATTGAGAAAATCTGCCATCTGCTTCCTAAAATGGGTCAGGAGAAAGCAGTGGGTGAAACCGCACGTGGCCGTCCCGAGCAGGGCATTGGGGAGGGGACCTTCTAGCCAAGAGGGAGGTCTGGCAGGTGATCCATTCTTGTTGCAAGAAAGATGCAGAAGATCAGACACCCTCCAGATTCCTGACTGGTCCACGTGGGCCGGGTCCTCGCTATCCTAAATGACAAGCTTTGCTAGAGAGCCTTATGGTTTACACGCTTAAGCACTGGGCACACTCACTAAGCAAGTACTGGTTTCAATATGAATGCTTTTCCAGGCATGGTGCTGAGCACCAGGAATGCAGAATGAAAATCAGACCTGGAGTCACACGCGGGACGTAGAGCTGGATGACGAAACATCCAGAGATGTGAGAAGAAGCAACAGGAATCCCGAGGGGGAAGCATGAGCCCATCTGTGAGATGAGGAAGGCCCCTCGGAGTCAGTGAGCTGGACCCGAGACGGGAAGGGGGACAGCACGCCGCAAGGCAGAGCCCGGTGCCCGTGTTTACACCGGAGGCGGGGGAAGCCCCAGGGAGATTCACAACACGCAGGAGGCTGCGGCGTCTGCCCGGGCGTCCCAAACCCCCACCCCACCCTGCTTCTAGAACCCAGGACTCTGAACCGAAAATAGTTTAAAACATGCACCAGTTCATGGTTTCATTTTTCCTATTCCATTGAGCCCCTTGAGTTTGAAACCAAAAATATAAACGGCGGCGGGGGGTGGGGGGGCGGGAGGGTGGGTGGAGGAGAATCTGTTAATATTCCCATTGTTGTTCGTCACCCAGTCGTGTCCGACTCTCCGATCCATGGGCTGCAAAACACCAGGCCTCCCTGTCCTTCACCATCTCAAAATCGCTATTAATAATTGTTATTAATAAAGCATCCTCTTATTTTAAAATGTGTTCACAAAAGAACAAAGTTAATGTCTCTGAAAGGTTTCAGTTCTTGAATTCCAACAACTCCCTTGGGGGGAAAAGGTTACCCAGGATCTTCATTCCAAAAGAAATCGCTTTCTTTCTGTAAGTGAAATCTTCCATTTTGTATATTGGAAGCTTTGATTTCTATAGGGCCATTAGAGTTAGAAACCAAGTATTAATATGTCTGAAAGAAGAACTTACCACCTTTCCAGATAAAGTTAACTACAGAGCACTGATAACCCTAGACAATTGCAGGGAAATGCTGACTCTCCAGGAGCAAACATTTCTGTAGAGAGCAGGTGCTGACCCAGCTACTCCATGTGGTCAGAGCATCATGACTGGGGCCCCAGCAGCTTAGAAAGAGGACCGGTTGCTTATTTCATGTGCCTGCGGTGGAGTTTGGAGATATGTGGTACACGGAGTGAAGGGAAGTGGCTTGAATTTGCTTCCTCTGACACATTTCAAAATATCCAAGGTAATCATGGCGCCGTGGGTTAATAGATGGCAGATTTCAAACTATGTCCTGGTGCTGAATTAATAGAGTAGTTTCTGCTGCCACGAGGAAGATCTCTTTCATATAATCTCTTCACCAGAGATTATATTCTGGGAAGAGGCATTTCCCAATAAGGGACCTTCACTTACATGACTTCTGCTGATGTAAACAGAGATGCTTTAAATAATATTAATAATTATTGGTACCTTACTGGGACCCTGGGCCAGGTGCTGAGCTAAATTCCTCATAATAATGATTGCATTTAGCCCTCACATCAGCGCCTTTAGGAGACCATTATTATTTCGATTTTACAGATGGGGAAACAGGAGAGCTAAGTTGCCTAGGAATGTGGATTCAAGCCTGCAGCCTTCCCTCCCTGGGCAGTAAGCAACTGGCTACAAACCCCTCCCTCTTCTCTCCCTTCCTACTTTAGACCCAGAGCCGAAGACGACCTTCCCTGTGGGTGTAGACGGATGACCACAGGTCTGGGATTAGAGAGCCTGCTTGGGTCACAGGCTCTCGGACTCGGAGCTGTGTGGCCGTGGGCATGTCAGCCAGTTGCTGAACCACTTGTAATGTTATGTTATATATAAAGAGTACTTTCTAAATAAAAAGTTCTGCCTGATGATTGCAGGTATTAGAGGGAGAAAGTGAAAATGAAGTTGCTCAGTTGTGTCCGACTCTTTGCAGCCCTGTGGACTGCAGTCTGCTGGGCTCCTCCGTCCATGGCATTCTCCAGGCAAGAATACTGGAGTGGGTTGACATTTCCCTCTCCAGGGGATCTTCCCGACCCAGGGATTAAACTCAGGTCTCCGGCATTGCAGGCGGATTCTTTATCCTTTGAGCCACCAGGAGTGTAATAAAAGGCAACGAGCATGCCTTAATTTCCTAGAAAATTACTTTTATGAATCAGAATGATGACAGTTTCAGATTTCATTAAGAAAGATACCCAAGAAATAGCGCCGTCTAACTTTGAAATTGTGCAAAAGCAGTAACGCAGTCATTGCTGAAATCAGGCCTGTGTGCTGAGTCTACCCCTGAGTTCAGACTCCGACCCAGCGGGACCAAGCACCAGTCACCTGACCTGTTCGGCCCCATTTCCTCGTCCAGGGAGAAGTGCCTGGACTCGGCCTTAGACTCAGTGCAGGGGCTTTTCTATGTAAAATTCTAGGATTCAGTGTCTTTTTGGGGGCAGGCCCACAGTTTCTGCCAAAAATCCAGGCAGCTCAGGGTGCGGGGGTGCGGGGCAGGGTCCCCTCCAGAGGTTCTGCCGGATCCCACGCCCAGCTTCCCGCTCCTCCTGCCTCTGCGGGCGGTCAGACTCACGCCACGTGAGGGCTGACAGAGGCCTTCTCACTGCACACAGGGCTGGGGAGCCGGCCACGTGTGTGGCACGTGCCGTGGGTGCGAGGAAGGAAGGAGGCAGGGAGGGAGCCAGGGCATCAGGGTACGCGGTCCAGGGAAGGCCTTTCTGGCTAAGTTCTCTGTCCGGTGGGCAGCTTACTTCTCTCCGGAAAGCCTGTGTGTTGCCAGCTCACACACTGCCCGATGCAGTGGTTTACACGTACGAGGCACTGGGTGTATTTTGTCATTTAACGCTTCAAAACGATGACGGGCCTTTATCTTTTACATTTCCTCTTGGTTCCTGGCTTGAATTGGTCTGTCTTAACCAAATATTCTAAAGCAAACCCGTCCATCCTAAGGGAAATCAGTCCTGAATATTCATTGGAAGGACTGATAATGAAGCTGAAGCTCCAGTACATTGGCCACCTGATACGAAGAGCGGGCTCATTGGAGAAGACCCTGATGCTGGGAAAGACTGAAGGCAGGAGGAGAAGGGGACGACAGAGGATGAGATGGTTGGGTGGCATCACCGACTCGATGGACATGAGTTTGAGCAAGCTCCGGGAAACAGTGAAGGACGGGGAAGCCGGTGTGCTGCCGTCCACGGGGTCACAATCACAAAGAATTGAGCAGGACGTAGCAACTGAACAACAAACACCAGATGGACCCAGAACTCAAGGCTGAATTCCAATATCAAATAGGAAAAGGTTTACGGACGTGTCAGCTGTGAGGGACAGACCGGCTCCCTTCTAGAATGCCCCTGAGGGGTCTGGAGTTAACTAGCGCGCAGGACCTGAACCGGCCACATGAACCAACTAACCTCTTCTGAGTCCAGACTAAGACAGCTGGCTCTGAGATCGTCACAGAGCAGCTGGCAGGGCCAAGGCAAGAGGCACCTGGGCAGATGCCCCGCGCCCTCTGCCACCTCCCTCCCTGGTCCTGGCCCAGGGTGCCGGGCCAATCACACTCTGAAAAATCATCTCGCTAAGTGGCAGTAGTTAGCAAAATGACAATATTAGTGTGAACAACTAAAAAATGATAAATATTTTTAGGCATAAGCTATTCAGAAATATGCCTAAATAAATGCTATTTAGGCAATTATATTCTTGCGCCAGCAGATAACAAATGATAATCACTTCTTCCATGGCTGTAAATTCGTATCGATTCAGCTCAAACTTAGAACTCCAAAATGAATTATATCTGCTCATTGCTAAACTGCTTTGCTCACTGAAAGAAAAAAAAAAATCCACACAACACCTATTATACCGCATTTAATTAAGACAAGCATCAACTTTATGTGCCATTATTTGCTCCTGCCAAATCTCTATGGTGTAAATATTGAGTGGGGGCATCTCCTGAATGCTAATCAATCCTTTCTGAATTTCAAATGATTACATAAATTTTAGGAAATGCTTATTTGCCAGCATTACTTTCCGCTGCATCTCCATCAGCCGGGCATTACTATGGAGATCTGGAAAGTGTCTGGTGAGTGTTTTTCTAAATTAGAATATCATATATGAGAAGGGACAAACTGAGGCTGAATGCTAATTGTAGGA
This sequence comes from Hydropotes inermis, assembly GCA_020226075.1. Taxonomy (NCBI): domain Eukaryota; kingdom Metazoa; phylum Chordata; class Mammalia; order Artiodactyla; family Cervidae; genus Hydropotes; species Hydropotes inermis. The sequence goes on along the minus strand of CM035280.1, from coordinate 67,889,186 downwards.
AGAAGCCGGGAGCCCTCTTCTCCTTATGTTTCACAAGGAACAATTTAACCAATGCACTGGGGGACTGATGTGAAGGGAATATATCCACCGGTCAGTGATGGCGTGTGTGTGAGCGCACGCGCACACATGTGTGCTCAAGCACACAGGTGAGGGTTTGGAAGTCTACAATAAAGCAAATATTGAGACCAGCTTCAGGAAAAACAATGACCACATCAAGGGAAACTAGTTTTTGCTGCTGCATCTTTTATGCAGATACTTTGTAAGTCGTTTTGTGAGGTGCAGACAGCTGTGCCTGTTTTCAGAATTAAATTAATATTCAGACACACAGGGGGATGCACAAATAGGGAGGTCTGCTATGGTTCCAGCCTCCGAAAGCTCTCCCGGCCCCTCTGGACCGAGGCTGTGGGCTGAGCACAGCTGCACGACCCGGGTCGGCTGTGGGTTTGTGCCGCAGTTGACCCCACGCTCGTGTGCTGTGGTCTGATTGACAGAGAGTACAGTTCATTTTGCTTCAGGCGCTGCAAACACAGCGTTGACCACTGTCATCAAATCTGCTGGGTCTGGACCCACTTTCGTGAACTGGATTTAATGTTGCCAAAAAACAAAGCAGAGGGGATTTTGTGTTTCCCTCGGTTCCTGCGGCTTTGCTTAGAACTGTGCTCTTATCCGCCTTCCACTGCCCCTTCCAACTCAACAGGGTCACACAGTCCAAAGGCAAAACCCCTCAAACCCAGCAAGCTGCTGGGCCTCTGCTGGAGACGTGGGCAAAACAAGCTCTTTCTTCTGCAGCTCCTCTCCTGGTGTCCCCTCCTCAAAATGTGGCTGTCGCTATTTCCAGACTCATCTAGAAGTCGGGGGCGGAGCACGGGGCCTCTGCTGTGTCCGTATGTGCGCCCCCTGCCAAGGCCGCCCAGCTGGGGGTCAGTGGGGCATGGGGGGGGGGGGCACAGCCCAGGCCAGAACAGCCCGACATCCCATAACTCACCAATCATCACCAGATCCTGTAAAACTGTCTCCTCCCTGCAGCAGGCGGGACTGAACGCTGATGCCTCGATGACCTCTGGACTGGGACGGGTGAATGGAATGCAGTTTAGCAACCAGCTCACACTGGGCTGCAAACACCGGGTAGAGGGGAGGAGGCGGGTGTGCAGGGGGGTGAGGTCTGCTCTTATTGCAGGGGGGCACACGCCGCCCTTGGCAATGGCTTCAAGGTGGTCTTTCCCATCCAGCAGCGACAGCAGTGAAGGAGCAGCAGCCTCAGGTACGGAGGCCAGCACTGAACCGCGAAGGCCGCCGGGCTGGGGCACGCGGGCCTTTCCTGTGCGCCACCTAAGGACGAATGCTGACTATTCCCGCAAGTCCTGTGGCCTCTGGTTAATTGGGATCTGAGAACCACGTTTACTCTGTGATTCCCAGCCCACTAGAAAGCCCTCAGTTCAAATGAAATCTACATAGATAAACAATCTGGTTCCGACTGTGATGCCAGTCCCCTGGTGACAGCTTTCTGAGCTCTGCACAGAGGCTCTGACTGCACGGGGCTGGGGAGCACTGACTGTGCATCTTGGCCAGGTTCTGACACTGAAAGCCAGGAGCAGAAATGTTGTGTGCAAGAGAAGGAAACAAGAATAAATCCTTATTTAAAAGCCCCAAGCAGAAGAATTACTGGACAAGATTAAAAAAACAAAAACAAAACAGAACCCATCCTTATCAAAGAATAAGCTCTTTGGGAAAACCAGTGACCAAAAATAAGTCTCTTTAACCCAAAACACTGAACTCGCCATCCACATTCTCAAGCTAGAAAACTGAGTGTGACTCTATTTACTATTAACAAAATCAACATCATATTGCAAGAATCAGGGCCGACCCTTCAGCAAAGCAGAAGATAGAATGTCCTAATTCACCGCTCCCCACCAAGGAGCTTCACGTCCCGAACCTCCTAGACTCCTCTTTTTCTGTTTAGGGTGTTTGATGCTGACGACCAAAGCGGAGAGGATGATGACCACCAAGCTACTTTGGCTAACCACCTCCTTTGAACATCACAGAGCCCAACTGGATATAAAGCAGACACACAGCGCTGAAAGCCTGGGATCATGCAGCTTTCCTAAGGTGGAGTTTGTGGTCAAAAAAAAAGACAAAGCTGAGGCAACAATAAACCACAAGGAGGGATTCTCCAAGAGAGCGGCACCAAGGCTACGACAGAAATGCTTTCCACAAGCTCGCTGAAATCCTGAACCCAGAGTGCACACAGACGTAAGACATCACACACACACTCACATTTAGAAACCAAGGGAAGTGAAAAGCTTTGCAATGACTTAGCACAGTCAATAAAAATGGGAAATTCATATAAAGCAGTTCCCTTCTTTTACCTGAGTCTGGTCTTCTTTCTGGTCCATGTCCTTCAGATGACAGTCCTGATTCCCTACATCATTCTGTCTGTAGAGATGGTGCCTTAGGATGTAGGAAGCATTTAAAAAACACTGACTGATGAGCTCATGGGTCACTGAAGAGTCTGTCGTACCAGACTGGACTTTGGGGTTGTTAGTTCCAGATGTGGCTCTGAGCCTGAAATGTTGGAGGTAAACTACCTGGTCTTCTTTATTTAAATACAGAATGAAAGGGAGATAGTAAGACATTTACCCACTTGAAGGTATTTAAAAATGTTGTTTAAAATTTTGCTGAAAAAAAAATTTTTTTGCTGAGCCTCTGTTGCAACACGCAAGCTTCTCCAGTTGCCGCACTCGGGCTTGGCTGCCCTGCAGCATAAGGGATCTCAGTTCCCAGCCAGGGATCAAAGCCAGGCCCCCAGCGTTGGAAGGCGGACTCTCACCCCCTGGACCACCAGGGAAGTCCTGAGGGTACTTTATGGTTAACACTAGAGAAGAAATGCCTTCCTGCACCCTCCTTCTGTGGCTCACGTTGACACGGAGCCCCTTAGGGCCTCCATTTCAACAGAGCCTGAACACTGATCATCGGTCCTTAATGTCATTAATTACGTTATTCCCAAAGGAGAAGATTCTGTGTAGTCTCTACTTCCCTAATAAGAACTCCGCTCACAATGGGAAGACTTGTATCCTTAATTTCTAAAATAAAAAGATGCCAAATTCTCTAATATGTATCCAGAGGATCTATTTTCTAGCCTCCTGCCTTGAAACTTTGTACATTGTTTAAAACTAATTTTTTCCAGTTTCTATTACTTAAAAAAATCTTTTTATGATATATATATATATATATTTACTTTTATTGGAGTGTAACTGATTCATAATGCGTTAGTTTCAGGAGCACAACACAGTGAAGCAGTCACACGCATGCTGCTGTCTGCAGTCCGCCAGGCTCCTCTGTCCATGGGACTCTCCAGGCAAGAGTACTGGAGTGGGGTGCCCTTCCCTCCTCCAGAGGATCTTCCTGGCCCAGGGGTCGAACCTGAGTCTCCTGCATTGCAGGCGGATTCCTTACCCCTGAACCACCAGGGAAGCCCAGTTACACAGAGATAAATATCCTCTCTTTTAAGATTGTTCTCCCACGTCAGCCGTCGGGAGTGCAGAGCGGCTCCCCGCACGATACAGAAGGCCCTCGTCAGTCATCTATTTTATACATAGTACTGCATGTATGTCAGCCCCAACATTCCATCTTATCCTTCCCATCACCAGGGTTCACCCCTTTCTTCTTAACCTGGAAGTCGGAAGGAAAAGCATTCTTTCATTTGTGAAACATGCAATACAGATTTCTTAAAAACCTACTATATGTTCAAGAGTAAGCTTGGAGCAAGCCAGACACACGTCCCCTGCTCCCGGCCGGAGCGCTGGTCCATGGGGGGGGGGGGGCGCTCGGCGGCCTTGACCTCACTGAGAACAGTGGCCAGCCCCCCGAGTTGGGTCAGTCTGCAGAGCTTACGGCAGCCACGCAGATGAGGAGAAAACCACTCTGTCCGGCCCTAGAAATACCTCGCTTTCCAAACTGTAATTTTTCAGGGACTTTGGGACCTGAAGGCGCCACTCAGCCACCGTCAAAACCCCTTCTGACCGTGGACCAGGCCACATGAATGCTGTTTTGTTCTCGGACACTCAGCAATTGCTTGGATGGTCGCTGGTGTTTAAGACACAGTGCTTGGTGGCCCTGGGGTGCAGGGGTTGTGCTGAGCCGAGGGACGGAGGAGCCGAGCCAGGGATTCCCCTGTCCAGTCATCACCGGCCCCCACCACCCCCCTCCCCCGGGGCGTCAGCCCTCACAAGCATGACTCTTCCCCGCGCTGTGTGACGGCGTGAGCAGCGCCCCAGTCAGCACCTGGATGCTTGGAGCGAAGCTAAGAGCTGCCACCATGGATAGAGATACGACTGTGTCCACCCACTATGGTGCCCACCCCGAGGGCTGGATAGCCATCCTCAGCTGCTGTTCGTGAACATGGGCTGAAGGCCTACCGCCTTGCATTTATTTGCTTGGAACAGATATGCATTAACCGCCTGGTCTTAGCCATTGGTATTCTTTCTAATGTTACTACAACTTAGCTTTCCCTGTTACTGCTACTGCTAAGTCACTTCAGGCGTGTCCGACTCTGTGCGACCCCATCCCCAGGATTCTCCAGGCAAGAACACTGGAGTGGGTTGCCATTTCCTTCTCCAATGCATAAAAGTGAAAAGTGAAAGCGCAGTCGCTCAGTCATGTCCGACTCTTTGCAACCCCATGGACTGCAGCCTACCCAGGCTCCTCTGTCCATGGGATTTTCCAGACAAGAGTACTGGAGTGGGGTGCCATTGCCTTCTCCGTAGGATTCCCTAAGAGCTTATAAATGAATAGCTCTCCACATAACCTGGGAGAATGCAAACTGGAAACAGAAATAATGTAACTGTGCAACGTGGATGGACTTAGAGATCATCATATTACATGAAGTAAGTCAGACAGAGAAAGACAAGCAGCGTATGATATCACTTATAGTTAGTGAGTTAGAGTTAGTTGTTCAGCCATGTCTGACTCTCTGAGATCCCATGGACTGTAGCCCACCAGGCTCCTCCATCCATGGGCTTCTCCAGGCAAGAACACTGGAGTGGGTAGCCATTCCCTTCTCCAGGGGATTGAACCTGGGTATCCTGGACTGCAGGCAGAGTCTTTACTGTCTGAGTCACTAGGGAAGCCCATGAGATCACTTACATGTGGAATCTGAAAAAAATGATACAAATGAATTTACTTACAAAACAGAAGTAGGCTCACAGACACAGAAAACAAACTTAGGGTACCAAAGCGGAGAGGTGAAGGGGATGAATTAGGAGTCTGAGGTTAACATTAACACAAACACACTCCTATGTATACAGTAGATAACCAACAAGGACCTACTGCCTAGCACAGGAAACTATCGTTAATATCTTGTAATAAGCTACACTGAATAAGAATCTGAGAAAGAATACACACATACACATATAACTAAATCACTTTGTGGTACACTTGGAACATTGTAAATCAACTACACTTCAATACAAAAGAAAGAAAGAAAGAATTTAATTTTGAGGAGGTAGTTGTTGGAGAGTGCTTTGGAAAGACTAGTCTCTGAAAATTATCCCACACTTGGATGGACAGAGAACCCACCTGCCAACACAGGAGACATAAGAGATGTGGGTTCCACCCCTGGGTCTGGAAGATCCCCTGGAGGAGGGCACGGCACCCCACTCCAGTGTTCTTGCCTGGAGAACCCCAGGGGCAGAGGAGCCTGGCCGGTTACGGTCCATAGAGCCGCAAAGAGTCGAACATGTCTGAACCAACTTAGCACTTGGATAGAAGTTCACTTTCTGGCTGAAATACCTATTATAGATCACAAACTATTTTGGTAAAGGCTTTGCCTTGAGTTTAAAACTGAGTAAGTCGATCTGAATCATGTTTCTGTATAGCTGAAACTAACAGCATTGTAAATCAACTATATTCTAATATAAAATGAAGTGAATAGAAGTATCTGCTAAAAAATAAAATAAAGATGAGTAACTCTATTGATGCGTCTACTTCATCAGTGACATTTCCTAAGTCCCTGCTGAGTGCCAAGCAAGGAAACCTGGGATATAGAGAGAGACAAAGGACAACTTCTAAGCCCAATCTACTTTTTTAGGTCGGGGAAATTGTCTCAAAGAGAATAAACAATGTCTTCCACTCAGCTGAGCATGAAAAAGTGTTGTCAGAAATATTGACTGACCAGATGAGAGAACGTGTGTCAAGAGCACACGCCAGGCGGAACAGGATGCAATTTGTGTCTCCCTTCTCCTGCCACCTGGGATGGAACGGGAGTCCAGGGAGTCCAGCCACGGAGCCCCGAGGCCGAGAAGACCCAGCCAGGGTGACCTCTCAGCTGGCACGCTGCTCGGAGACCACATCACGCCCCCGCTGGGCTGGACCATGCAACGGCCTTATCCGGGGAGCAGCAGTTACAGACCAGGTGGCCCCCTCAGCTCAGATCAGACCTTCTCAGCTCTGCACGTGTTTTCAGATGATGCAGTGGATGGGACCAGTCTACTGGCCTTGGAAGCCACGCGGTAAAGCCAGTAAGGGGATCACGGCCCCACACACCCACCTCTTCCTCTATGAGAGTCACCTCTGTCCTGGTGGGTGACAGCAAACGGCATCAGTCACCTTGCTTCCTCTTTAAAAGGTGGGGGTACGAGCCAATAAATAAACATTTTATTTTGGCCTCTCTTGGGTCATCAGTTTGCACTAGGCAACTTAGAATTATCTCCATGGAGGCAAATTGTGTTATCTCACAGGAAGTGAGAAGGGTTTGCAGGTGGCTCAGTGGTGAAGAACCTGCCTGACAGTGCAGGAGACGCAGGAGATGCGGGTTTGACCCCAGGGTCAGGAAGATGCCCTGGAGGAGGAGATGGAAACCCACCCCAGGATCCTTGCCTGGAGAATCCCATGGACATAGGAGCCTGCGGGACTATAGTCCATGGGGTTGCAAAGAGTTGGACACAACAGCATAGTTAGGTGAGAAAAAGAAAAAATAAAAAAGTAACAGGATTTTAAGAAAACAAACAAATGGAGAAGACTGGGACTCTGGGATCTATTCTATCACACACAGAGAAATATCCTGCAAGATAGAGCATGTTTTCACTTTTTCTTTTTCTCAACCAGCTTAACCAACTGATGTCTGCTTATGGACACAATTTGAAGGGGAAAAATCAGGTAGCAGATTGGAAGAATTTTGGTCAGCTGCAGCGTTCACTTTAGTTCCGCCATTAGCTTTTCATGAAATCAGGACGCAGCTTCAGCGTAGGACAACTTTTAGGAGAAGCCTACTTGCTTCCCTTGTGGCTCAGATGGCAAAGAATCTGCGTGCAATGCAGGAGACCTGGGTTTGATCCCTGGGTCAGGAAGATGCCCTGGAGGAGGGCATGGCAACCCACTCCAGTATTCTTGCCTGGAGACTCCCATGGACAGAGGAGCCTGGCGGGCTACAGCCTGTGGGGTCACTAAGAGTCGGACACGACTGAGCGACCAGCACACTGAACAAAGTTGAACTAAGTCAGCTGCCGCTCCTGTAGAATCTCCTCTTCTGGGTGAGGAGCCCAGAACCCCGAGATGCATCCCAGCCTCTCCTCTGCACCCGAGGTCTGTGCCACACCCATCTCACTCCCGTCTTCAAGGCGTGCTAAATCCACTGAACACAGTTTCCAGCCCACTTTCCCAGTCGCTACAGGGAAGGCAAATCCCGTCAGTCACGCGCCTCTACCCCTTTAAAAAGCATCCGCAGGATGCAGACTGCGGCCCCCGGTTTTCGTTGCCACTGCACCCCCAGGACTGGGACAGGAAGTGCTCAGCATCTGCGGAGTGCCTCTAGCCTGCCTCTCCAGCCACGTCCCCCGCCAGTGCCCCGATGCTCCCCGGTCCATCTGCCCGCCTGCCTCCCATGTTTTGCGAGGCGCGGCGTCCTGTGTCTTAGGAGGCGGGACCCGTGAGGGCTCACACCTACTCTCACCACACCCACCTGGAAAGCCCACCTCATCCTTCAGTCCACACAGCCCCTGGCCTCAGATGAGTACACACGAAGCCTCAGCCATCTCCAGGATCCCAGAGGCTGGAGGCTGGAGCCTTGAGATAGGAACATCTCAAGGGATACCGACCCCAGCAATACAGGAATAAACCTGCGATCGGAACACCGCATCTGAGTCTGAGGTGTCAGACTCAGGGGCACAGGGTCAGCGTCTGGGGGAGGCCCTGGTTTGATTTCACATCCATCCTGGGTACAACAGGCTTTGGGGGCTGGCGTGGGTGCCCCATGGTGATTTGCCACATCCCTTCCAAAGACTGATTATTTATTGTTTCTAAGGGGGACTAAAGTTTTCCATTCAGAGATTGGAAACTACTTGGACTTTATAGCCCGGAACTATTCATGATTCTTTAAAAATGAACTCTTGGCCAGACCTGATTTACATCTAACCAGAAAGCCACGCTTTCCTTTCTTCCTTAAGCCATAAACAAGTGTAGTTTTAAGGGACATTCAACTAGGTATTCCCTGATGCTCAGGATCCTGAAACAGTTAACATACTACTCATTAAAACAGAGAGTTCGGTTCTGGTAAACACAAGGCCCAACTATTCAGAAAGATAACCTGTGACGTTCGAGTGTTTCGAGCACTTCAGAACTGCCCGGCCTCCTGGCCCAAGCCCCCGACCACCCATCCATAGGATTTGGCAGAGAATAAAACAAATTTGAAAAATGATGAGGGAAAGATAAAAGCAATGAAAACGAAACATGGCTGATGGTTAATCTCTGCATCTTCAAATGTCACGCAGTTCTTCAACTAATTTAAAATACCATTGAAGTGAGATGTCTCTCTCTAAATATTTTATCACTGAGATGCTGTAAGATTTCTTACACACACATTACCACATTTTTCATTTAATTACTGATCAAATGCATGAGTTGAAAAGACTAAGATCTTGCCATAAAGCAGAATAATTTGTGAGATGACAGCAAGCAGGCCTATGCTATATGTTCCTCACCATTTAAAAAAAAAAAAATGCTCTTGGGTAAAAGACACAGACTTAGTTGAATAGAACTCTCCTATTTCTTGTGGTTAATATAGAAACCACACAGGTCCCAGGGCTGGCATAGTAAAACTTTGAACACTACATCTATGAAATTCTGTTGTCTTTTTAAATTTTCAGTAACATTTCTTTTTGCTATATTTATCACATTTTCCAAAATATGAAAATGTTCCTTTTAAATGTTGACTACATGCGAAAAATTAACTCTGGTTCTATTACTTCAAACTATGCCTTTATTAGCAACAGTTGTGCTGTGCTGACAAGAAGAATTTTAAAACGAAAGTACCAAATTTGGAGTGTAGACACATCTGTTTTACTTTGCAGTATGTTTTATTGTTTTATTTCTTAGGATATGAATTCACAACTATCTTATAACTGAAGACTAAAGAAAAAACATATGTTGGTAAATCTGATTTCTGCATTTTTTTCATTCAAGGGAAGTTGCCTCCCTCAACTGTCTGCCAATAAGTAATAAATGCACTTGGCAAAAAGTTTATTTAAGTTGGCTTTATTAAGCCAACAAAATACAGAAATCAAGTATGGGACAGGCAGAAAAATCTGTTCCTTTGAAGTCAATAAAAATCCATCTCCTTAATCCTTTTTTTATTCCAAGCAGTGGTGATTTTTCTCAGCTGACTCACTGGGAACCTTGATTTAGCTAATCTGTCTTGCTTAGTTATCTTTCTTCTCCAAAGCTTTCCTAAAGAAGCATCCTTTCCCCTTGACAACCGTCATCTTTTGTACTTGCATAGTGTGCGTTTGGTTATAAACGTACTCTAGTTAATCCTGAGAGAGATTTAAGAATCAAGTTTTTAATTACTCTCCATATTTTATAAGAACAAAAGCAGCAGTAGCTTGCAAGCTGAAACAAGAGATGCAGAGAAACGACCAACAGCAGATAAGGTGGCGAAAATGTGACCCCAGGCGTCCTTCCTGACCCTCTGTCAGAGCTTTCCATCAGGGTCACCCACTTGCCAGGGCCATCGGTCATCACTGCTTCTCCACGCCCCAGTCCACCCACTACAGAGCTACACCTCAGCCAGGACCACACAGGAAAACATGACCAAACTGGAAGATCTCATGATGAGAAAAGAAGGTTCTTCTCTTTTGGAAAAAGAAAAACATGGATGGACTGCAAGGCACTCAAAGGCCGAGATCATTTAGTCACTTGGATGAGGAAACGATTCCTTACCTAAACTGAAGAGCACCAAGAACTTGAGACACACGAACTCTCGCTGATCGAACTGCAGAGAACGAAGCTTCGCCACCAGGTCCTGTGCGTGGCTCATGAGGTTGTTGAGTGTGGCCCCCGCCTGCGAGGCTACGACAGAATAGTCCACCTGCAACACAGAATGCGTGTTAGTGGGAAAAACTGCACACGCGGCACTGGCAAATTACTATATGTTACTATTTATTTAGACTTTATGCATATATACATACACATACATACACATACATGGGGCTTCCCCGGGGGTTCAGTGGTAAAGAATCTGCCTGCCAATGCAGGAGACTTGGGAAAAACAGGTTCAATTCCTGCATCGGGAAGATCCCCCAGAGGAGAAAATGGCAACCCACTCCAGCATTCTTGCCTGGAGAATCCCATGGATAGAGGAGCCTGGTGGCCAAGAGTCCATGGGATCTCAAAGAGTTTGATGTGACTGAACACACATGCCACACCATATATATACATATACAAGAGTGTGTGTGTGTGTGTGTATTTTTTCCCCCTTGAGACTTTTAAGCACTGCAGGCAAAATTAGATTCATAATACAGGATATTCTGCCCATGAAAGCAGTTTAAGACACAGTCTGTTATGGTAAATTGTATCATCATCTTTCTGACCAATCCCATCATTCTGATGAGCTTTGCAGGAAGCAGGTCTTGAAGACCTCAATTGCACATGTAGATATCTTTATCTTTTTCCCTATTGTGACGTGACATTATCACCTAAAATGAAAACTGTTAACTCATGAATAAGTTTAAAGGAAAATACACTGACCATAAAAATTGATCTTAGTTGAATGTATGCTCAGTCGATAAGTGGTGTTCAAATCTGTACGCCATGGACTGCAGCCCGCCAGGCTCCTCCGTCCATGGGATTCTCCAGGCAAGAATGCTGGAGTGGGTTGCCATTTCCTCCTCCAGGGGATCTTTCCAACCCAGGAATCGAAGCTACACCTCCTGTATCTCCTTTATTGGCAAGCGATTCTTTACCACTGCACCTCCTCGGCAGCCTACACTCTAAATGTATACAAAGTGTATACAAAGCCTCACTTGATGAGGCAAGTGATGGCAGAGATGTGTTTATTATTTATTTTTTAAATATTATTTAATAAAATTAAGAGACTTCATTTTAAAGTAATCATCATTCAAGACTCTATGCTTACAGATGATGAAGGTATCAGTTCAGTCGCTCAGTCATGTCCGACTCTTTGCGACCCCATGAATCGCTGCACGCCAGGCCTCCCTGTCCATCATAAACTCCCGGAGTTTACCAAAACCCACGTCTATTGAGTTAGTGATGCCATCCAGCCATCTCATCCTCTGTAGTCCCCTTCTCCTCCTGCCCCCAATCCCTCCCAGCATCAGGGTCTTTTCCAATAAGGTGGCCAAAGTATTGGAGTTTCAGCCTCAGCATCAGTCCTTCCAATGAACACCCAGGACTGATCTCCTTTAGGATGGACTGGCTGGATCTTCTTGCAGTCCAAGGGACTCTCAAGAATCACACTGAGATTATTCTTTGGTTTGAGTGAGTGAGTGATGGTGACTCTGTTGTGTCTGACTCTTCGACCCCATGGACCCACCAGGCTCCTCAGTCCATGGAATTCTCCAGGCAAGAATACTGAATACTGGAGTGGGTTGCCATTTCCTCCTGCAGTTCCTAAGTTTGCTGCTTCCTAAAAAGCTACAACAACTCATGTGATTATTAATACATCCACTCTCTAAAGACACAACAATCTTACTTATGAGAAGAATATTTTCTTGATTTGGAAAACAAAAAAGGCTTATTTTCTTCTCCGTTAAAAAAAAAAGCAGCAGCAGATGCATCCATCTCAGATTATTCACAGGGACACGGAAAGTTCGACCTACAATGGTGAGTTAAGACGTTGGGGTGGCTGTCAACGGCAGAACCGGCTTTGCCGCTGCGGTCACAGCATAATGGGAGAGCCCGGTTGGTACCTGCCGCCCCCATCCTTTTCTTCACTGGCGAGCTCTCAGGCAACCAGATACTCTTTTAGGTGCATTTAATATTTGCAGCAGCAGCAAATTTGTCTGGGAGGCAAGTCCTCATCTGCCACTCACCCGGAGCAGACTGTATTAAATTTTTATATTTATTGACATTTCATTACCATAATTGACTGCGCTTGCTTCTCTAGGAGAAGGCACAGGGCTGCCTCCTAAGCAGGAGAATGAGTCCCTAGAGGAGAATTTGCAATTAAAAACAAGGCAGAATGGATTTTTTTTTTATTGTGTAAATATGATGAGTTGAATTTTCAGCTTTAACTAGAGAATACTGGGTGCACAGAAACCTTTTTTTCGAGAGGGGGAAAAATTATGAGTCAGTGGAAAGATGACCCCCCAAAGGTGTCAATCAGTTCACAGAGAGTCAACTGCGCATGAAAAAGCCCAGTCCACGCGCGTCTTCCTGAGGCCCCGCATCCCAGCACACCGTCCTCCTCGCCCGGGCCAGGTGCCCGCAGCCCCCGCTGAATTCACACATCGGCTGTTCTAAGCGCTCCTGCGGCTTCCGTCTCGGACCGTGTGAAAGGAAGGGCCTGAGCCCGAGCTGGAGGCAGGGGCCGGGCGGAAGGATGCCGCGGGCACTGCAGGGTCGCCCGCCGGGTATGCCCAGGGAGGCCCCAACCTTCACTGTCGGGGACCTTCCTGCTCCAAGGACGTTCTTCTTACTTAGCAGGGGTGGCCCAGCTCCAAACCCCCAGGGGACTGTACAAGGTCTGACGACTCCTCTTAAGAAGAAGAATATCAATCCTACAGGGACAAAGGCGGGGTAGAACGGGGCGTGGCAGCCGGGGTCAGAGGTGGCGGAAGGAGGGGCGGGGCCAAGCCCCCGAGAGGAGGGGCCTGTGGGGTCTCGGGAGCCCCGCCCCTTCGTGCCCTCCTCTGAGAGGCGGTCAGCGCATCACAGCAAGCGGCCACCCACTCCCAGCATCATTAACAAATGAGAACAGCTGGGACAGCATTGCCAACTTAAACTTGGAATCACCAGCTGAAAGCATCGTCACTGTAGCTTAGAATGCACATAACACATTAAAAAAAAAAGTCACCGGTCAGCCCTACACCTGCAAAGTGTACTAAAATAAGCCACAAATATGTTGGTGCTGGAGAAGGGAGTGGCCACCCACTCGGGTATTCTTGTCTGGGAAATCCCACGGACAGAGGAGGCTGGTGGGCTACGGTCCACGGGGCTGTAAAGGCTCGGGCATGACTGAGCAGGTGGTTCTTTTTTATTATTAAGATGGGGTTAATTCAATTCTGCTGAGTGTGGTTCTAACAGGTAGGCAGTGAGTTACAAACGTAAAACTTCATAGCTGCAAATGCAGTACATTGTAACTGAAAGGACTCTAAATTCAATTTTTTAAAAAGATGGGTAAGTTAAAACTTTCCAGGTGTAGAGACTGAACAGGTAGGAAATAAGTTCAACTGTTAGAATTTCATACTTGGAAACATAACACACTCTAAGAGAAAGGAACTGAAATGGTTTCACGGGACTCTGAACTATTGAGGTGGACTTCGGGAAATCAATTGGCACACGGACAACTTTATCGCTATATATTTATATACAGGCTAATGCAAGAGCTCAAACATGCTCATGAAGTGGGGGCTCTGATAACTTCTCCTTCAAGGATAATTTATCAAATCACATGGCTCTGAAGGAGGAGCAGTGATTTATTCCTGAAACAGCACCCAGATCTGCAACTTCTTTACATTTTATTACAAACATAATTATATTTTCATTGTCGAATGTGGAGTTTGCGCTCACCGCAGGAGCAGCTGGCCTTGTCTTTTATGTACTTAGTAAAATTAATTTATTACTCCCTTACCCAGAATCTTTGTGCCATTAAATTCAAGGGAGATATTGAAGAAATACTATAAGCGGATGTCCCCTTTGGATAAATTTTGCTCATCATGAAGGGAGCAACAGTTTTAGCTAAATTGCTTTCCGTTCTGACAGCTGAAATTTTTGATGACTCGTATGCTGGCAGATGCCTGTCTTTTTAATAAGACACACAATAACAGAAGATAATGAAAAAGGTGCCAGCAGGCCCTTCCCATAGGAAAATGTTACAGCGGCTGTTCATTAACGACAATATGCAAACCACTAAAAGCCGTACCACTTCAAAATCCTCTGTTGCTATTTGATATATGCACTTTCAGCCACACGTTTTGTGTGCATGTGGTTTAAAAATACTGAAAAGAGATGAATTATCATCATAGTGATAAGATGCTAAATATTGATATATAGAATTGATCTGGCGATGCTTAATGTTACTGACAATCATTTTTTCCTTTTGGCTTAAAAAGGTAATTTAATGTACCCTTAGAAAAGCCAGAAGGAAAGACAGAATTAAAATAGCTAACTTCAGGGTTAAGTAAGAAGTTCCCTTGTGACAGCAAAACACCAAGTAGCAATAATTGATGCTAAAGAGAGAAATGCCATCCACTCCTTGACGGTTCTAGGTTTGGAAAACCGGAGGACGCAGCACACTTTCTCTACTTTTTACACGGTAATTGCCTTCACCCAGGGTCAGCACTTAGCGCAGAATGGAATGTGAAGTGAGGAGCGCTTCTGAGAGCAGGGATGGAAGTGCTCTGAGAAAGAACGGCACAGACCCATCTGATTTCTGGGACTCGGAAGGACGAAATCAAATTAATTTGTGGGCTGAATCCTGTTCTTCTAATGTAGCTCCCCGTGGGGCCTGGGAGGGTGGGGGTTGGGAGGCAGGCCGTGATGAGGCTCTGAAAATGGGTACACTTCTTCCAAAGACCCGGGTCACAGGCTGGAAACGCTCAACGGAAATTCAAGAGATGGGGACGTCAAGCCCGCTGAGGCTTGATTCTGGAAAAGCCTTTTTCCCAGGAGCAGGGCAGGAAGCAGGGGCCAGGCAGTGATGGTGGCTGATCTGAACTGCAAAAATCTGAGACAGTGCTTGCCTTTAACTTGATTGGGAACATGTGATTTATCTATAATTCAGCAAATGATGTGGAAACAGCCCTTCACTTTCAAATATGCACTGCCAGGCTTTCACAGCACATAAACATTTATGGTCGGATGTAAAAGATCACGGTGCCTGAGTCCTGAATTCTGCAGTAGCCTTCAACGCATGCCTGAAAGAGCCCCCTGGACTAGTCGGGTCTCTGCATCCCTTGCATCCATTTTAATAACCCATAGAAAACAGAAAACGGAGGCCAAGAACCAGGAGGGACATGCCAGAACCCAATAAAGTTGGAATCAGGATCAGCAGGTAGACTTTCTCTCCTCCCAGGTGTCTTTCTTCCCTCAAGGCTTTGCTCAAATCTCACCTTCTGAGTAAGACTCAGCCAACCCGTCCCGTTAACACTGCAACCCATGGCTCACATACCAACACACCAGGGATGGACGCTGATTCCCCTTTACACGGCAGTTCCTTTTTTTTTTTTTTAAATTCAATAGCACTTTGACTTCTCACATTTATTAGGATTATTGATTACTGTCAGCTTCTCCTGCTAAAGCGTTAAGCCCCAATATTGCTGGAGTACTTTTCTGTTTTGGTGACTAATATATGCCAAAGCCACAGGACAGTGACCAAGGGACCCTGCAGGATGCTCAGAAAATACTCGTGGACCAAACAAATATCCATTCATAAAGGAGAAGGATCTCACAGTAATTTTCTGTTTCCATGTTCCTTTTCGACAATGACTGGCCAGGGGAGAGGGGGGCGAACTGAGCAAGTAGGCTTGACATACATACACCAGCCTATGCAAAACAGATCGCCTGTGGGGGGCTGCTGCGGAGGACCGGGCCTCAGCTCGGAGCTGAGAGCTGACCGAGAGGGCTGGGCCCATCCTGCAGCGGGGGATGGAGGGAGGCCTCCGGGGGGAGCGGGTGGATCTAAACACAGCTGATTCACTTCCCTGTGCAGAAGAAACTAACGCAAGCGGATAAAGCGGTTACACGCCAATTTACAAACAGAAAAAATAAAGGTGGAGGGGGAAAAAAAACAGTGGCCGACTCTTGAACACTGCCTTTCCTTTTCACTTGGCTGCCTTTAGGCCAAAGATATAGATGATTGACACACAACACCTGAATCAGTCTCTTCCACCAACACGATTCCAAAATATCAAGATTCCATCATTTCCAAGTTTGTTTTTTAATAGCTAACAAACAAGTGTGACAGATTCACGCAGAAGCTTGGGAAGAAACCAAGCTGCAATCATTAATCCTGACTCAGCAACTGTTTTGACCCTTCAAAGCACCACTTGCAAACCCCAGCAGGCCAGCAGGGGCGGGCTGTCCGGGACAAGCTTCACTGTAACCACCCCAGCGGGAATAGGGCACCCCAAGTCAGCGTCTCTTAATTACATGCAGCCAATATATATCCCTTTCAAAGCGCAAAAGAGCTTCTGACCTAGCTGAATTCCTGCCATCCTGCACATGCTTAATAAAAAGACACTTCTTTTTTCCTTCTGGCGTCTGCACTCACTTGTTGCCCAGTAACCAGGAAGATGCAGCCCTCCTTTCCGTGAACTACTTGTCGGTAAATGTGGTCGAGAATTAAGAGCTCACTCCAGCAGTTCTGAAGCAGCTTCATTTGGTCATCCACCTGTAAAAGAAATGGGAAAAAAATGACTCTGGAACTCACCACCATTTTTTATTTTGCGTGATTTTTTTTGTTTGTTTTTTACACAAGAGAATCTACCATATAAGCCAGGAAAAACCACCAGTCGTCACCAAATGAATTCACATCCTCCCTCCTGAAAGTCATTCTTTGCATTTGAACAAATACATTTCAGGCCACAGAGAAATACTTAAGCAAAGTATCTGTAATCAATGAGTCGCTAGGAAAAGGTACTCCATCAGATGGGTCTACTTGTCCTGAGTATTGGCGTTTGCTCGTGGGAGGGACAGGCGCCTCAGAGAGTCCTCAGTGGAACCCACTAGAATGACCCCGGTTAGGGATTTCCCTGGCAGTCCAGTGGTTAAGACTCTGCCTTCCAATGCAGGCAAGTTGGGTTCCACCCCTGAAGCAGAAACTAAGATTCATATGCCTTGGGGAGAAAGTCTGCACATCACAATGAAGACCAAGCACAGCCAAAATAAAAATAAGATACGAAAGAAAAGAAGGAGAAGAATGACTCAAATAGCCCAGGCTTGTGTATCCATCTACAGGTTAATACACTGAGCCCAGGCTGAAATAGTATATGGATATTGGCTCAGTGGTAAAGAATCTGCCTGCAATGCAGGTTTGATCCCTGGGTGGGAGAAGATCCCCTGGAGAAGGGAACGGCAACCCACTCCAGGATTCTTGCCTGGAGAATCCACGGACAGAGGAGCCTGGGGGGCCCCAGCCCCTGGGGTCGCAGAGAGTGAGCAAGCACACACACTTTAGCAAAAAAGCCCCCAAACCGTGAGGGTTTATATGAGAAGCAGTCAGCACGACAGTTCAAATGACTCTTGAATTTAGAGGCCCAGGGCTGTTGTCATCAGTCTCAGCTAGTCCACATCGTGCTAGGCTTTGACAGGAATGGTCACCAAGCCCAGTCTTGATGCTCACCTGTACTTGCTTTAAGACTTGGTCAATCCTCCCACAAACTACCTCCCCTTCAGTTTCGGCATCTGAAACATGGGCCATCAACAGTACCTCCCTCCCACGTCAGCAGTGGGGAGTAAAAGGCAGGGGGCTGAGACACAGTGAGTGCTGTATCCACACAATGCCACCCCGCTCCCAGGGGGCCGCATTCGTGAATGCCAGCAACACACCCATTCAGGTACAGGTCACATATCCACCGTCAGATGTGGAGGGCATATGGACCCATTTCCAGGACTATTTGTAACAGCTTCTCTTCACTTTGCAACTGTAACCAGCCAAAGATCTTGGTGGGCCTGAATGTTGATACATCATGGTTTTACATAGATAACACCTGACATTTAGATGTCATGTAACAGCTAAAGAGTTTTAAAGAGCTTTGTGTATTGTTTTTTGAATTCAGAGAATCTGCCTATGGAGTAAACAACTGACATCATTTTCTTCAATTTACAGATGAGAAAATAGGGCCTCAGAGACGTAATTAGCTGGTTCATCTAGACAACTCCTTTCTCTCTCTGAAGTTCTAGGGTGTCTCCAAATTACGCTAAGAGGTGCCAGACTCACAGATG
The DNA here is from genome assembly GCA_020226075.1 of Hydropotes inermis. NCBI lineage: Eukaryota > Metazoa > Chordata > Mammalia > Artiodactyla > Cervidae > Hydropotes > Hydropotes inermis. The sequence goes on along the minus strand of CM035280.1, from coordinate 67,870,793 downwards.
TGGAAAACAGATGTATGGTTACCAAACAGGAAAGGGAGGCGTGGAGGAATAAATGAGGAGTTTGGGATTAATATTACACACGACTACATAGAGAATGGGCTTCCCTCGTAGCTCAGCTGGTAAAGAATCTGCCTGCAATGCAGGAGACCTGGGTTCAATTCCTGGGTTGGGAAGACCCCCTGGAGAAGAAAATGGCAAGCCACTCCAGTATTCTTGCTTGGCTCCTCTGTCCATGGAATCACAAGAGTTGGACACAACTTAGTGACTAAACCACCACATATAGAATAAATAAGCAACAAGGATTTACTGTACAGCACAGGGAACAATATTCAATACCTTTAACAACCTATAATGGAAAATAATCTGATAAGTATACATATCAATGTATATAATTCCATCAGTTTGCTATACACCTGAAACTAACACAATACTATAAATCAATCACACTCAACTTAAAAAAAAAAGAAAAAGGTGCTAGAATTTTCTAAACCAATTTTTTTTTCAAATTAATTTAACTCACTTTTAACAAACTCAATTTTAAGTGAGTGTTCGATGAGATTTGGATGGTTGGGGAGTCTTAGGAAGTTTTCACTCATACATTAGCAGTGATACAAGCTTGTTGTTCAGTCTCTTAAGTCTTGTCCGACTCTTTGTGATTGAATGGACTGCAGCATGCCACGCCTCCCTGTCCTTCACTAACTCCCAGAATTTGCTCAAACTCACGTCCACTGAGTTGGTGATGCCATCCAACCAGCTCATCCCCCTCTGTCGCCCTCTTCATCTCCTGCCTTCAAAGTCTCCCAGCATTAGGGTCTTATCCAATGATGTGAGCTTAGGACTGACTATTTCCATGAGTCTAGGAAACAGTGAATGTGGTCAAGCCAGCACTGAACTTAAGACTAAATCAAGGATTCCAGGCACAACTGTGCACTTTCCAGCTCCAAGAGCCTGGCCAGGCCACTTAGTTCTCTAACCCTTATCCTCTCACCTAAAAATAACGTGAGATATGGATGAGGATGGAGTGAATGAAGTGTGAGACAAGACGTAAATGAAGAAACAATGCCAAACACGAGGCTCCCATCTGAAAGGCCGCATTGATCCTGTTTAGAGGGGAAGAGACAACTGCAGAAGCTGACCCTACTTTGTGATCAGGAAAACAGACCCAGAAACATCTCCATCAGAAATGATCGGAACTAGTCAGTCGGCTCTGACCAAGAGAATTTCACTCCTGGAGTAAACAGACGTCAAGAGCCACTTACTTGTTGAGAGTAAGTGTCGGGTCTGGGCTGTAATGGTGAACACGGCAGAGGCAGGCCCTCACTTGTGGAAATGACTCCTCTTCAGGGAGAATGCTCCCCACACTGGCGCGTGGGCTCATGAGAGCAGACGCTCAGATCCTTCTTGCCGGGAGTACAGGTTGGGCTGTGGCAGCAGCTGATGAAAACCCACCTAGCAGCTCTGAGCACGGCTCGTCCCAGAAGGCACGGGACTGTCTTCACGTCCACCCCTGCCCACACCCAGAGGCAGGGAGGAGACACACTGGCTTTGGAAATCTGTTTCCTGGGTCCTCAGCTTCTTCGGACCTGGGGGAGGAAACGGCAGCCCACTCCAGTATTCCTGCCCGGGAAATCCCGTGGACAGCGGAGCCTGCAGGGCTTCAGGCCACGGGGCTGCAAAGAGCCAGGAGGAACTGAGCAAGCAAGCGCAGCTTCTTCGGGAGCTGCGATGCCCACGGGTGAGATGGCGCACGTCCATTTCTCACGCGAGCACTGCATTTTCGGCTTCGTACTCTGTGCTGTTCATGTCATCATTTCTTCTGATTCCACCAAGGGCCGTGCTTGTTTACCGGTCTCCCCGCTTGTAGCCGGGGGTGCCCGGAAGCAGCAGCTCTCGGGGGGCCTGGCGCCGCCTCGGCAGAAATGCTCGGGAGATAAACGGAGGGACACGTGACTGATGGAGGTACCTCCCCTCCCGCAAGCGCCTGCTTTCAGCCAGTGTCCCCGGCACTTGGACCACAGCAGCCAGCTCTGGCTCCACTCCTCAGGTGCTTGTGGGGGGCAGGGCCCTCGAACACTCAGCTGACCCCACACGTGGGCCGGAGGGTCCGGACCCACCGCCGGCCCTCGGTAAAGACTTCTCGACTAACTGTAATTTCAACACCCCTCTCAGGCAACTGATCCCTTGTTTTAAGGCTCTCTGAGGAGGCTTTCCAGGCCGACATCCCATTTCAATGTTTCCATAATTGATTATGTGATATTTTAAGTTATATTGAAATTGGCGAGTATGCAACTCCCCCGGGCTTCGGGTGTCTTAGTTTGTATGCAGCTCTTTGAATGAAAGGACAAGGCAAATGCGATGACCGACTCCTTCCTTATCTCCAGATAAGAGATGTTGGCAATTCCAAAGATAACGTCTCCTTAGAAAACAAGCTTACAGGTGATACGGCGGTGGGGGTAGGAAGGAGAAAAACGATCTCCTCCTTCGGAGTCAATTCTCTGAGTATTCATGCTGTCAACACTTCCGGGGGGCGTTTGGGAAGGCCAGAGACGGGACCGATGGAGTGCAATTTCCAGTCCACATCAGAACCTCTCGCTAGCTGGCAATGCCACCTCACACGATCCTGCGTTATCAGCTGTAATAAAAGGGAGGGCTTATCTCAGAAGCCTAGCTGCTCTGCGGGCACCGACTCAGGCTGACATTATAGATGAGCGTGTGAACCAGCACAGGCCTCTTGGGGTTGCCCGCACACCTCCCCACAACCCAGGAGGTTAATCATTAGAAACCTGTGCTTTCTCATAAGTGCAGCGAGGCTGGCAAACAACGAGAAGAAGAAAAATGTGTGGATCTTTCTCAAGCCCACACTGAACTTATCAGAGCCTCTCTGTTGCCCCCTGGCCCTTTATCTTCTCACCGTCTGGCCATGGAACTGTGAGTCCACGTTCCCTCTCCCAGGGGCCTTTATTTGAAAATTGACATCGTGAGTCACCGTGGTGCAGCTTTAAGAAAGGCATTTTTGGGAAAACATTCAACTGACGTGGTCGGTAATTCCAAGTAGACGTGTACCCGTTTCCCGTTTCTGATCATTAAATCTGATGCGTCCCGGGCCTCGTACCAGAGACTCGGGGGGAAACGGAGGTGACCTGGATATACCCTGCCTTCAAGAAAGTCACACTTGAAGGAGACGCATCAGAAGGGTCCATCTGTTATTATAACCTCATGTGCACTAGATGCTGGCGCCACTTAACCCTGCTTCTTTCTTTTTTTTTTCATTTAAACTTTTATTTTGTATTGGGGCAGAGCCGATGAACAGCACTGTGACAGCTTCCGGTGAACTCCGAAGGGACTGAGCTGTGTGTACACATCATTCTCCCCCGAAGCCCACCTGCTTCTTTCGTGGGGGGAGCTCCCAGGGGCTCAGGGAAGCTTAGGAGAACAGTGTGTTTAAGCAGGTCTTAATGTTGTAGTATCACTTAATAATACACTTTCTTTCTTCTCAGTAGCTTCTGTTGAAACAACTCTTGGAACAAAATATTTAAAAAGTAGTGAGAAGATTCTTAAGATAACACGTATACACTTAAAACGGATAGCCAACCAACGAGGACCTACTTCAGGCCCAGGGGACTCTGCTTGGGGTCACGGGGCAGCCTGGGTTGGAGGTGGGGTCTCAGGGAGAACGGGGACGTGGGCATGTGCTGCTGAGTTGCTCGCTGTTCCCCCTGAAACTACCACAACACTGTTCATCGGCTCTACTCCAATCAAAATAAAAAGTCAGAAAGTTCATTACGATGACTGCAACATATCTTAGCCTATGTTCTGCTACATAAGTCAATAATAAACCACTTATTATCTATATTGGGCTTCCCTGGTGGCTCAGCTGATAAAGAATCTGCCTGCAATTCCGGGGACCTGGGTTCGATCCCTGGGTTGGGAAGATCCCTTGAGGATGGGAAAGGCTACCCACTCCAGTACTCTGGTCTGGAGAATTCTATGGAATGTATAGTCCATGGGGTTGCAAAGAGTCGGACACGACTGAGGGACTTTCAATTATTATATATATTAAGTCAATAATAAACCACTTATTACCTTAAAGATTCTTCAGAATCATTATTAATAACATCCAGCTTTTATTTCTGGCCAAAAGAAAAAAAACCCCGAAGGTGGACTTCCATTCGTGACAATGATGACATTTATAAAGGAATATTCAGAAGACGGGAAAGGAAAGTCAACTCCCAAACAAATCAGCACCAACTTAGCCACTCTTAATGAGAACCTGCTTTGGGCAGGACAGACACACATCTACTTGGCCCCTTTACTGTCTTTATAAAGAACACTGACGGTTATCTGCAACCTCTATAATAAACTGCTACAAAGTCCAAGAAGAAATGATTTCACATTAACAATGATTAAACAGTCACTAACAACATCACTGAACAAGAGCGGTAATAGCAGTCAAACTCCCCTGTCAATTGTTGCAAAACCCAACAGATTTATGAGCAGAAGTTCTTCCTCTCTCGGAGGACAACTGAAGTGACGCTCAGCCTACTGTGTTTGCTAGACTGCGTGGCCGCGGGTGCAGAGCACAAGGACTCACCTGGCAACACTCAGCCCCGGGCCTCAGCTCTTCTGCCCCTTTCTACGTTTCTCCAGCAAAGCAACAAAGGATTTTTTTTTCCCTCCCCTTGGGATCGAAACTCTCTTCCCGGAGAGGGAAGCAGGAGGCAGAGGGATCTGACTGCGGGGTGTCTGCCTCCTGTTTCCATTCCCACCAAGTCCCTTTCATGGAGGTCCCGGCCAAGGCTCCATGGAAATCAGGACCGAGGTGAGTCCCTTGTGCTTCTGTCAAGTAATTCATCACATGAAAGGTGTCGGCCAGTCAGTCCTGTCCGACGCTCTGGGACCCTGTGAACTGTAGCCCACCAGGCTCCTCTGTCCTTGGAACTCTCCAGGCAAGAATCCTGACACAGGTTGCCATTTCCTTCTCCAGGAGATCTTCCCAACCCAGGGATCGGACCTGGGTCTCCCGCATCGCAGACAGATTCTTAACTGTCTGAGCCAGCAGGGAAGCCTCCAATTTATCACACACACAGTCACTAGAACGATCTATTGCAGTCAGGCTGTTCCTTCGGACACAAGACTTTTCCACATTCCCTAGATTCCCCTCTGAGCACCTCTCCCGAAGCAGACCTCCCTGACCAGTGCTTGGGGAATGGGCACCACCAATCGGGGTGAAGAGCTAGGAAACGAACATGCAAGCTGTCAGCAGAGGAAGGAGGTATAAGATTAAACAGACCAGCCCTCGATCTACCTCTTGAACGTCTCAATCCATGGGCAGGAGATGCATCAAGGGCCCGAGACCCCAGGAACCTTTAAGGGGACCACTCTGAACCTCGGGTCCAAGAGCAGGTGCCCATGACCATCACGAGTCATCAGAACAGGCTCAGCACATCCTCGGTTTGGAAACGAGGGATCCTGTGACTTCTGCCTCAGGCTTTCCATCCAAAATAAAAAAACACACAAAATTTCTTTCAAAGTCAGATGCTTCTGAAATTGTTTCATTTATCAAAAGTATTCAAGTTCCTGATACACGTTAATTCCCAGAAATGCTGAATTCAATATTCTTCTCTTTCTTTTTAATCTTTTTAAAAGATTTTTTAAAAACGTGGGCCATTTTTAAAGACTTCATTGAATTTGTTACAATATTTCTTCTGTTTTATGCTTTGTTTTTTGGCCACAAGGGATGCACGATCATAGCACCCTGACCCAGGATTGAACCCACAGCCTCTGCACTGGAAGGCGAAGTTTTAACCACTGGACTGCCAGGGAGTATTCTTTTATTGGAAGATGTGCTAATGCCAGATATTCAGTGTCACCTTTTTATTTGTATACATATGACGTAATTACATAAGTGAGAGACATATGTGAGGTTTGGAGGAAAAAGACTGCATGATGTATGTAACTGTGAAATATCACTTGAGATCTATTCATCAACAGACCACACAATACAATCTAGCCATTTCTTTAAAACAGAATGGTAACTCAGAATACTCTCAGAATTTGTCAAAGGGAAGGAAAACTTTTGCCTAGACTTTCTTCTTCCTCTTCCCGCATTTCTAAAAGCTTCCAGCTGAAGCAAGAATTGTAGGCTAACAGTGCGTTCATGGCACCGGTGGGCTCGAAGCAGAGTCTGTGCCCAGTGGTCCTGGCCGTGTTCTGTTTAGGTTCCAGGTCCGGCCACACAGAATCCTAAGACCTGATTAAGGGGAGCACCTAAATGTAAAAAGGCCATTTTTACTATGGAGCCAATCACATCCCACTGCTTCAAAAGCACGTTCATATGCAAAGAGATGGGAAGAGAAGGGGGTTTCCGCCACTCATGAAAGGTGAGCTGGGTCCATCCTTTCCGTAAGAGTGGCTTTGACAGGAAAACTCAGCAAGATGGGGTGATTCTTTTGTACAGTCGCAACCGTTTACAAAGTAAAGAAACAGGAATTAGTATATTGATGAATTTCATGGCCAATCCAGCTCCAGATTTGTGAGGCTGGCATTAAAAAGGCTGGTCTGTGTGGGGGCACAGTGAACCTAGGAGTCCTTCTTCTTGTCAGATTATGGATATTTCTCAGTCAGCAGTCAGTCAAACAACACAGATTGGTGCTCGGTGCCCCTGAGACTTGATTGGAATAAGATGTAATTCTTATGCTCAAGGAACTTACAAACCAACCAAGCAAACATGACATAGCCATGCAAAATAATCAGTGCACAAGGCTGCATTTAAAGTGTTAGGCTCTGTGGAACCAATTATTAGAAAATAAACACACGTGTTTGCATGTGTAAAATATGACATCTTACACACTATTATATATAAATTAGAAAATCAACAAGGACCTGTTGTATAGCACAAGGAACCCTGTAGTGATCTATATGAGAAAAAAAATCTGAAAAAAAATATATATAAGTAAATCATGGGAATATCAGACCACCTCACCTGCCCCTTGAGAAATCTGTATGCAGCTCAAGAAGCACCACTTAGAACCAAAATCGGAACAATGGGCTGGTTCCAAATTGGTAAAGGAGTATGTCAAGGCTGTATATTGTCACCCTGCTTATTTAACTTATATGCAGAGGCCATCATGCGAAACGCTGGGCTGGATGAAGCACAAGCTGGAATCAAGATTGTTGGGAGAAATATCAATAACCTCAGATATGCAGATGACACCACCCTTATGGCAGAAAGTGAAGAAGAACTAAAGAGTCTCTTGATGAAAGTGAAAGAGGAGAGTGAAAAAGCTGGCTTAAAGCTCAATATTCAGAAAACTAAGATCATGGTATCTGGTCCCATGGCTTCATGGGAAATAGATGGGGAAACAATGTCACACTATATTATTTTGGGCTCCAAAATCACTGCTGACAGTGACTGCAGCCCTGAAATTAAAAGACACTTGCTCCTTGGAAGAAAAGCTATGACCAACCTAGATAGCATATTAAAAAGCAGAGACATTGCTTTGCCAACAAAGGTCCATCTAGTCAAAGCTATGGTTTTTCCAGTAGTCATGTGTGGATGTGAGAGTTGGACTATAAAGAAAGCTGAGCCCTGAAGAATTGATGCTTTTGAACTGTGGTGTTGGAGAAGACTCTTGAGAGTCCCTTGGACTGCAAGGAGATCCAACCAGTCCATCCTAAAGGAGATCAGTCCTGGGTGTTCACTGGAAGGACTGATGCTGAAGCTGAAAACTCCAATACTTTGGCCACCTCATGCGAAGGGCTGTTTCACTGGAAAAGACCCTGATGCTGGGAAAGATTGAGGGCAGGAGGAGAAGGGGACGACAGAGGATGAGATGGTTGGATGGCATCACTGACTCAATGGGCAAGAGTTTGGCTAAACTCTGGGAGTTGGCGATGGACAGTTAGGCCTGGCGTGCTGCAGTCCATGGGGTAGCAGAGTCAGACACGACTGAGCAACTGAACTGAACTGAAATAATTTTGCTGTACCCCTGAAATGAACACAAAATTATAAATCAACTGTGCTGTTGTGCTTAGTCATGTCCGACTCTTTGCGACCCTATCAACTGTAGCCTGCCAAGCTCCTCTGTCCATGGGATTTCCCAGGCAAGAATACTGGAGTGGTTTCACTCTAGATAATATACGTTTCGATGCTGTTCCCTCGAAACATCCCACCCTCGCCTTCTCCCACAATGTATGACAAAAACCACTACAATATTGTAAAGTAATTAGCCTCCAACTAATAAAAATGGGAAAATAAATAAATAAAATTTGTTCTAAATTAAAAAAATAATAATACTGGAGTGGGTTGCCAGCCATTCCTTCTACCCAATATAAAATAAAATAAAAAAACAATAAAATAAAATGCAACAACCTTAAAAACTTTTGAAGCAGTTTCTACAAAAATAGAGTAAAAGATGGAAGAGGACAGAAATGAAAAAGTGGAGACCAATGGAAAATGAAGGCAGGAGAAGAAGCCGAAGCTAAGGACAGCATCAGGCCCCAAAGCAGCTCCACAGGGCTGTTCTGGGCGGGGAGGGGCCACAGCGGGGTCCTGTCGCCGGACCAGCACCCTCACACGGTCTGCGGACACGCGCCCCTCAACGCGGCTTTCCTAGTGCTGGAGTCCTGAGAGAAACCTCGTGTGCGCTTTCACAGGAGGATTCTTGACGGCAGCAGGCCAGGCAAGAACAGCATCCTGGTCGCAGACAGCGCTGGGCGTCACAGGCAGGGAAGCTGACGGCGGCGTCGAGGGGGGCTGTGATAGCCTGGTGCCGGAACACGGCTTTCTGGCTTCCAAAGATAAACCGGGACACTCCGGGAAAGGAGGGAAGGTGAAAGTGAAAGTCGATCAGTCGTGTCCGGTTCTTTGCGACCCCATGGACTCTGTCCATGGAATTCTCCAGGCCAGATTACTGGAGTGGGTAGCCTTTCCCTTCTCCAGGGGATCTTCCCAACCCAGGGATCGAACCCAGGTCTCCCACAGCTGGATTCTTTACCAGCTGAGCCACCAGGGAAGCCCGTTTAGCGCCTGGTTCAGGACCACAAGACATTGCGAAGGGAACATTTAGGCTTTATAGTTCAGAACCCTGCATTCCTGCCTTGCTCCTGGGTTCCGCACCATATAACTTTGGGCAAAGAATTCAGATTCCTTCAACCTCAGCTGCTCTCACAAGCCACTGTTTTTGTTAAATGAGATGAAACACAAGTGTGCCCAGCTGGGCGGCTGGCACGCAGTAGACACCTTACTAATGGTAGGGAAACCTGAATCTAACAAAATAAAGGAAGGCAAAATATAAGAGGTGCTAAATGAAGTTCGAAGGAAAAATTTCAGGTGATGGAAAAGGGTGATGAATGAGAAATCTTTTAAAGCAGGTTAATGTGAAATATTTTCCAGTGCTTTCTGCTAGCAGGTATTGTTTCATTTGTGACCACTGCCTGTTTCCTGTCTTGTTTAGAAGTCTCCTCTTGTACAATTAAGGCAACGTTCCTCACATGTCCGATCAGGTGGATGGTCCAGCCATGAGGACAAAACACTTTAAGCCTGGTTGGAATGGCCAGAAAGCATCTGTGAATTCCATTGTCATTTTCAGAGTAGGGCAACAAGATTAAGATTGTAATCTTCATTTTCCAGACACTGCCTTAAAGACAATAATGACACCAGCCAGAGAATCCTGGGGATGCAGTGGCTCACTGTCTGGACAACAGTGATCAAGGCATAAATGAGGGAAGGTTTTGGCTGCCCTGCACCCCATGAAATGGACTCCTCCTTGGAGTCCTTGGGACACCAGGTGGAGAAGAAAGATGCAAGCTCCGTGATGCCCTTAAGTTCTGGGGACGCAGCTTCCCCTCTGCAGACTGCGTTTCAAAGTCAAAAGGGGAAAAAAAAAAAAACAGTTATTAGAGTCTAAAAAATGACCTTGGGTCCTTTTTGGCTGGCTGCTTCAATCAGGCTTTTAGCCAAAGAAAGGAGGAAAGAACCCAAGTGGCCTAAATATCACTCACCAAAAATACAATTGAAATTAAGGCAGAGGCAAAGGAGCGGTCCCTGGGGACCATGATGGGAATTCACGGGGCACAAAGGCTTCTGGGAGAATCCCTCCACCCAGTTCCCCAGTGACACAGGAGGACCTGCTCCCTTCCCATGATTCAACTCCCCTCTTAAGGTGGCAGCGCTGAGGGTATGTGAACCTGTGCCTTCAGAGATGCCCAGAAATATGTTCAGAGAACTGGTAACAACTGAAGACAAACCTCATGAGTGTACATCTGTAACTCTATTTCTGTTTTGTAGGTAAATTCATCTGTAGCCTTTTTGAAGATTCCTCCTACAGTGGTGGTGGGAACGTAAATTGGTACAGCCACTATGGGGAATGGTATGGAGGTTCCTTAAAAAACTAAAAACAGAGCTACCATAGGACCCTGCAACCCCAGTCCTGGACAGATATGCACAGAGAAACATGGTCCATAAGGGTGCAGGCACCCAATGCTCACTGCAGCACCGTTTACAACAGCCTGGCCGTGGAAGAAACCTAAACGTCCATCAGCAGAGGAACGGATAAAGAAGATGTGGTATATATATACAATGAATATTCAGTTCCGTTGAATATCACCCAGAAATTAAAAAGAATGAAATAATGTCATTTGCAGCAACGTGGATGGGCCTAGAGATTGTCCTGCTGAGTGAAGTAACTCAGACAGAGAAGGAGAAATATCCTGATACTCCTTCTATGTGGAATCTGAAAAGAAATTATGTAATGAACTTACTTGCCAAACACACACAAAACGCAGACCTAACTGAAGTTATGGCTGCCAGGGGGAAGGATGGGGGGAAGGGATAGCTCAGGGAGTCGGGGACACACTGCTCCATCTACAATGGAGAACCCACGAGGACCTCCTGAACCGCACAGGGCACTCTGCTCAGCGTTCTGTGGCAGCCTGGATGGGAGGGGAGTCTGGGAGCGAACGGTACGTATGCAGTAATATGGCTGAGGCCCTTCGCTGTTCATCCGAAACTAACGCAGCATTGTTGGCCAGCTATACCCCAATACAAAATAAAAAGTAAAAAACCCACAAAACTCCAGGAGGCAAAGGGTGAGCCCCAAAGTGCGGGATGATTATTTTGAGGTAAACAAACCATTTTGCTTTGCTTTGAAGTTAACGTTCACTTGACCAGCGCTGAAAGGACCCTTTAGTTCAAAGACTTCATTTTTACAGAGTGGGAAACTGTCCGGGTGGGCTGTGATTCAGAGAAGGTGACTCGGGGGCCAGAGATGGGACGGGAACCCAGGTGTTCTGAATCCTAGCACAGTGCCCAATCACTGAGCCTCCTTCATACAGGAATTAAAAACAGTCTTTTCTCACTAAAAGTTTTTATTTTATTTTTAAAAATATAAATTGTCTCAATTTATTTCCTGCAAGGAAATACACGAAAGGTAATATAATTTCTCTATTTCAGATGTAAAAAAAGGTTGATTTGAGAAAAAGAAGTCCTTTGGAAACACACTGACAGAAGCCTGGAGCTTTTATCTGGACATAAAATCGAGTTAGGAGTTCTTCCTTATTTCCGTGGAAAGACTATGAAGGCAACCTGAATGGAAGGTGAGCTAAGGCCTGGCATTTCCTTAAGCCCAAGGGGGCCTGTTCTGAGCCCCAATGGAAGTAAAGGTGTGGTTCTTCTGGATAAAGTAGACCCACGAGGGAGAAGGGGCAACGGGGAAAAAAAGAGCCCCCTCTCTTCACATTTTTGAAAATCCACAAACTGCGATCTGGTATGATTGACATCATTGACTCATCAGACATGAACGGGAGCAAAGTCCAGGAGATGAGCGGAGGACAGAGGCGGCTGGCGTGCTGCAGTCTGGAGTCGGACACGATGGAGCGACTGAAGGACAATGACAGCCATTAACCATGTTCTTCTCTTCAGATGCAGGCAAAAAAGAACTTAAGTTGATCCCTTTCCCCTAACAGCCCACACCTGACCTCAGAGGACGTGTCCCTGGGGTCAGGACAGAGTGAGTGGCCCCGGCCAGCTGCCTGTGGGGACCACCTTTCCGGGCTGTGTCCCTGGGGCAGCAGCCGGGGTCAGCTCCGTCAAACCTCTCAGCTGCACCTTCGCAGTGACGCATGCACGGGCTTCCTGGTACCCCGGGTCACCACTGGAAGGCGGGGTAGCCCCTGCGTGGCACGGCCCAGGCCCCAGAGGACCCGAAGGTGAGCTGAGTCAGCACGAAACTCCTTCCTGCAGCTCGGCGGGTGGCGGGTGCCCAGGACTCCTCAACTCCCGGAAGGGCCCAGAGCTAACCATGAGGGACCTCAGCATCGTCGAAACACTGTTTACCAACATCGTATCGGCACTGGTTCTGAACAATTTTTCAGTTCAAAGGGGAAAACATCCTAGGGAGCCGCACGGTAATGGTATTTGGAACTCACAGAAGCTAGCTTTTAGCGGCAGCATCCCCAGCTCTCTGCAGCTGAGTGAGGGGGGGCCTTACAGCGAGTTTCCCATTCCTTCGGCCTGTCTAGGCGGCGTTGGCCACTGCTCACGGGTTATTAACAGAAGGCAAAGGCCTTCCAGCTGTGACATGCAGCACTTCTCCTATTGTGTCTTTAGGACCAATTAGGACTTTTCCCTGCCAAAAAAAATTAACAATTTTTCCTTGACTATGATTCAGAACCTAGAAGATACCGAATAATCCTAACTCACTCCTCGGCTAGAGCGCCCAGAAGCTTCACCCACACAGGACTCAGTCAGGCCGCAAGGTGAGTGGGCCCGTCCCAGCTCCCCGCGGCCCGCCTCAGCGCTGTCTGAACCACAGCCAGGACTGGGCCGATCAGATGGAGGACCTGGGGTCTCCTCGCTCTTTCAACTGTTCAGAAGGAGCCCAAACACCAATGAAGAAAGTGAAGCAAGTCAGGAGGAGAAAGACCAGTATCATATATTTGCACATATATATGGCGTCTATAGGCTTCCCAGGTGACAGAGGTAAAGAATCTACCTGCCAATGCAGAAGACTCAAGAAACTCGGGTTCCATCCCTCGGAGGGGAAGATCCCCTGGAGGAGAGCATGTCAACCACTCCAGGATTCTTGCCTGGAAAATCCCCTGGGCAGAGGAGCCTGGCGGGCTACAGTCCATGGGGTCGCAAAGAGTCAGACAGAACTGAAGCGACTCAGCACGCATGCACCCCTGGGATCTAGAAAGCTGGTCCTGATGAGCCCATCTACGCAGCAATGGGGACGCAGATACAGAGAACAGACTTCTGAACACAGTGAGGGAGGGAGAAGGTGGGATGATCTGAGACAGTGTGTGTGTTTGTTCCAGTCATGGAAACATACATTACCATATGCAAAACGGAGAGCCAGTGGGAATCTGCTTTAGACGCAGGTAAATGAGCCGGGAGGGTTACAGTCCACAGGGGCCCAGAGTGGGCACGGCGAAGGCGACTCGGCACCGAAGCTGAGGGAGCGAAGCCAGCCTGCGTGCCAGCCCCGAGGGGTGGGGCGAGGCCGGGGTGTAAGGGCGAGGGGCTCTGCATGTGCCTGCGCCTGACTCGGGGTGATGTGTGGCAGAAACCAACACGATGCTGTCAAGTAACTAAAATAAAAAAACACGGAGCACAGCGCTCCTTCTGGGGACCTCCTGCCTCCACAAGGTGGGGGTGGGGACATGCGAGGAAACGCCTCAGATGGGGAATCTCATGGAAGCCTCAAGAGGCGACTTTCCCTGGGAAGACGTTTCAACACGAAAACCTGAAAACCCGAAAACCCGTTTCAAAGTGGAATTCCACACACGTCCACTTCAGAAATCCCTAGGAGGTGTAATTTTCATGTTACAAAAACCTGACCTGTCTACTCGCCTCAGATACAGGCTTAACTCTCTTTTCCAAAGCAAAATTTGGCTTGAAAATGAGCAAAATGGAGTCTGGGAGAAGCCTACGTGCCTCTAAAGCTGACGGCTCCTTGCTGTGCTCTGCGCTGGGCTGGGGCGGGCAGGGGTTCTCGGGTCACCAGCGAACTTCTCTGCAAGCTTGTCACCACGTGGATGCTGGTGACGGGGGCTGGGAGGGGGCGAGTCTCTTGGAAACCAAGTCTGAGGCTTAGCAGAGCGCTGAGCGTGTTCCCGTCCAGCTTGAATCTGGAATCTACACTTAGGGAGAAAAAGGAAATGTTTGCTACTGCACTTCTAGAATTCCCATGGCCCATTACTTCCAGGAAGAAGTTCACAAAGGTCACATAAATGTTTTACGAGCTGGATCCACCGAGCCACCGCTTCCTCAGGGCTCGGGCAATTAAAGGATGACAGGAACACAGGAATGGCAGTGACTTTTGACAAAAAGAAACTCGGAGGGGTGACTCCTGGGTCCTAAAGACCACACTGAGCAGGTATCATTTAATGAAGACACGAGCTGTGTTTGTTAACATCCATGTTATGTTTGAAAGCAAACCATCTGTCTATATCCAAATGCATCTAATCCGTCCTTTGGGCTCACGTGATTTAGAGAGACTGCAGAAGAAAAACAATTCCTCACAGTAGAAAAGCAACCCATCTCTTACTTTTTTTTTTCTGAGTAAATAAAAAACAAGTCCCTAGGCACCAAACGGAAGACCTAAAACGAGGGTGTTTGCCCATCCACCTTTTGCCCTGCTAGAATCCTCAGCTCGGAAAGCTGGCTATCCACACCACCCGTGAGCTGATCAGTTCAAGGAGGGGTGCGCCCATGAGCCCAGATCAATACGGTGAAGTATGGAGATGGATCTCGTCCAGGCCCGAGTGCATTAACGAGCTCCTCTCCGTGACCTTTGCCCGGTGGCACAAATTAGACTCCACCACAAACCACATTCTTCAAGGGGGCCCTTCCGTCTTTGCTGGCTTTTAATCAAGCACACTGCAGGCAGACCTCAAAGATGACCGTGAGAAATGACAGTGCGTCCTCTGTACAGACTAGGTCTTGAGGAATTTGTCCAGGTTGTCTGAGATTACGGATGAGATAGCGTACATGCATGCTTTGAAAGCGTGTTCTCCTAAGAAGCACCCCTTTCTCCGCCTTTTCTCTGAAGCTCCTGGATGTCTCTCTACTCGGAAGCCCCACTAACAGCCTCACGCCATCCTCATTCTGGAGGTCAACAGACGCAGCACCTGTGTGTCTCAAATGCCAAGGTGCCTCCAGTTAGCTGGGCTCTTGTTAAGATTCAGCCTCTGATTCACCAGGCTCTGCTGCATGCCTGACAGGCTGCCAGTGGGGCGGTGCTGACGGAATCACCACCGCCTGAATAAGAAGTTCTGCAGAAGTCCAGGAAACAGATAACCCCTCCAAGTGTGAATGTGTGTGCGCACAGTCTAATACACACACACGCACACACTCACAAACTGACGTTTGGGGCCCACAAATACAGTATAACAAAATACACCCGATGGCAAGGGGTGAGAGCTTTGCAATCGGTCAGGCCTGATGCAAAGCCAGACTCCACCAGCGGCCAACAGAGAAGGACCGGGCAAACACTTAACTCCTTGAGCCTTCCTGGAGTCCAGCGTCCACCACATTCCTTTTTTCCTCTTTTTGATTTTATTGGCATGTAGTTGACTCACAATCTTGTGTCAGCTTCAGGTGTATAGCAAAGCGATCCAGTCACACACAGACATATATTCATTCTTCATCAGATTCCCTTCTCACTTGGGTTATCACAGAATATTGAGCAGAGTTCCCTGTGCTACAGAGCAGGTCCTTGTTGATGATCCGTCTTACAAAAATACTGTGTGTATTTAATCCCAAGCTCCTGACTTATCCCTAGCCCCTCCCCAGCTCCCATCAGATTCTAATATAAATGTTGACACCTTGAACTTGTGGTGGGAGTTCACCAGGTTAGCACATGCCTGGAGCTTCGGGCAAGGCTTGTACTCAGTAAGTACTCGCTGCGTTTGGAGGACACCACTGTGCTTCTACAAAAACCAGGCACAGGCCTCCATCCTCAGTTCAATCATTACTACCACCCAGGAGTTCAACCCAAAAACCAAAGCACCAAGTCCAAGCTTTTCGTCGGGATGGGGTCCCTCCGCTCACTTTCTTCCCTGTCCTGGGGGAGCCCAGACAGAAACTGTAGCCGACGCACAAACCCAGAGGATCTCGACCTCAGGAAGGGCGCGCCGCGGTGCCCGGCCACCTCACCAGGGGCCACGGCGCAGGTGAGCGAGCAGGTGCTGGGGCGGCCGGGGCTGCCCAGGGCAGGGGACCGCTTGCCCTGTGACTCCCACACAGTCCGTCTGCCCCCACGGCTGCCCCCCTCCATGACAGGGACTTCACAAGCACAGCAGCTGGGACCGTTTCATTCCCCGGGGGTCTCCACTTACTGACTGATGCGGAAATTCTGGTTTGGGAAGTGCATTCAGCTGGCATCACGCTTTAATTCCCACGAGAGAGGAAATACCCACAGGAGGGATACCTAAACCGCCGGCTAACAGTGCGGTCAGAAGGCCTTCCTGTTTGCACTCGGATGAGACCCGCCCTTTGACCCCCTGCCCCTCAGGGCTGTGCAGAGGCCCCAGGATGGGATGACATCACTCCCCTGCTAAGTGGAATGTGGGCCGGTGAATTCTGCTTTCACCATTTCTCAGTTCTAACTCCGAAGACATTAACATTGAGAGTTAAAAACTCACAAGAACTAAAGGTCTTAGAGTCCTCGGTCATTTTTAAGAGTGCAAAGGGTCCTGTGATCAAAACGGTTGAGACCTCTGGGACCGGACTTCCCTGGGGCGTTCAACAGTCAAGACTCAGTGCTTCCAACATGAGGGGTTTGAGTTCAATCCCTGGTAGGGAGTTAGGATCCCACGTACTGCATGTTACAGCCGAAAACATTCTTAAAAAAAGTTTGAGACCCCTGCTTTAAATCAGTATGGCATTTTCATAGGAACGTGGGTGCGTGGGTGAATTTCTGACAAATGAACCTTGCTATGCAGTGAGTTCAAGACTCTCTGCTCGGGTTTGTGGGAGGGTCCTCCAGAGTGACAAAGGTGGGGTGTGAACGGGTGGGGGACACAAACATACAAACAAGTGCTCCCGGGGGAAAGAAGCGGAGAGCCGCACCCCAGGTCCCAGCGTATGTCTGACTCCCTGGTTTCGGAGACCTCTGAGGCTACATTTACACTGGGCCCATCCGTGGCTTTGAGTCTGGTGGTGGTGGTGTTGGAAATATAGACAGATCAGCTGAAAAGGAACAAGCGGGAAACTGCAGTCGCAGAGGAAGGAGGGAAAAGTTAATTCCACCTCGAGCCACGGCGGAAGCTTCCTGGACGTGGAGTTCAGCCCAGCGGCGTCTGATGAATGCAGTGAAGGGCTGCCCACGCGCGCCCAGCACAGCCGTGGCTGCTCGGAGCAGCTCCCAGTGTCTGGAGCCGGGGAGGGACGTGAGAAGGCGGGGGTGATGCCTCCCAGCGAGCGGCAGCTTTTTCTGCACACGCTGTGGGCCCCTGAGAGCAGCGTGATGAAACCACACAACCCGGGAAAAGAGCTGGAGGTCTGTGACCCCAGGAGGCCCCCGGGCGCTGATGCCGGTGATGAGCCCAAGTGTCTGGAAACAGCGGAGTCTGGGGGAGAAGGTCTGTGGGCGGCATCTCCAGGGACGCGCAAGAGAGAGAGAGATGGCAGGGAACCGGGGAGGAAGCGATCAGGACTGGCTGCAGGGAAGCCTCAGGGGTGCAAGACGGAGAGCAGGCACAGGCCGGAGGGGACGTGGCCAGGCGCCGGGAGGCTGAGACGCGTGAGCATCTCCCTGCGGGGTGGGGCGCGGCCCCTGCAGACGCCTGCAGCAGAGCCCAGGGTGTGGGGACCCTGATGGGAAAGGATGCGGCTCTGGAGATGGGCTTTGCTCTTTGAGAAATGGAGTCACACCTGCCTGTGTGGTGAGGGGCCCTGGAGGAGGGGAAGCTGGAAACGCTGACGGGCAACGAGAAATAACAGGAGTAAGAGAACGTGGGCGACGAGAAGGGACCCTCGGGCTCCACAGCAGAAGAGGGGCGCCGAGCTAAAGGCAGGACGGAGAGCGTCTGAGAGTGTGTGTGTGGGTGCAGGTGTGTGCATCTATGGAGAATACCTGTAGCTAAAAGAGGGCAGGTAGGTCAGGGCTAAAAAAGAACTCACCTGCACAAATCCTTCGACTTCTCCAGAAGCCGCGCCGGGCCTGCCCTGCGCTTCTCGGTCCCCGGTTTTAACCCAGGTCAGGGTTGCAGAGACAAAAAGGGCCTCACGTGTGCTGAGACTTTCTTCTCCTCGGGGGACTTCCATTATTGCACTCGCCATATTGTAAAGCAATTATCTAAGGGTTTTTTTTTTTTTTTTAATTTCTAAAAAAGTTTCCGGAACTCATTCTCTCCCCGCCCTCCTGCCCCTCCATTAATAACAGATGTAATTATTCGGCATAAATAAGCCTGTCTGACATGCTACGTACGGGGAAGACAAAGTCACCGAGCAACTTAAGGGAGGGCATCACACTTGACTCCTGCAGTCCTCTTCCTTCCCTCTAGCATTTGTCTCCTGACTGCGGAGCTGGACAGGCTGATGGCCTCACAGCTCCCCTCCCCTCCCCGCATCCTTCAGTGAGGACCAGAGACAGCAGGCCTTCCATCAGACCCAAGGGATGCAGCGAGAGCCATCCAGACGTGAGAGAATTGTCTTGTAAAGGTCTGGGCAACTAAAGAGCAGATACGAAATGCATACAAATAAACACACCTGCTGGCTGCAGGTCTACTGCAGAGCCCGGGAGATTTATTTCTTGCTGGGGGACAGCCTTCTCTCCTCTCCCCCCACCCCCCAAGTAGCACTGGTCCTCTGCTCCCCACCCCTGCCAAACCTCACTGGTCCTCTCCCCACACCTCCCAAATAGCACGGGCCCTCACATTCTCACACACCTGTAAGATCTGAGGATGGAGACCAATCCATCTCTGTGCAGCCAGGTTCTTGCACAGTGCACTCTGAAAATATGATTTCACTTAATTTAAAATGACCACATCAACAGTACATGATCCCTATTTTATAGACAAGGACACTAAAGTTAAGTTCCCTTCCTGGGAGCATGTGATCACAAAGCGGCAGATCTAGGATTTGAGGCAAGTCTGACTCCAAAGCCCATGCAGGATGGGTGGTCCAGTGGTGCAGAATCCACCTTCCAATGCAGGGATCGTGGGTTCCATCCCTCCCTGGTCAGGGAGCTAAGATATTACGTACCACCGAGAAGGTCCAGAAGACAGAAAAACAAAACAAAAACAGGAAACAGAGGCCACGCGATGAGGCCTCTGCTGAGACGAGAGGCAAAGAATGGCTTACTCAGGGCCCAGCAACAAGCCCAGGAATTTGTATCAAACGCAGCACCAGACGCAGCACCAGACGCCCAGGTATCAATTAAGGAAAGAAGAAACGGATGTTTCCAGATCAGCGGTAACTCACCCTGGAGCCTCCCCGGGGCAGAGTCCAGATGCTACTGCCTCCCATTACCTTCAAGTCATCTGACCTGGAACAAAACAGCTTACAAAATGGCCTGATGAAAGAACTCTTAAACAGTGTCACCGAGCTGAACTTGGGTCCCCTTGCTGGCCATGCAGCAGAGCCAACCCACTGACCCCAGGCTGCGGTGAAGGAAAGCGCAGAGTTTATTGCAGGGCACCAAGTCAGGAGAATGGGCAGCTCGTGCTCAAAAGACCTGAACTCTGCACTGGTTTTCAGGGGGCGATTTTTAAAGCCAGCATTTAGGGTGAGGGCTTCAGGGTGTGTGACTTTCTCCTGATGGCTTGGTGATGAGGTAAGGCGTGATGTGTGGGCAATCCTAATACTTTGTTTTACCTTATTTCCTGACTGCTTTCTGGTGCTATGTTCCCCAACTTCCCTAATTAGTAACTGCTTGAGTCTGCCCTTTGGAAGTCATGGAAGGCCTAGGACACTAAACCCCTTTTCCACAAACATGAATCAAGGGACACAGAGGGGCTTTGTACCCGGAAAGGCCCTGATGGCTCCTGTGGTGGTGGCTTAGTCACTAAGCCGTGTCCAACTCTTCGCGACCCCATGGGCTGCAGCCCGCCAGGCTCCTCTGTCTGTGGGATTATCCAGGCATGAGTACTGGAGTGGGTTGCCATTTCCTTCTCCTGGGGATCTTCCCCACCCAGGGATCAAACCCACATCTCCTGCTCTGGCAGGCGGATTCTTTACCCCTGAGCCACCTGGAAGCCGAAGGGTCCCATTCAGTTTAATATCAGATTTTAGCACTGCTCAACCCCGCACTATTCTGCAGCTGATTCTCTTGGCGAGTATACTTGCTTTCCTGTTAACATTGTGTACTAGTAGGTACAGTACACTTTGATATTGCATTTTGTGATGCCAAAAATGTTTGTTAGGCTTATATTATCAAATCAATGAATTAGAGAGAAAGTATCCCAAAAGGACTGATGCATTTTTAATGAAACCACATAACTTATGCAGCTCTGGAGAGTTACCAGTCAAAGTCCACAAATGGGTATCATTCAGCTGTCACAGGAAAAAATATTTCTAGAGATTCTATCCGGCTTTAAAAGCATTGTTTACCTACATGATGTTCACCCTTCTCTGATTCATCTAATAAATTACTATTAATTTGTGAAAATAATTATTATTCTCCTTAATCATTATTGCTCCTTTTCACCTTGACTCTGAGTGTCGAAAGGGACACTAACTATTAAAATTATCTCTGAACACAGCCAGGGAATGTACTTGAAATCATACTATGCGCCGGATGGGGAAGCTGCAGGGTCTCTTGAAAACTTAAGCAGAGGGGGAGCAGAAACACTCCATGATTTGGACCTTTAATCCTTGATTAGGCTGGCTTGTGAAATTACAAATGCTTTTATTAAGTCAGTGTAATTACTCAAAAAAGATTCAATACCACTAAAATATACGTAAAACAAATTTCTCAAAAGGAGGGATGGTGAATCTCTAAGTCCTAAGATGTAACTAGACACAACTGACCTTTGAGAAGTATTTACTGAACTAAAGAAGGGACCGTAAAATTGTCTGATCAACCCTATGGCAATTCAACTGTACGCTTATGACTTCAATTGTGTAAGCGTACGGAAATCGGATTTCATGTCGCTTTGGTAGCTACTGTTGGTCACACACAGGCTTTCATTCTCCAGGGTCTATTAAAGGGCTGTACAGAACCCACAGAATTCATAAAAATTCATCTCATCTCATCACTGAAATGGTTTAGAAACCCGTTATAAGCACATATTTAGATTTTAAATTATGTTTAAAGTTGATAAGAAAACTTAAATCTCAAATGACACTGGCATCGACAATTTAGATAACAAAGAAAATATTCATTACTCTAGAAGCCCCTAGAAAAGGCAGCTGGAATTAATACTTTAGGATGAAATTAATTGATTTGAGAAACAGAGTGAGTTGAATTACAGTATATATCTCTTTAAAAAGTCCTTGTTACTGTCCTACCCTATTTGCAGGTAAATCTAAATTGTTTATGTAACATCAAAATATAATGACAATAAGATCACAATATATGTTTTGTGTTGTTGATAGTCTGATATCTGTAACCCACTGTCTTATTTAAAGTTACCGTTAGAAATTTAAGTTCCGAAAAACATCTTAACTGGTAGAAAAACTGTGACTTTTTAACCTTTAAATGAAAATAAATGCTACTCAAAAAAATCAGAATTTCGAGACTGAAAAACTTAAGAGACATATAGTCTGGGGGGAGTTTAGTTTCTTAGGGCTTAGTTAGAAGAGCCAGCCTAATTCCAGAAAAAAACATATATAGATTCTTTTCAGATAGCTTGCATACATTTTTAGATGAAAAAACTGATTAATAAATGTAAAAGCTTTGTAGATTCACAGCAAGTGTTTTGGGGGCTTATGTTGAAAAGCTGACAACAACTAATTATACAAATCTGACTGGACTAATCAATTACTCAGATCAACATTAGGTGCCTATTATAGACATAAACACGGGAATTATATCTCCCTTAAGTAATGCACTAAAATCATGAGCCTAAAACATTCTAATATGAAATGTGATGGTATAAGCAGTCTAATTATTAAAAGTCCTTCCAAGCAATGAATTGACTTTTATGTGAACATTAGACGCATGAAAGACACTTTTTTGTTTCAGTTTGATTCCTGTTTTTGTAATTTGCTTTCTATTTTTATAACAACAAATGTCAATGAAATAATTAACTAGTCCAAAGGACTCTGGTGCAAAACATCTAATGTGATGATCTCATAACCACCACAAAACATCATTCTTTTGTTCTTTAAGGAAATTTTAGAATTGCATACATGAATATGATTATGATTTCTAGAATGTAAACATATTGATTTTTTAAAAAGTGCATCTGTGGTATCCAACTCTGTTCTCTGCATCTTTCCCCTAAACCAGGGGTATTCTTAGAATAATGATAACAAAAATGTCCTCCTACAAACAAGCTTTCCAGCTGCTTGTCAAATATATGCTGTTCCTTCCTCCAATGAGGACTCTGGTATTTAGGAAAAAGCAAGCTCTTAAATACATTCAAACCAGAGGAAAACCAAAAATAGAAGCAAACAGACACCTGCTGACGAACAGTGACAAATCCTACTGACACCGCAGTGACCCCCAGTTAGTCAAGATTTAATTAAGGGCATAATTAAGTCAGTGGAACGGAACGCTAATGAGTGTTTTTTTAATACGGGTAATTATACGTAAAAATACAAAGTGTGATGGAGACTTAAATATATCATTAAAATGAGCGGTATAGAATAACAAACAGAGGGTGAAGTGTGCCACTTCTATTGCGGTGAAGCAAAAAAAAGTTGAATCAGTCTCAGGTTGAATAATACTAGGGCAAGTTTATGTTGGCTCCATGCTGGGAACATTTGTTATTCTAATTTTGCAACAATAAGCGACTACGGGTATTGAGATCCTGTTTTCAATGCAGATTCCATTGGCTTTGAAGTCTTTCTGCGGTTAGCGTTCTGTCCAACTGCAAATGAGCAATTAAGAGACTGTTTGCAAGTATGTGGCTTCCTCGCCTGCCTTCTGGAAGAGTCCATCTGAGCGGGAGACCGACAGATGCAGGAGGTGGGGGCTCCTCGCTAATTCAGAGTGAGCTCCTATTATGTGAGAGTCTTTGATCTGATCTCTGCCTCAGGCAGGGACAGGACCCACAGGATGGGGGTCTGCTGGAGGGGAAATAGCAGGAGGAAGGGGGAAGAGGGCTGAAGCGAAGTTGCCAACTCTGCAAAAGGTGAAAAGGAGGCGTCCGGTCATGGGCAAAAAGTCTACAGCGACCACTTCATATTCTGAGACAGGAAACACCCCAGTGTGGTTTGGGACCTGCCCTTCTGCTGGGATTATTTTATCCATGGTCCCCTCGATTGGTTTCTTGTTTAGTCCTAAGTTGTGTCCGACTCTTGGCGATCCCCGTGGACTGTAGCCCGCCAGACTCCTCTGTCCATCGGATTTCCCAGGCAAGGATACTGGAATGGTTTGCCATTTCCCCCTCCAGGGGATCTTCCCGACCCAGAGATTCAACCCGTGTCTCCGGAGTTGGCAGACGGATTCTTTACCACTGAGTCACCGGGGAAGCCCGTAGGGACGTCATCCATCCAAGGGAGATCCCACTCCCATCCAACTAACTCTAGAGGTTCTGACTTTGATAAAGCTTTCCTTTAAAATGGTCAGGGCATCTTCTTCCTGTGGGTCTCTCGAGTCTGGTCTAACCTGAACTTTTACAATATTCCAGGGGAAAAGAAAAGAACATCTCTCCAAGCCTACAGTATTTTCCAGGTGGCTCAGTGGTAAAGAATCTCCCTGGCAATACAGGAGATACTGGTTTGATCCCTGGGTCGGGAAGGTCTCCTGGAGAAGGAAATGGCAGCCCACTCCAGTCCTCTTGCCTGGGAAACCCCATGGACAGAGGAGCCTGGAGGGCTACAGGGTTGCCAAGAGTCAGACATGACTTAGAAACTACACAACAGTAACATAAGCATATTACTGGCAGAGCCAATGGTCAGACACTGTATGTCTCCACTGAAGGCCAGGCTTGAGGGTGTCTGAATCAGCACTGGGACAACGGTGCCTTGTCAAGTATATGTGAATTTGTGGCATGCATGGCTGGGTCTCTCACGTAAAAATTAAATTCCTATTGGTACTTATATCTTATCAGATGGGTTGCCCAAAATTAACTTCTTATAAATCCCAATGCATCTATGAGGATAATTAGTTTGCCTTTGACAAAGGTATTCAGTATAAAAGTGTCCCCAAATGGAATTCTGACACTGTATATATTCACCAAACACAAGGGCACTAGAACACAAAAGAACTGGAAAGAAAACTCACCTTTTGTTTAGATGGTGAGTTTACAGAGATCATTTTTCCTGAATGCTTGCCATGAAAACAACCACTATCTCTCTGACAAGGCTCGTATGAACAGTTATCAGGAGTTGTAAAGTTGAAGATTTTGTATGGACACACCCCACAACTAGAGTTAATAATTAATTGCAGAAGACTCGCACATTAAGGCCTACTAGAATGCCTAATATTCTCACGACCATTAAATCTATGAATACTAGGAGTGACTTTTGCAGCTTTAGAATCTGTAGGACAACTTCTCAGAGGCAGAGAGGCACTGGTTCCATTACTTTGGTGCCCAGTTCAATTCACAAAAAACATCTGAGCCATGAGATAAATTTTTGGGTTGCATTATCCGGCAGTTCTCATCAGGCAAAGCCATCACTGGTCTGTGTTCTCTCCCTTCCCCAAATCAACTCCAATTTTCTGAACAAAATAATAAAGCAGATTAAGGAAGCCGTTTATTCAAAGTTTAGGGGTGGGTGCAAAACGGAAAGCCCAAAGCTTTTGGTGGCCTCTAATGAGATCCTAATGGCGGAGCATCTCCCTGGGTTCGCCGTTTTGTGTTTTTCAAGATTTTTTTGATGTGGACCATTTTAAAAATCTACTGACTTTGTTACAGTATTGTTTCTGCTATCGCGTCCTGGTTTTCTGGCCACAACGCGTGTGTGGTCTGGGCCCCCAATCAGGGATCGAACCTGCACTCCCTGCATGGGATACGAGGAGTCCTGACCACTGGCTGGCCAGGGCAGTGTCCCCAGCTACTCCAGGTTCACTCACATGACCCTCACACAGGTCTATACCACCATCCCTTCCACGCTCCTTTTTTTCAGGCAAGGCTGCCCGTATCAAGTTCTGCATGAATGAAGAGAGGCGTCTTTCACCCCCTACTTGCCTCCTGGTTCAAAAGGAACTACTAAAATAGCAACAGCATTCCAGCCGCAGCCTGGCAGGCGGCTTGCACATGTCCCATCCTTGCTCCCCGGGCCCGAGGGAGGTTGGAGAGCTCAGCAAAATTTTTATGTACGGGAGCGGGCCCAAGGAAAACTCAGCCGCCATAACCAATTGTGGACAGGGGGGTCATCTATCAGCAGACAAATGCAGGAACTCCAGGATGTCTCTCCTCAAATGAAATAATATATCTTTGAAAGCCAATGCCCGTTTTAGGCCCGAGGCCCATATATCAAGGCTGAGCGGCTGGTGGAATCGCTCCAGGGCCATTAACCTTCCACCTGTTTCCCCTTGTCCTTCAGGATGAGACCCTGCCCTTGGTTTTACTCCCGTCCCCTGTTCATCTTCCGACAGAGTGTAAATGTAAAGCAGCGGGGCTGTGAAATAATTCAAGAGCAATGGACCAGGCGCACGGTTACAAATCTCTGCCACCGGCACTGTGACTTATGCAGGCAGTTTGTCACACACGAGCCAGGTGACCTCTGTGACACAACAGAGAAAAATACCGCCGGAGATCAAAGCCGGGATGGGGAGCTCTGCGGACTCTGCTCCACCGACGGGGCGGGCTGTCTCGGGGCCAGCGTGTCCCTGATGCCAATAACATCTGCTCCAGAGGGTACGGGATCGCTGCTGTCAAGGCGAGCGGGGGGCTTTCCTGTAACGTCGGGACGAGAATTTCTGTGTTCTGGAGAATGCCTTAGACTGGCTGGGAGTGCCAGGAGGAGGCAACACCCATCTATCTAATTTGACCTGAATGCAGAGAAGTTAATAGAATTCGAAAAATGTAAAAGGGCGCCCGTGAGGAATGAGTCCGCTTGAGGCCTTAAACGCTGTGGCCGTGACGCTGAAAGCAAAGTTTTACCGAAGCTTATAAATTTGCTGGGTGAAAGAAGCAGGTGAGCAGATTTCTTGAGACTCACGTGACTCATTAAAAGGAACTGCACACATTTAGTGATGTATGTATTCCACCCCCCCCCAAAAGATAACTCACTAAAGGACCAAATAAGATTACCTACATGAAAGTACCTCACAAAGTCCAGGAATTCTCTGCAGTCCAGTGGTTAGGGGGGCCTGGGTTCAGTCCCTGGTCAGGGAACTAACATCCCACAAACCACATGATGCAACCAAAAATTAAAAAAAAAAAAAGTCCAAAGCTTTCTCCAAATGACATTAGAATTTAGAAAAATGTTGAATCATCCATGGGTGGCTTAAAAATAGAGAGACCTACACTGGGAGGAAATTAGCAGTTAAAATATTCTTCACTCTGCTTTAGGATTAATTCCTCTTTTGTACTTCTGTATGACGAGTTAGGTTTTCCCCGGGTGCTCTGTCCATTCCATATTCTGTGCAGGGTACAGACAATGAACAGAGCTAGAAACGGCCCTCCCTAGGCACCCAGTCTCTTTGGTACATACATCCTTAGTAAGTCGCTCCAGTCGTGTCTGACTCTTTGTGACCCCATGGACCGCAGCCCGCCAGGTTCCTCTACCCATGGGCTTCTCCAGGCGAGGATACTGGAGTGGGTTGCCACGCCCTCCTCCAGGGCATCCTCATGACCCAGGAATTGAACCCATGTCTTCTGTGCGTCCTGCATTGCAGGTGGATTCTTTAACACTGAACCACCCGGGGAAGTCCTTTGTTAGGAGCATTTAATTTTGAATTCTTCATAAATTAAAAACGACAACAAAAGTCTCGATTCGCTGACTGGGAGATGCAAGCAGACCTCAGCTCGTTCATTTCCTGCTCTGAAGCAAGGCCTTGGCTGGGACGTGTGACACCCTCTCCCGGAGCAGTGCACACACCGGCTTTAGTTGACCAAGTAATGTGAGTTTCCATTCTTCAGGCAGGCTGACACCAACGTCCAATCTACCACGTGGAAGTGTTAGAGAATAAAAGCAGTTAACCTAGATAATAATTTTGAAAGTTCTGCTGCAAAAGTTTTAAGCTATTTTTAAACGCCTCATCAAGTTTTCACAAAAACATGAAGCTACCCAGTCACGGGATTCTTAACCTGGGACCTTCTCCCTGGGCTCCAAGGGGTCTGTGAAGCTCCAGGACCACTCGAAAACTCCTGTTCATGCAATTTCTAGGAGAGTCATGATAATCCTCATCAGATACTCACAGGTGCCTGTGACCCAAAGAAGGTGAACAAGGATTGACAGAAAGTAGAATCTGAAGCCCCACTGTTGGTTTTATCATCAAACAAGAATCTGGAACTTCGAGAATTGGAAAGGCCCCAAAGGTCACCCAGCCTGACCCACCGTCTCACAGATGAGACAAGGTAGGCTGAGACGATGCTGCCACAAGGCCACGATTTTAAAAATCACAGTTCGTGGAAGAATACCGCAGACGCCTGCTTCCAGTCTAGGACTCCTCTATGTGCGATCCCAGCCTTTCTTTCCTTTGGCCGTTGTTTAAAAGTCAGATTTTGTTTCATGTTCCCTGAAATAATTTTTCTGTGATGCAGAAACCTAATTATAAGCGATACCTATGTCTTTTAAAAAAACATAGAACATTTTATAATTATGGCCTTAGGCATCTGCTGTTATGAATAAACATGAAAAGACTTTCCTTTGCGGATTACAATTTGTTTTGATAAAAACAGCAGTAGAATGATGGATATGATGCCTTGAATTCTTGTTAGGTTTCCTTCCTGAAAAAAGATGTGAGAGAGAGTGTGTGTGTGTGTGTATGTGTGAGACAGAGAGATAGATAGAATACTGTGGGCCTAATTTTTAAGTAGCTTTGTAGTATCTATTTCATTGTAAGCATATTTTAAGCTTTTTTATAAATTAATATTTAATTTGCACAGATCAAACCACTCTCTCTTATGGTAAGCGTGGCTGCTCCTTTGGAATAATCACGAAAAGTTCAAACCAAGATCATTATAATGCTGCCTATTAGCAATAAATGTTCTACTTAATGTTTGATTATTTTGAATTCTCTATGCTTCCAAATTATCAACAAAAATAAGAAGCGAGGCAGGCATTCATTTCTCTGAATCCACAGATAAAAGCAAGGCACTGAATATTTCCAGTAAATCACCTAAAATAGTCACTCCTTTTAGAAGGAAATGCTGGACCCCCAAAACGGAAAAGATACTCTAATAATAAGTTACCCTAAAAAATTTTTAATCCATTAATGGTCTGTGATTTAAAACAAACAAAAATATGATCAGCCTGCAGCCAAAAAAAAAAAAAAAAAAAAATTCCTGGGCATGAATCACTGCTTACATTCTTTTCCATCCACAACAATTTCGTTTGGGAAAATTGCCACAGAGTATCGACAGTGACAACAAATGGCATTGTCCCGCGAACATCTGTTTCCGACACCCACACTGATACTGCAGGCCGAGGACGCCGGGCCTGCTTGGTCTTCACAAGTTGCCACAAAGGAACTGGAAGTTACTGGTACGCTGAGGTTTTATTATTGGAACACAGGAAAACTTTATCATCATGCTGGGAAGTTCTGTATCTTTTGAAATATTGGAACCGGGGTTATGTTAGCACATTAAACCATGCGGAAGACTACTTCTGAAGAAAAGGAGGAAAAAAATGGTTTCTTGTCTATTATGTCCTTGGGTTGACGTTCCCACTCAATCTTCATATAACTTCCTCACCCACCCTCAACTGAAAACTATTTTGTTTGCTAAAGATGGGACTGAGTTTTGCTTCTTGTAAAAACTGAGAGGACCGAATACCAAAGAAATTCTAAGCCAAACATGATAAATAAACACTATTGTTTCTTAACAAAAAGAAATCAAACGAAAGCAGAAGAGCTTTCATATACACTTTGATTTTTTTTTCTCTTTCTAAATTCAAACTACCATGCTTGCATTCACTGGAAACCTGGAAACAGGGGCTCATGAAGGCTCCTGAATAGAGAATTCTCAGCTCAGTGCGAACTGCTAAAAGGAGGCAGGCAGAGCTTCCGGGAGAGAGGCCAGTGTGGATGGACCTCAGGGAGGGTTGCACCCTGGTCACAGTCGTGGGGCTGTGCCTTTGAACTTGACCCTGGGCTGTCGGGGTGGAGCTTCATGCCAGCCTGTCAATAAAGCGGTAAGGGCACGGAACAGACCTCCTGATTCCCCTCCTCTCTGTCTCTCTTCTACTTTTAATAAATTCGATACTGGAAGTCAAAGTTATCCATCACGGTAATTTTAAATGGTAATTTGTCTGCTCAAATCCTTCGCATACCATGTTTAATTAATTAATGTTTAATACCATGTTTAATTTAATTACTTTAAACATTGCCAAAGCAATAAAAAGAGGCTTCCCTCTTTTTTTGTGGTCAAACACTGATTCACTTATATGAACGGAGGTGCTGAGTGGGAAATGCAATCCATGATTGACTTGCATGTTTGTTTAAGTGTTTCATTCCATCTAAAAAAGAGGGGATATATGTATAACTGATTCATTTTCCTATATAGCAGAAAGTAACACAATGTTGTAAAGCAACTGTACTCCACTAAAAATTAATTTTAAAAATGTTTCATTCTAAGAAGACATATTGCTTGGAACTTCCCTGGTGGTCCAGGGGCTAAGACTCTGCACCCCCAATGCAGGGGGCATTGGTTCCTGGTCAGGGAGCTAGATTCCACACGCAGTAAGACCCGATGCGGCTAAAGAAACAAACATATAAAATAAGTATTTAAAAAAATAAATAAAAAAACATATTGGAACATATTCCATAATGTTGCTCACCCAGTCTGACAATGCACAAAATAGGCACTCAAAAAATACTTGTGGAATAACTCAGTAAATCACAGTGCCAGCTATCCAACTGAGGATAAGAAAATAAATTTTTACTAGACAGAAATAAATTTGACATTTAATTTGCCTAAGAAAGATGATCTCTTTCACCAGAAAACACATAGTTTGTGCATAAGGAATCTGCTTTTTCTTTAAAAGTGATCTAATAGTAATGTAATTGCCACATCGTCATAACTCCACATCCTGAAAATCACCACAAATATAGCTACTTCAGAAGTAATTACTATCATTGCTACCTATGGGAAAACATATCTGTATTTTGGAGGAGTTGTCATTTCTTCTTTTGATTCTGGACCACACTGATCAAAAACCAAAACCAAAAAGTACTTGAGATTCGTGTTTCTGTCACTTAATTACAGTTTTATAGTCAGTTCTCAAATAACTACACTCATCATTAGTTATCAAAAAAGAAAAAGAAAATTAGCAAGCAACGAACTATTTGTGCCTTTCCCAGATGGCATGGTAGTAAAGAATGGGTCTGCAAATGCAGGAGATGTAAGGGATGTGGGTTCAGTCCCTAGGTGGGGAAGATCCCCTGGAGGAGGAAATGGAAACCCACTCCAGTTTCCCTGCCTGGAGAATCCCATGGACGGAGGAGCCTGAGGGTCTACAGTCCATGGGGTCGTAAAGAGTCAGACGTGGCTGAGCATGCTCACAAGGACAAGTACTATTTAAGCATGTGAATCTTTTGTTATTAAAAGTGAGACAAATTAGAAATTTGTTGTATGTGTCATATGGGACAAGAGTAGCCTATGCTTATATTTTCTTTGATTCTTTTCAACCCACTTTTATGATGCTATTGATTTCTCACCAGACCCTTGGCAGATAAGCAAGCATAGCCGCCTCCATCTGTTCTTATAGATGAGGCAGCCTCCAAGATGGAGTTGGTTCAGATGGCCCCATTTTTATAAAGCTTTCTTCAGTGCCCTTAAAAGCACAGCTCTGCACTGCCTTTTTTTTTAAAAAAACAAACAAACATTCAAGCTTATTTTTACTTTGCTTGCTATCACCATCTTGGCCTCACAGCATATGGGATCTTAGTTCCCCAGTCAGGGATCGAACCTGTGCTCCCCTGCGTTGGAGGTGCAGAGCTGGCTGCTGACCACCAGGGAAGTCCCTGCGTAGAGACCATCTCTAGGATGTATTCTCCATCAGCTCCAGGTCTGTCCCCCCCAGCCACGCGTGGTCTGTGGGCAGGAAGCAGGTTTCCTCATTTACCCTGGGACCCCACCGCTTCATGTCGCACCTGGAGGACGGGGAGCTCGACACACACTTGTCAGGTTCATCAACCCGCAAACTGGCACAGTGATGCCTCCACAGATGCTCCGCCCCGGAGCTCAGAGCCGGTGGCCCAGGTGATGCTCAGGCCTGACTCCCGGCCAGGGCTGCCCACCAACCCCTCCCAGCTCCTGTCGCATCGCCTGATCCCCTAGAGAAATAGTGCGGGAATAACCAAATAAGTTAACAAGGCAAGCCCTCGGTGCCGATTTTAGTAAGGAAGCCAAGATGAGATTCTTCATCACACCTTGTGTCACCCGGAGGAAACGTCGGCCTGCCAATTTTACAAACATGCCAGTGAAAAGAATTTCCTTGGCAAACAGACAGCATGGAAATGTCCTTTAAAAAAATCAATTAACCCCTAAATTCATGAGCTCGCTAGAAATATTTCCTACTCCGTGGAATACAAGGCTCCTGGAGAAGCTCTACCCTTTCTATTTCTGGAATCTTCTTTTGTTCATCCATGCTAATAATAGTGACAGAGCAGGGGGGGTTATTTATAGCAGCACGGCTCTGTGAACACTATATTCATTTATGTTTCCTCTGTTTATTGTTACCTTACCTTTCTGGTAATTAAAAGTGCCCCCTCCAAGATTGTATTTAGTAACAAATCACCTGTAAATAGCTTTTCTTTTAATATATGAAAGCTTATATTTAGACTCAATAAAATATTTCACTCCCATTTCCTATTAACTAAAAACAGATCTCAATGGTGGTGGGGGGAGGGGTGTGTTTGCTTTTCAAATTTTATATGAAACGTTATTATTTGACCTTTAAACATTCTGATTAAAAGAACCTCACTTCATGTGGTAGCTCCTGTATCCTCAAACATTCAAATTTTGTCTTTTGATACTGTAAAAAAGTTGCTGTTATGACTAACCCACAAAGAGTTTACTAATAAACAGACTAACATTTAAAAATATATCTGAAAAAAAATAAAAACATATCTGATTAAAATATAGTATGATAAAAACTGTAATATTAAAAAATGCTTCATCTTCTCCTTCACTTGCCCCCAAACTGCTTGCTGGAATACAGTCCCTGTAAATGGTCCCATCTAGGGATCCCCTTTTGTAGCCAATGGGTTTTCTGGTATAAAAAGCACCCAGAATCAGGAAGATCAATTTTGTCAGATTTATTTCTACTATTTCTTTACCTTAATTTAAAAGAAGTTTTCATTTTATATTGGAGCATAGTTGATTAACAGTGTTATGTTAGTTTTGACATACAGCAAAGTGATTCACTTACACACATACATTTATCTAGTCTTTCTGAAATTCTTTTCCCATTTACTGTCTTGGCTTTTGATGAGTTAGAGCCTATCCCTTTAAGAGTATTTCCTCGGGAAGACAGCTACAGCAAAGATGAGTCTGTTTCTTCCCTGTATCTGAGACAACATACAGGCAGATTCTGTCAACCTGAAACCGCGTCCCCTCCATGGGGTCCTTTATAACACAGCACAGACTGTGTTAATCACAAAGTCAAAGTCAGGATAGTCTGGGTACATGTATTTTTAAACTGACTGACTCTCAAAACATTCAGGAAAAAAAAAAAATCTGCTAAATACTGTGCCTGGCTCTGTCTAGGGGTAGGTGAGATGCTGAGTAACAGAAGTGTACCAGCTCCTGTGGTCTTCCTTAATATCATCTCTGCTTTCCACCAGTCTTAAATCCATGAGAATGCAGACAATTAAGGTTTTTTTGTTTAAATTGAAAATAGTATATTTCTCAAAAACTAAAAATAGAACTACCATATGACCCAGAAATTCCACTCTGGGTATATATCTGAAAAAAAAAAAAAGGAACCCACTAATTTGAAATAATACATACACCTCAGTATTCACAGAAGCACTATTTACAACAGCTAAGACACAGAAACAACCTAAGTGTTCATTAACAGATGATAGATAAAGAAGACGTGGTACATACATACACAATGGAATACTACCCAGTCATAAAAAAGAACGAAAATGTTGCCACCTGCAGCAGATGGATGGACTTGGAGCGCATTATGCGAAGTGAAACAGGTCAGACAGAGAAAGACATGACATATATGAGTCTAAAAACTACAACAAACCAGTAAATAGAACAAAAGCAGAATCACAGACCTAGAGAACACACCAGTGGTTACCAGTTTAGGGGAGGGGGTAATATAGAGGGGAGAACAAAGGGTTACTCTGAAATTACATGAAATCATGTTTGTGAAACTTTTGAAAACTGCAAAAGGACTGTAGAGTAGAAAGAGCCGTTTATTCAACGTAAAAGTGAACCAGGGGGTTCCCTGGTGGCTTGGTGGTAAAGAATATGCAAACTGCTGAGCCCACGCACCCTAGAGCCCCTGCCTGCAACAAGAGAAGCCCGCACAGCAACGGAGACCCAGCACGGCCAAAAATAAACAAACAAAATGATCTAAATAAAGAAGTCATTTTTAAAAAGTAAAGTGATATTACAAGGGAAAAAAGAAAAAGGGAAAAAAGAAAACGGTCTATTTAGAGAAACAATCAGCAATTAGTTAAAGGACTCAATCTCAAAGCTCTCTTTTAATAAAATATATATATATTTTTTTATATTTTATATATATATATTTTATATATATATATTTTAATAAAATATATATATATATATATATATTTACTTCTCTGCTCTAAAACTGATCAGATAACAGAGTCAGGAAAAGTGGGAGCAATTCTGTAAACATTTACTCACCAATCTCAATATGGAGTAACCTAACAACTGGATTTGCCCAACACTCAAATATGAAGGAACAACAGATTTCTCACACCTCTGCTGTTTCCAGGGCCCTTTCCACATGTTTTTACCTAGTGTTTTACTTTGATAAAGTTAAAGCTAAATAGATACTCCTTATCTCAGAAAACTTTGTAAAATGTCACATCTGAGCAGCAAAGTGCTTCTGAACCTAAGCTAATTATTGATGTAGTGGGGTTTTTTCCACCTCCTGAAGTGAAGTGCATTAGGGCTCAAAACGGTGGAAAACAGGTCTGCTGAAATCCTACTTTGTGGATCCAAGCTCCCGTCTGGGAAAGTGTTCGGTGCTGCACATTTGATTTAGAAACCAAAGAACATTAGTCTAAATGGTTCTAAAAATGATGTGACTGATGTCTAATTTCTTCTCACCAGGTAGCCATCTGGGTAAATTGTTCCTAACCAAAGAAGAAAATGGCTCAAAAAACCAAACCAAAACAAAACAAAAAACTCATAAAAGAACAGGAATCTGGAAAAGTAGGTAGTTCATTCTCATTTGACAAAATAAATTCATTTTGGTAAGAACCTAGTGTACAGCACGGGAAACTCTACTCAATACTCTCCAATAACCTGTATGGTTAAAGAATCTAGATAAGAGTGGATATATGGATACGTAGACCGATTCACGTCGCTCTACACTTAACTACAACACTGGAAATCGACTATGCTCCAATAAAAATTTTTAAAACTACATTCATCCTCACTCTTTTGTTTCAAAGGATGCCAGCGAGTTTCTCCTCTGCCTTACAGATTCTTCCAGAGTTCTCCCATTTACTATCATCACTGACCAGTTTATAGTCACAAGGGAGCGCGACCCTGCAGAGAGTCGGCAACCCGAACCAGCTCTAATCCAGACCCACGGATACATTCAATTTCTAGATCAGATTTTCTGTCAAATGTTACTATGCAAAAACAGTCCACGAAGTCTCCTGATTGTTTTATTAACAGGACATTCTTACAGTTTATTCAGATATAAAATCCACAGGACACTCCAAAATATGACTTGGCTCAGTTTGCTGGACTCCTTCCCCTCACTCCCTTCGTCACGCCTCAAGACAAAAGTTCACAGCGAATGCACAGAGGGACCTGTTACCCATCCATTCAACCAACACATACTCCTCTGGTTCCTTATACAGTAAGTTATTTATTTCAGGTTTATC
Organism: Hydropotes inermis; assembly: GCA_020226075.1. Lineage (NCBI taxonomy): Eukaryota > Metazoa > Chordata > Mammalia > Artiodactyla > Cervidae > Hydropotes > Hydropotes inermis. Next base: position 67,835,517 of record CM035280.1, on the reverse strand, counting down.
ACTGTGTTTAGTTGACATACCAAATTCTCTAAGACACTTAAAGTGTATATTGTGATGATCTGATACATCTGTATCTTGGTTTTTTTTTAATTTTTACTGGAGGATAGTTGATTTGCAATGCTGTGCTGGCTTCTGCTATATGGGAAAGTGATTCAGTTACACAAACACCTATTCCCCCTCTTATTTAGAGTCTTCTCCCGTGTTGAGCAGAGGTCCCTGTCTGGTACAGCAGGTTATTAGTTACCTATTTTATACATAGGAGTGTGTATGTCAGTCCCAATATCCCCTTACGTTTTGTGAGGATTCCTCCATTTAGTTAATTAGCATCCATCGCCTCACTTCTCTCTTCGTTTTTGTTTTGCTGAGGACATTTAAGTTCTTTTGCAAAGCTTACAGTAGCCATGCCGCCACACAAACAAAAACCGCCTGAGAAATTCACTTCAGCGTTTTAAAGCAGCAATTAGAAGTGAGAAAAATTCACTTTTTAAAAACTTCTCAAAACATTTTAAATTTATTTTGAACAGTGAGCTCTGGAGAGTAAACTCTTCACCAGAACGTTCTCCAAGATCCCATCTGAAAGCCAGTGAGAAGCCAGCTGGGAGGTGACCACTCATGGACGCAGGCATCGGCCTGAGACCCAGGGAGAGAGGCTGTCTCCCAAGGAACCCCTGCAGAATTCTAGTCTTTTCACTCGGATGTTTCAGACTGGGTAAATACGGACTGCCCTGGCGGTCCAGTGTTTAAGGCTCCATGATCCCAACGCAGGGGGAATGGCTCTGTCTCTGGTTGAGGAGCTAGACCCCACATGCTGCGTGGCAGGGCCAAGAAATAAAACAATTTAAAAAAGAAAAAACATTTTCTAAAAGACTGGGTAAATAAAATCCAAGAGAAAATGTATGATTCCTCAGTAGTTGACTGCGCCATTCCTCTTAAGAACAGAAAAACTGGATTTCTGGCAATAGGAGGCTCTTCAAACCTTTACGTCCTTCTTCACGTCACCAGAGGAAGCCCTTCGCCCTCCTCGGCAGGTCGCTATGACACCTACATGGACACACAGCAGGCCTGTTATGGAGAGCGAATGCATCAGCAAAACTGACATGAAACGTATGGCACCTTCTGTTTAAACTGGTCGGATGTGCGCGTGAGCCAAGTCTTAGGACACGGGGAGTGGCGCCCTGGAAACGAGGAAGATGCGTGAGCGCGGCCGGCCGCAGAGTCCAGGTGGAGCACCCGACGCTCTCACGCCGAAACTGCAGCTGCGACCCGGATCCGCAGGCAGGACTGCCGCCATCCTCCCAGGCCCGGCGAGGCGTCATTCTTGGGAAGAAAGCTCAGTAACGCTGTCTGGGCTTCTTACCTGTGTTATTCAGACTGGGTGCTTGTGCGGTCCCTCAGTCTTCAACTCTGTGTGACCCCACGGACTGCAGCAGGCCAAGCTCACCTCCGGGAGCTTGCTCAGACGCATGTCCATTGAGCTGGAGACGCCATCCACCATCTCATCCTCTGTCGTCCCCTTCTCCCGCCCTCAACCTTTCAAAGCATCAGGGTCTTTTCCAATGAGTCAGCTCTTCAAATCAGGTGGCCAAAGGATTGGAGCTTCAGCATTAGTCCTTCCAATGGATATTCAGAGTTGATTCAATGTGGGTGGTCTACACTTAAATCCTATTTGACTACCGTGTAGATTTTTACCTTTATCCCCACCTCCTTCCTAACATCCTATGCAGGAAATTCCTTATCAGAATAGAAACCAGAGGCACTTTTACCTGAAATGAATGAGCTTAAGCTTCAGAAAACCTCCCAACTGCAGAGATACTAGACGAAATAAATACCAAGGTGTTTCTCAATGTCAAGAAGTAAAGTATGCAAGGTACAAGCAGTGGGATATGAAGTCCTTTCGGAGTATCAGGAGATGTAAGCATTATAATACATGAAACCCTCATCGCTGTAGGCAGGGTATGATCCTGGTATGTCAGGCATACTCACATCTGACTCTTTGCAACCCTATAGACTGTAGCCCGCCAGGCTCCTCCGTCCATGGGGTTCTCCAGGCAAGAACACTGGAGTGGGTTGCCATGACCTCCTCCAGGGGATCTTCCCTACACAGGGATCAAACCCACATCTCTTACATCTCTTGCCTTGGCAGGTGGGTTCTTCACCACTGGTGCCACCTGGAAAGCCCCTGGAATATCCATGCCCATCTGTAATTTTGCACATAAATCTCTGGATTTGTTTTACAATCCAAACCTGGTCTGCACCGTGGGGAGAGAAGCGTTGGAGAGACTGGAGCTTGGATTATCTCTGTTACTATAGAAAAGAAAGTGAAAGTTCTTAGAAAAGCAACAAAGATAATGAAAGGATTGGAGATAAAGCTTCGGTAGAATATTTAAAATACCAAGCAATTCTCTCCTCATAAAAAAGAAAAGGCTGTGGAGGAAAACAAAGGTTGGTCCATGTCAAGGAGGTGACTCAAGCTTTGGGATCAAATTCTTCCGACAATTTTAAAGGTTTGATGGTCCAAAGCTCCCTTCTGCCTTCTCTGAAGGGTGAGTCACGTTGGCCAAGCACTGGATGTCTTCAGCCATTCATTTCTCTGAGATGCCACTCCAATCGAATTTGCAACCTGGTCAGTTTCTGTTGGCAGAGGGGTTCAGTCTTACCCAGACTCCTATCTTAATTACTGAAATATATTTGGATCCCTTAAGGAGAGAATACTGGTAAGTTTTCATGTAGCTGCACCTCAACAAGCTATAACTCAGTAAGAGATTAGAACCAAGCCAAGGCTGCCCTCCTGTCTTGATTTCGCTGAAAGGGTAATGACAGTTGTGCAGGATGAAGGGTTAAAGTTGCAAATCAAAGAGTGTCTTGCCTGCTAAACTCTGAGGCCAACTGCATGATGGTGTCAAGAATCTGGGTCTCTGGGAAGAACTTGGCTTCTTGTCTGCAGGGGATGTTGTAGCTACAGAACGTCAGAGGGTCCCCAAGGCAGCATCTCAGGACCAGTCCCGGCATCTGTATCTACCTGTTCCAGGAGCATCTCAGGCGCTCTGCAGGCCCTGCTCCCAGGGATGCAGGTTCCCCTTCCTTCTCAACAATGGCTCTCAGTGGCTCAAGCCAAAAACCCAAACTGTGTCTGTCTCATCTTTTTTCCGACAGCCCCTTTCAGCAAATCTGTCCGCTTTACCTCAACCTGCGTCCCAAGTCGGTCCACACCATCACTTCTCCTGCCTCATCATCACATCGTGTCTAAGCCACTGGCCTGCTGAACCTCCTACATTCTTCCTTGCTTTGTTCTGAACCATTTCCCACCTGTGGCCAGAGATGCTTCCCGTAACGAGAATGCAGTGAAGACACTGCACTATCTAAAATCTTCCCGAGAGTTCCTGTCCCAAACAGCACAAGATCCGAGCCCTGCGTGGGCTGGGCCTTGCCAAACTCTTTGACTCTCTGCTCTTTGGCTTTCTTTGTGTTTCTTGAAAATACTGAGCTAGTTTCCACCCCGGGGCCTTTGCGCTCTCCCTGTGTCTGGACTGTCTCCAAGCTTAGCAAACCTGGTTCTTTCCTGCCGCTTAGGTTTCAGCTCAAGTGTCCGCTCCTCAGGCTGGCTTCTTCTGATGCCCGCTCTCCCAGACTTTCCTTGCTCATTTATTCTGTTCACGTTGTCTCCCATGTCTATTTACCGCATGCTTCCCTCCCACTACGGAGTGAGCAGCAGCAAGAACGGTGTCCGTGTTGGTCTTCTTCACAACAGTGTCCCGGGGTTTAGAACAGGCCTGTCACTCCGTGGATAATTTCATTTTTTTGGCCTCACCATGTGGCATGCGGGATCTTGGTTCCCTGACCAGCACTGGAAGCATAAAGTCTTAACCGCTGGATCTCCAGGGAAGTCCTCTTAGTGGGTGTTCAATTAACATGGACAGAGTGAATGAATGATTTGAAAAAATAATTTTAAAAGCTGGTAATGTGATAGCTCTCGGTCCACTGGGCTAGCTGAACCCTCTCACCAACACTGTCAATCTAAACTGATTTGGTGCCTTTATATCAATGACTATCAAAAAAATAGCAATACATCTGTGTAAGGTGAAAAAGTTTCGGTCAAAATACGAGTTACACTGAAGGAATTTTTCAAATGTCACATGGGTTTAAATTAAACATGAAATAACAACCAGAACCTTGAATATATCCATGTCACCAGTGACTAGAATTTACCTAGAAGGAAAGGCCTGTTGGAAAGAATAGCAGAAATAACAAAGTATATATAAAAGACTTTATACCTTCTTCACAACAACAACGTTTAAGCAATACATAAAGTCATTGAAATGCATTTCAGCTAAATACTGGAAAAACAAAGGAAAACAACACCAAAACTGAATTCAAAAAATGAGACAGAAAAAAAAAAAGCCTGAATAATAAAATACTTTTAAAAACATAAAAAAATAAAGCTTAAAATAAAAAATAAAGCTTGAAAAATAAAATAGTGGTTTTGGGATATAATAAATATATGAAAAAAGTAACTCCTCCCCCCCAAAAGAAACAGTAGGCATGTAGGTCCAGTGGCCACCGTGTACATTTCCAGCCCCTCTGGGTCACTCCTCAACTTCTGGCAGCTTGCCTTTGCCTAGGACAAGATCCATACATAGGAGCCCACGAGAGTGACCTAGCTACCTGTCCAGTCACCTCCCCCCACGTTCACCTTCCTGGGAAGGGAATTATGCAGGTGCCCAGATCACAGGGCCCAGGCCTCATGCTCTCTGCACCAGTTCCTCTCTGCTGGAGACACCTCCCTGACCCGCTCATGTCCACCTGCTCATCTGGCTGGCATCTCCTCCTTATCCTCCAAGACCTCCCCTCCCCTGACCAGCCTGCTCCAGCTCCACGTGGGGTAAAGGTGCCCCTAAGAGCTTACACTGCATTCTTGGCAAACCTTCCTCTCTTGGTACTAGACATCACTGGACTATTGCCAACAGACCACTGGTTGGTGGTGGTTTAGTTGCCAAGTCGTGTCTGACTCTGCAACTCCATGGACTATAGTCCACCATGCTCCTCTGTCCGTGGGATTCTCCAGGCAAGAACACCGGAGTGGGTTGCCATTTCCTTCTCCGGGAGATCCTCCTGATGCAGGGATTGAACCTGGGTCCCCCGCACTGCAGGCAGATTCTTCAGCAACTGAGCCACGAGGGAAGCCCCAGACATATCAGTGGGGTGCTTCAAATTCTAAGCTATGTACAGTTAACGGGATTATAGAAATGGTGCTTCACTTTCCTCATCTTTACCTTCTTCGTCCACATTATTTATCAGTTCAGTTCAGTTCAGTTGCTCAGTCATATTCGACTCTTTGCGACCCAATGAATCGTAGCACGCCAGGCCTCCCTGTCCATCACAAACTCCCGGAGTTTACTCAAACTCATGCCCATCGAGTCAATGATGCCAGCCAGCCATCTCATCCTCTGTCATCCCCTCCTCCTCCTGCCCCTAATCCCTCCCAGCATCAGGGTCTTTTCCAATGAGTCAGCTCTTCACATGAGGTGGCCAAAGTACTGGAGTTTCAGCTTTAGCATCAGTCCTTCCAATGAACACCCAGGACTGATCTCCTTTAGGATGGACTGGTTGGATCTCTTTGCAGTCCAAGGGACTCTCAAGAGTCTTCTCCAACACCACAGTTCAAAAGAATCAATTCTTTGGTGCTCAGCTTTCTTTATGGTCCAACTCTCACATCCATACATGACCACTGGAAAAACCAAAGCCTTGACCAGACAGACCTTTGTTGGCAAAGTAGTGTCTCTGCTTTTTAATATGCTATCTAGGTTGAATAAATAAGACTCTTGAGAGTCCCTTGGACTGCAAGGAGATCCAACCAGTCCATCCTAAAGGAGATCAGTCCTGGGTGTTCATTGAAAGGATTGATGCTGAAGCTGAAGCTCCAATACTTTGGCCACCTCATGAGAAAACCTGACTCATTGAAAAAGAAAGACCCTGATGCTGGGAAAGATTGAGGGCAGGAGGAGAAGGGGACAAGAGAGGATGAGATGGTTGGATGGCATTACCGACTCGATGGACATGAGTTTGGGTGAACTCCGGAGTTGGTGACTGATGGACAGGGAGGCCTAGCGTGCTGCAGTCCATGGGGTCTCAGAGTCAGACACGACTGAGCGACTGAACTGAACTGAAGAATAAATAAATATCTTCTACTATTCACCTCTGTCAACTGGGGTTATATGAAATTGTCCAATGTTATTTTTTACATGAGACATTTATTTTTAAACTTCAGTGACAGAATTAAACCTAAGTTTTATTTATACTTTAAGATGCATAAAATGCCCACGTACTCATTTATGCAATTCGCCACTGCTACTGCAAACCCCTGCTGTGTTTCCCCGGGGCTGGCTTGCTGTCGGTGAGAATTCAATCATCTCTTTCAGTTTCACTGTCGCTTCAACCACCAGTGCAAGCGTTGTCACATGTAGCTGCACAGGCCTCCAGAAGCAGGGTCCGCTGGGGGGCCGGGTGCTGCTCCTAGTTGAATTGAGCAAAGCGGCCCGGAGGACACGGCTGGGGTCAGTGGCGGGGGTGGGGGGAGCCCACCGGTACTGTCCGCAGCACAGTAGGAGCTCAGGAAAGGCTGGGTGAATGGGGGCGTGAGCAGGTAAGACATAAATGGATAAAATCTCAAAGCCGCCCTGATCCTAAGTCACAGCTCATCACTGACACCAGAAGTGTTTCACCAATGGCTAGGGATTCAAGCCTTCTTGAATTGATTAGATTCTTGAAGGATTTCTTTAAAGATTCACTACTAAAGAAAAAAAGCGCTACGTCCTGGTGAACGAAAGGCAGGCATAATGTGTTCTGGCTCTTTTCAAAAGCCAACCCCCAGCTGGACCCATCCAAATCCATGACTGGAATGAAGTTATGTTTTCAAGCTTGTGACATGACATTGATAAAGCCATAAAAGGAATTCTCTATGGTCAAATAAAACTCCTTTGAAAACATTCATAACCACAAATCCCAATACATGAGCGCAAACTATTAATGCTTTTAAAGCAAGTTAGACCCCACAAAAGTGACGGCTATTGTTTCCACGCTAAATATCTGGCATGAGTTGAACCGTATATAAATGGCAGTATTTTTGCGCCCAAGCATCTTCCCTCCTTCATTTCCTTGCCAAACAGATCCAGAATGTTTTTTTTTCTCTGAAACTGGAGCAAGAATCAATTAAAATGTATAATAATGTGTTAACTAGCTAATACAGCAATTAACGCTAAGGAGCATTTCAAGCCCCGAGTTTTTAGCAACAGCCCTGTTCTTTCAATCCCTCTGTCAGATCTGTAATTGAAAGAATACCGTGAGAGAAGCCTTTCATCAGCTCCAAGAGTTCCATTTCCCACTTTGATAACCGTACAAGGAAATCTGAGGCACTTCAAGCTTCCAATTACATTTGATTAGCCAGTCAAAATCATCTAACAGCTTTCATCACCCAAAGGAGAACTTTTGAAGAATTCTGCTGCCCACACTTCTGCACAAACACTAATCTATATCATTATTTTACAAGGGGAAATGTAATATTTAGTAACTTTTAAAATTAGGCAATAAGCAAAAGCCTCTTGTCGAGACTTTGGGATCAAAGAAGCGCAGCGGTGGTGCCGAGATGTGTGAGGTAAAGGGTTTTCGGCGAGCTCAGAGGAGGCAAGATACTCTGGTCAAAATGGAACAACAGTTCTTAGACTCTGCTAACGTTTCACAGAGCACGTCTGAAAACAGGGTATGCACGCAAAACTCTTATGACATATACACAGAAGACCTGCCCGGGAAAACCACGGGGAACCCGAAACCTACGTGTACGTGGAATTATTTCCTACCAAATGCATGGGAGTGTGCAACCACATCAACTGTATCAAGTGTCCACATCAGGGACACTGCTTGAGAAGTCCCTGAAAACATCCTCCTGGGAATTTTCTGAGGACCAGTTAGGAATTTAGTATAGCTTAAAAGTGAAGACAGCATGCTATCAGCACTGCCTCGACCCACCCCCACGCCCCTCCCCATCTTGAGTGTATCCCTGCATCACAGACCTGATATCTTCTGTGTTTCATCCTCCATAAGAATGTGCTTGTAATTTAAGGGAAATAATTATCCTGCTCGCCCAGGTAAAGTATTCCGTAAACAGGCTATTTAGAAATGTGATTGTCATTTCACAGGACGTGGGCCTGCTGCGTGGACTTTAAAAAGCAACTCTGTGAGCCTCGGATGGATGGAAGGCCAGCTACCTCCACGATCCCCAAATGAATGACGGAAGGGGTTACCCTCTGCCTCTGCAACCCTTGTCTTATGCAATAGAAGACAGACTTTAGACCTGTTGCCCAATTAGTCCATCTGCCACGTCAAGAGAAGGCCTTCTTACAGTGTCAGAAATCGGATCACGGTTGGTTGCAAAGTTAATCCTGAACGTTGTGTAATCCTGGGGACATTTCTAAATATCCCAGACACTGTGGTGCTCATTTAGTCTCCACGGAGAAATGCAGCAGCGGGCCCTACAGTCCTGGGCCCTTCGGATGTGTACAATTGCTCTTGCAAGCGTTTGGCTGTTCCTTCCAAGGGTGCTGGATGTGAATAACCCAGGCTTGGTCCCGCGAGGTTGGAAACGTGGCGTTTGAAAATGATTTCCAGGGGACTTCCCTGGTGGTCCGGTGGTTAAGAATCGCTTCAGAACACAGGGCACATGGGTTTGATCCCTGGTTGAGAAACTAAAAACTCGCATGGCTTGGAGCAATGAAGCCCTCGAACTGCAACTAGAGAATCTGCGCACCACAATGAAGACCCCGCATGCCGCAGAGAAATTCCCACATGCGGCAGCTAACACCCCACACAGCCAAGTAGACATTGCTTAAAAAGAAAGCGAAAGGCTTCCAAGGAGGAAGTAAAAAGGCAGGGACACACGGGCAGCCCTTTGCGGGACTGTGCAGAGGTGATGCTTACACAGTGTAGGTGGGCATGACAGGGGTCCCCACACGCCCCGGTCAGTCTCCTATGCCCTGGCCCTGGAGGCTGATGACCTGCTTCTGCAACAGGAAACCCCACTGCGTGGAGGCCCCTCGCCCGGAGACAAGGCCACCCAGACGTTCCACCGACAACCCACGAACCCCACTCCTGGGTTCACCGACCAGACTTTCTCCTGTCTTCTCCATCTGCCCTCAGACCTCCAGGGCTCGGCGGCCCTCCTGGCCCACCATGTCCCATCTGCAGGGAAATACAGACGCAGCCCCAGACGGGGCGGGCTCCCAGGACCTACAACGCCGCGGGCGCCTCTGGGGAGGCGAGGGACCCCCGGGGGAAGGAGGAGAAGCCACGTGAGTGAGCAAGGAAGAAGGGGGTCTGGGTAGTTAGAAAGGAGAGACGGAGGTGAAGGAAAGGGGAGAAAACCAAGAGAACGAGACAGCAGGTCAGAGTGTCTGCAAAGACGCTGGCCGGGGCCCCGCGCGCCGGGGGCCTGAGCTTCGCCCAGCGCGTGGCGAGGGCGGACCCGCAGAGGAAGTGGGTGTTCAGTGTCAGGTATTTAAGACCCAGGGCTGGCAGAGGGATGCTGCAGACCGGGCTGTGCTCGAGGGCGGGCGGCATTCTCGGGTTAGAGATGAATGTCTTTCACGTGAACAACAGCACCGATGCGCAATTTCCATGCAGCCATTCTGCAAATGGATGTGGAGCCGGCAGAGATCTGTATGATCGACTTCCCAAGCTGCAGGAAAGTAAGTCAGAGCAAGTCATCCTTCACTTGCCCTGGAAAATAGAAGGACCTATTTTACCTCACTGGTTCAGAGGGCAAAGTCCCTCAAAAGTGTGTTAAGGAGAGTCACAAACAAGTCATGTTTTCAGCGTTGTCACCCACCACCCAACGCAGTGTGATGGCAGACATCATCAGCGGACTGGGTCCCGGGGCTTGGGGACGGAGCAGCAGACGTTCTGGACTTTCTGTAAGCTCTCTGAGCGGTCCGTGTGTCCTGCTGGACAGACGTGTGCAGGCCTTGGACCGACCAAGGACCCAGGGGAGTCTCAGCAAACGGGTGTGGACCAGCTTCTAAGCAGACAGACTGACACGCTGGCATCTGCTGGCCATGCGGTTGGAGCCAGAGCTGGGCACTCGGGGTGGGGTGGGGGTGGGTGAACCTGCCCGGCGTCCCCAGGTGGGGAGCACCACCCCCCTGCTGACCCTCCGGTTACAAACGCTTTTACAGATTAAGGTTTAGAAGCTCTGGAGTCTGCAACCAAAGGCAAACTCCTCCTCTTCTCCAGTTCTATATTCCAGCCCTACAAGGTCACCTCCAATTAAAAAAAGAAAGAAGTTACCTGTTCTTGGGCCATTTTAAGAAACGGCTCTCTGTAGCTGAAGAAGAACACAGATCCTTTAAGACCCATTGTAAAATGGTACTGAGATGGGCCTAGTTTACAAAAGACCGCCAGATGCATGTTTGCATTTTTGGTTTCAGTGACATCATTAGTACTTAATAGCCGCGTGACTTGGGGCAAATCGGGGAAAGTCTTTAGGTCTCGAACCCCAGCTGCACGCAGAGAGTCAACACGCTCGCTGCCCAGGAAGTCATGAGAATGAAACAGGTACAACACTGGTGACTCGACTGACAACTGTCTGACTCACAGTGAAAACTCAGTGAGTGGCGGCTGCTATTATCCCCTGTTGTCCAAAGGATCTTCTGTTGACGCTGGGCCCTCCTTGAGCTCTGTCCTACTAATGTAGCTCCAAGCCCTGGGGGCAGGTCACCTACTGAGCTTCCCCCCATCTGTGTTTCTTCCTCCGTCTCATTCATTCCCGCTTCCCATCCCCCTCATTCCCACTTCCCATCCGCCTCCCCAAGCTGACTGAAGTGCCTCGCTTAATTTTGCCAGTGACAGATGATTTGACTGAAAAAAGTTTGGTGGTTTAAAAACCCAGTTAGTAAAAGTATGATGAGGTGATACCTGACACTGGTCAGAAAGGCCGTCTTTAGAGCGTCTACTAACAAGAACGCCGGGAGAGCGTGGAGAAAAGGGGCCCTCCCTACGTCATCATTGGTGGGAATGTAAACTGGCACAGCCGCTGTGGAGAACGGTATAGAGGTTCCTTAAAACAGTAAAAATTGAGCTACCTGCACTCCCACTCCTGGGCGTCTATTCAGACAAAACTGTAATCCAAAACGAACCCATGTACCCCTACATTCACAGCAGTGCTATTTAAAACATCCAAGACACAGAAAAACCCAGATGCCCATTCAGAAAAGAGCGGATGAAGAAGGCACACTACGCGTACACGATGGAGCACTAGGCAGCCGTGAAAAAGACGAAACCGCGCCGGCCGCGGCGACGTGGGCGGGCCCAGAGATGACCGCACTGAGTGAAGTGACACAGACAAGCACCATGTGACATCACACAGTGTGGAAGCTAAAACACGACACGGAGGACCTTTTCTGTGAAACAAACTCACAGACACAGAGGACAGACTTTGGCTTCCAAGGTGCGGGGCTGGGGGAAGGATGGATTGGGAGCCTGGGATTCGCAGGAGCAAACTATTATACACAGGGTGGACAGAAAAGGTCCCCCAGTGTATAGGACAGGGAACTGTATTCAGTACCCCATGATAAATCAAAATAGAAAAGGATATGAGAAGCAATACATACATGTATAACTGAATCACTCTGCTGTTCGGCAGAAATGAACACAACAGTGTAAATCCATTATATGGGAATAAAGTAAACTTCAAAAAATTGTAAAATAAAACCCTAGTTAGCAAACTTGTATTAACCGGTTAACTCTGTGTCCCTCTGGATCCAGAAGGGATGGACGGACGTATCCTCTCTGGAAGGACCACTTTACGGGACAAGGGCCCAGGGCTTTCCCTTGCTGGAGAAGAGGGGACCGTGTTCTGCTCTCCCTCCCCAGCAGGGAAGGAGTGGCCCGGACAGGCGCCTGAGGAGAGGCGCCCACCCTACAGCAGGCAGAGTGAGTGGCCCACCGAAGGGGCCTCTGCCCTCCACCCTCTGATCGTGAGCAGAGCCAGGGAGATGCCCATCTTCTCCCCACCCTCACCGTTTACTCCTGACGCCTGACAGCAGCCCAGCCAGTTAAACACTGCGTCCCTGGTGCGGCGGGCCTCTCCCATGCCCCCACCATCCCGGCAGGTAACACACAGCTTAACAAGAACAGGAAGCACACCAGTATGTGAACAAGCAAACCCAGAAAAAGCCTCGCTCCTCTCTCCCACCAGACTCCCTGGCTTCCACCCGACTGCACAGTAACTACTACGTCTGGTCACAGGGAAGCCCTGAGTCTAAACCGGGTCTGCAGCCTGTAGATGTATCCTCACTGAATAAAGCAAATGTAATACTTTTAAGGGTTTCCCTGGTGGCTCCGAGGTAACGAATCCACCTGCAATGCAGGAGACGCAAGTTCGAACCCTGGGTTGGGAAGATTCCCTGGAGGAGGAAATGGCGACCCACTCCAGTATTCTTGCCTGGAGAATCCCATGGGCAGAGGCACCTGGTGGGCTACAGTCCACAGGCTTGAAAAAGGGTCCAACCTGACTTAGCGACTTAACAGCAAAACTTTAAAAGGAACCGAGCGGGTGGAGCATCTAGCACTCCACAGTGGGGGAGTGGGGGTGTCATTTCTGCCAAAGAGCAACACCTCTACTTTAAACAGGTATTGACGGAGGGGAGCTGCTTCACCCGCAGACAGTGACCAAGAAGACTTGAACGGCTACAGGAAGATTCCTCAATCAGTAAGCGAGTGGGTGTGGGAACACGCAAGCCTGGACAAGCACGGACAGAACAGGATCCACGTCTCAGCACCAGCAGCCAGCCCAGAGGCTCTGCGCCAAGTCTGCCGGAGCAGCCGCCGACGCGGGTGTCTGATGCCCAAGAGCCCCGAGTCACAGAGTCAAACCTGCAGATTCCAACCTTCCCTCCAAACTCAAAGGCAGCAGAAAGCTTCCATGCCCACCCCCAGGGGAGGAAAAGCCAGTATGGAAGGTCCATTTATTTCCTTCTGGTCTCTTTTTGAGAAATAGGTTTCATGGTCAGAGATTTTTCATTTACCTTCGAATAGAAATACTTCTCCCCTCTTTATGGGAAATCACATTAAATGCTGATCATCTGCTTCCAGGAGGAACTACTTTGCATCCAAAGAAATGAAAACACAGGTAAGTAAAGTGACCGACTATAATTCTGGGTACACGATCCTGAAAGCTCGGGCAGAGGCAAAAGGGAGCAGTGAGTGTGTGTGTGCGCTCAGCTGTGTCTGGCTCTGTGACCCCGTGGACTGCAGCCCACCAGGCTCCTCTGTCCATGGGCATCTCGAGGCTAGAATACTGGAGTGGGTTGCCATTTCCTTCTCCAGGAGATCTTCCCGACCCAGGGGCTGAACTGGCATCTTCTCTGCTGCATCTCCTGCATTGATTGGCAGGCGGATTCTTTACCACCGAGCCAGCTGGGAGGCATTAGAGAGAGCAGGAGGACAGGAAGGCAGGTAAACACACACACAGACAGAAACGAAGGGCTGGGCAAGTCCACTAAAGAACACGGCTCCCAACTGGGGCAAACCCAGCAAACTGCAGACCTGTGTTGGTTGGGAAAAGAGAACTGAGGCTTGGGAAAAGGGATCTAGGGTGTTAATAATAAATAAATTAAAACTCTGCTCAAAAACATCCGCACCAGAGCAGAGAAAAAAGGGCGGCTGGCTTTCGAGAAAGTGGCTGAATTCCTTTGGCACAAACTCCCCGGGCCTCGGAGCCCTATTTTCCACAGAAACACTAGTTATGCGTTTCAGTCAGGATTAATTTAGACTTTTTTTTATTCCTCCATGTACGAGACTCATTCACGGGAGGGAAGTTCTTCTCCATCCATTCCCAGAATCCTCGGAAGACATCTGGTCTCATTAGACGATCAAACGGATCTTGCAGATTCATTAGCTGTTCAACAAAGTGGGAATTACTTGCCCACTGCTCTTGTGTTTGTGAGACACTCAAGACACAGAAGAGAGAAAAATGAGCGGAGGAAAAAGGGCACCGTCTTCTTGACTTGCGACGCCAGCACTTTCTGCGATGCTGGGCAAGGGGGTCTGGAATTCGCTCTTGATTTCCAAAAACACAAGTTAAAGTCAAGAATACAGGCCACCGTCAGACAGGTGGAGCTTAAAGATTCGAAGGTATAGTGAACGTATGGCTTGACCCCAGAAATGCTGTCAGGCTGGGGTAATCCATGTCCATCTACCACTTGGTTAGAGTCGTAACCTTGCCTGTTTTCAAACACACACAGAAAGGAGCCCAGGCTGATGCAGCCGGCACCCAGCAGGACCCAGGACGTAAGTCCCCTTACCCATTTACAGCAGGGCAGAGCCCCACGTGGCCGCCTGTCCCCCCGAGGGCGGTGGGCAGAGAGGGGGCACTCAGAGGGCCTGACCCCTCCTCCAGGGCTCAGACGTGCCCGCCGGAAGACACAGTTCGTTCGCTGAGACCCCTGTGGCCTGCGAGAACTGTAGCAGCGTTCTAAAGTGACTCCCTCCCTCCCAGGGAGGGGTCTGGGCTCAGAGAAAATCCATCTCGCTGATTATCAGTGATTTAGCAATTGGGCGGTAGTGATGGGCTTCTGATAACCCGGAAGTCTGCTGTGGCTTCACTGGGAAAGGCATGGATCTCTGGAGTCAAAGGTTACGGGGCTTGCGTGCGTGCGTGCATGTGTGTGCATGTGCATGTGTCATGTGCACATGTGTGCCCATGCGTACGCGTGGGTATGTCTTGGGGGGTGGGGGGTGAGGCTGTGGAGAAGCATAGCTTCTTGATATCTGAATGGCCAGCCCCCAGTTCTTCCCTGCCGTAGACAGCCGTGAGGCCACAGGCCCCCGCCTCAGCTTCTCCACACGTAAGCCGAGGGGCTAGAGCCTAGGACCCCCACCATCTCGGCCCGCTTGGGAAAGCCCGTGGTGTCTGGGCCGCGAGGACCGCTGGACGCACCGGTGCTGGCCGGACAGCTACCCCAGCTAATCCACCGTTCCCATGCCACGACTGTGGACGGAAATCAGAACTGCCCCCATACAGGAAACAACACAGCTCCCTTAGATGTACTCTCTCTTCCCGGCCATCACCTAGCTCTGAAATTGCACGGTTTCTATATTGCATTGTTTCTTTTCTTTTTTGCTGTCCATGTGCTGCTTTTCAAGATGCACGTACAGGAGTTAAATTTTCCTCTTTCCCATTCCAGTATTTTGAAATGGGAACCAGAAGATCGTTTCTTTGTCTTTTTCTTGCATCATGTAACTGAACAACCCACCAGACTTCCTCCGGCCCTTTTGATCCCTTGGACAGTAGACAAGGGAAACCTGCATTCCCCTCTTCTCCACGCAGAGAGTGTGACGTGTCCTGTGAGTGCGAGCAAGGGGTCATTTGCAAAACTGCCCGATTATCCTATTACTTCTCCTGGAGCAAACCTGTGTGCCTTTCCAGGTTGGGGTTGTGGACGTATAAGCAATCTGCTCTATAAGTATACTGCCTGATTGGTAATTTAGAGTGAAGTTAACAAGAAAAAGTGTAAAAGGGGCCGTCCATCTAGATCTTCCCAAACGCTATTTTAAAATCACAAGGTTCGCAGGAAGGTAGGTGAAGGACAGGGCTGCAGGTCTCCAGGGGGCCCTGGAGGAGAGGAATTAGACTAAAGCAAAATAGAATAAAAAGTATCAGCGTGCAAGGCATGGACAAAGACATGCACTGTCTGGTGGAACTTTGGCTCAGCTGAGTGTGTGTGTGCGCCTGCGTGTGTTTGGTACACCAGGTTCCAATGCAGAATATATTTCTTACTGCGGGCCTTAGTTCAAAAGTTTGCAAGCCTCTGCCCTGGAGAAATACAGGGCAGCACACATTGTCTCCACGCTGGCTTCAAACGCCTTGGTCTGGTTTGCACAAAGTAGATTTATAAACAAAGGAAAAGGAATGCTTCCGAAACAAATGGTCACCTCTCAATTCTGTATTTAAACAATCCCTAAGTTATTCTGGAATTCTAACTTTTATTCCTCTGAAAAATACTTCAAGGGCAATACCTCTTGCACCAATGTAAGTCCAAGGCCGACAGTGAGGAGGGTCTAGCTGTCCTTCTCTCCTGGGGTCACCCCCGCCTTTGACAGGAGCCAGCCCAGCATGTGCATCTGCTCGCTTCTCTTTAAAGCATTTTCTCACAGAAGACTGATAAACGCCTTAAACAACAGTATAAATGACTCACAAAGCTTCAATGTGTCCCATTCCCTAAAATGTTCATATTTTAACCAAGTATAAAGTCTCATGTCCTAGAAAAGAATCTCATACAATTTAACAACAAGGAAAGGAAAAGAGAAATTTGGAGAGCATGCTTCCCTAGCACTCTTAAAGTCCCAGCTGGGGTTCTCTATATTCACTTCACAGCTTTCTCTTTTTTCATGTAAGTTATAACACGTGATTTCTTTCCTCATGATTTTGTGAAACGAATTCAGTTTTTTTTTTTCAAGTAGATATTGATGAAATTCTCTCTGACAGCAAATATTTTGTCTTATTCAACCTTGTATCCATCTTACACCCAATGTACTGCCTGGCAAGTTTGAGGTCCTCAACTGGAAGTAATTAATTACTATTATACAGTTCTACTTCTCTATCATGCACATGGTAATTCTGCTTTCCAACATCAAACTAAAAAGAGTACAAGTGCATGTTTTTTCTCCCTGAATATAAGAGTATTAAGTGAAGCCTCCACACATATGTCATAAACAGTAAGAACAATTTTAAAACAGCACTGATTCACTAAGTGTATAATATATGCTGGGTTCCCAGGACTAGACGCTTTGCCCATACAGTCTCGTTTATTCCTTGAAATATCTCAATAGATGTATTGTTATTCCCTACATACCTCTACCTCCCCTACAACACCACACCTATAATTTCACAGACTAGAAAACTAAGGCTCAGAGATTGACAACCTGCCCAACAAAGACAGTTACTAAGCAGCAAGGATCTAATGCCAGCTGGGTCCCTCTGTGAAGGCGAGGCTTCCGTCCGTCTGCGTTTCCTAACCTACCGGCTGCATCTGGAACGATCACTTTCGTTTTCATTTTCCAATCCCTTACCTGTTCTCTTAAGGGACAAAGTTTTGAACCCAAGGTCACCATCAGGAAAGTGGCGCTTGTTTCTGATGCTAAGCACCTGATGACCCTAAAAGGGTTCCACGCCAGAGAGTCTGGTCTGGCAGCCAGCAGGGCACCTTGCTCACTCCCAGTGTGAACCCCAGCATCGGCCCTCTGCACACGCGGGACAGACGCCCTGGGAGCAGGGCTGGACCCGACAGCAGGCGGACGGCAGCCCAGTGACTCGCCTGGTCCATGCAGATAACTTTTCTGTTTCAGACCACGGCGCCCAGAGAAGGCGGCCACGGAAAGCTGTGTCTCCCATTTGCACGTGGTTTCCACGCTCCAGCCCATCCACACGCACACAACTTTAGACAGAAGCTTTAAATGAAAAGTCTGCTTTGTAGTCTGTCCTCCTTGCAGAGATTTTTAAACCTCCTCCCAAAGGCTGAAGCTGCCACGGTAACAAAGCAATTGCCTTTGTAACAGACAGACTAGAAATCAAGCCCAGAATTCAGTTCTGTCTTTAACACAGAGAATGAAACCACTGAGCACCAAACACTACTACTGGTAGTCCTACAGTTACTCTCCGATCCCAAACTTCTTACAACTTTCCCATATTAATTCAGTCTTCAGTTTCAGGAAATAAAATAATTACGTAGCTAAACAGAGGTCCTCGTACAAACAAGGACCGTGTTTACAATGTACCAATCCATTAAAATCAACGACAGACACAGATTATGAGAACCAAGGCCCAGCCAAGGAGAGTAGCACTCACACGGGGCCCATTCCCCAGCCAAAGGCAGTAAACATCCTGTTGGAACCTGCTGCGAAAACAGAAGATTTACCAACCTCATGTCAAGGTAAACAGGTAGTGAATACCTACTTGATACTCTTAACCAGCGGTACCACTTGCATTCTTTAGCGTCTAAACACAACGAAACTTTGGCATTTTTTCCTTCTAAACTGGCACCATTATAATCGAGCTCCTTTCTTGGTAATTTTTCAAAAGTTTACTATGTCCTGTTTCACGTTGGCGTCAATGTTTCAGCCGTAAACCAAGGTAGAGGGAATGAGGTAATAATAAGGGAAAGGGAACAGCATTTTTCCTGTTCAGAAAAAAAAAAACCCAACTAAGTTTACCGTATGTGACATTAAACGCCACACCCCTAAAGGCAGCGGGAAGAAAATGCAGGCCCGTAGAGGGAAGCCGCGGCCGTTCCGAAGCCAAGGTCTGAAACACCGTTTTACATGGAAGGAAGGACGACGTGTGTGCGGCACCCAGGCCCCGCGCAGAGGAGGGGAGCGGAGCCCCGCGCCCCGGCGGCCGGCACCTACCTTGAGCTCCCTGAAGAAGACGCTGCTGCGGGCCCACTCCACGATGGAGAAGAGCGTCTGGTCTGCCATCTTGCACATGAGCCCGAACGTGCTGAGCCGCTCGTGCTTGCTGCGGCTGGCCTGCTCCTGCTGCAGGTAGGCCATGATCTTGGCCTGCACCTGCGGCTCGTCGGGCTCACACTTGAGCAGTTCCAGGATGAGGTGGGGGATGCTGGCCGGGGAGCTGGTCTGGTAAGCGTCCACGTAGGAGTAGCCCATGATGGACTCCGGGGAGCTGGTGTAGGGGTCGGGGTACTCAGACTTGATGGCGCGGCTGGGGAAGTGGCCGTAGGCCTGGTACCCGGGCAGGCTGCCGTGAGGGGGCATGGTCATGCTGATGGGGGAGGTCCCGAAGGGGCTGCGGTCATAGTCTGCAGGAGGCAAGGCAGCGTGGTTCAGAGGTAGGCCTTTGGAGGCAGAATGGACGTTCTGAATCGCAGAGGAGATGCTCAGCTCGGGGGGCATGGCTTGGATGACCTGAGACATGGCCTCCAGCTTTAGTCCGTTGGCTCGGATGAGGGCTTTCTTCTGCTGCTTCAGGGCTCTGTCCCTCTTGTACATAGGCCCGAACTTGTTCCTTCCTCCGCGCATTCGGTCTGCCCTTACCGCTGTTGGCGTGGGCATGAAAAGAGAAAAAGGAAGTGAGGGCATAAATAAGATGTGAATCATGAGCGCTGTCCAGATCTCCGGATAATTAGAAAGGCTAAGATGGACCAGAAGCGGTCTGTGTGGTTATTTTCACCACAGTAGCGCTCAGAGACTCCCCCCAAAAGCCATGTCCTCTTTATTTATGAATTCTTTCCTCCAAGCGTGTTTGTCATCGAAAAAATATTTCGGCTATGTGGGGACACACTATTAACCCTTCGGTGGACTGAAGAGACTCCTAGTCTTTGCTGCCCACGGGGGATGCCCCATGTTGCTAAGGACGAGGATCAGATCCCGTCCTGCCAGCGAGGCTGGGCTTCTCGGTATGGAAACGCTAACTGCTCAAAGGGCGCACACACTCCCCCCGCCCCCCACCCAAAAATCAAAGGGGCCATGACTGGATCAAATTGTGACTATTTCTCCTGAGAACACCCTCCTCTCTCAAAGTCTTTTTGGCTAATTTGCTGCAAAATTGCTAGGTGCATGCTCTTCTTGGAAAACCATCCTCACCCAGACTTGATGGGTACACACCAGGTAGCCACGGGTTATTGTTTTTCATTTAAGCAGAACTGGACCTAACTAAAGCAGATTCATTTCGGAAGCTGTCAAAACGGTCCACCATCACAATACTGGGTGGTGTCCGGGGCCACGTCCAGCAACATCCTTAGTGGGTCTCTGCTAGCTCATAGTGACCACTGGCAATTAGACCAGACACAGGGACCTCTGACAGCTTGTGACATGGTGAAATTGCTGGAGGTTAAGTTCTGGAGCTTTTTATCTTAGGATTAGTACAGCATTAAAAATTTATTGTGAATGCTAGGCACCCAGAAGACCACAAAAGATAATAAAGAGTTTTTCATCTGGATGATCATTTATTGAATATTTGATTGTTTCATCTCACTGTGAACAAAGTATGAGCGTGTACCGCAAAAGACTTCCTGTTAAGAAAGCACACTTTTTAAGGTAAAGAAATGCAACCTTTTCCTTTTGTTTAAAAAGGAAAAAAAGGAATCAGTGACATCCTGTGCGATCACAACATTTAATTTTTAACATTTAATCTTCTGGGTCTCACACTATCGTAAGCATCTACCACACTGTTTTGCTGTTTGGGAAATAATAAAGTGACCGGTAATGAAGAAATTGACAAGAAGCAGTTACATCCTTTCTCATTCTCATCACAGTTCCCGGATAACCCATGAGGCTACTTCTACTGGGAAGCAATCTATTAGCAATTTCTGCAGAGTATCTGAAATGTTTGAGTATTTCCATCAAGTCTGAGTGCCACGTAACAGAAAAGCCCCCAAAACAACTAGTCTATGCCTCCCTGACCAAATGGAATGGGCCCCCGCATCTGGCACATCTCCGGTGTCTGTATCCCTTCTTATTACTTTATTTACAGTATATGCAATCTGTGGAAAGTCAGTAGGTCAGAGACCAGAAAACAGCAACACACCATTACAGTCCATGAACCACAGGTTATTTACAGCTGTCACATATCAACTTTACCTCCTCCAATCTGTACAGCATAAGCGCAGATCCTACTTTCTCAACATAAAGCTTAACGTGGCGTTGGGGGACCCACTCTCTTGTTCTCGTCAAACCACTGCTACTGACATGACGGTTCATCAGTTTTCATGTTTCCTGATTCTCAAAATTTTTTAAATTTTGCAGGCTCAGTCATGGTCTTAAAAAAAAAAAGGTGCTCTCCCACACAACCAAAAATGATACTATCCAGGAGAAAAGTCTCTTTATATAAATTAAAGGTTTTAACTCTTATTCAGGAATCATGAAACTAATAGCAACAATTACAAGTGTACCTATTTAAAAAGATTAAAATCAAGCTTTTTTACTAGGGCATCCTGATTTGAAACCTCTGAATCACATTGATCTTGCTTTCATCTACCCTATGAAATGCATCTGCTTCTCAAGCTAAAAAATGAGGTGAGCAGGCGAAAGGCCCACGTCAAAAGTTTTTTTTCCTAGTAGATTTCACCAGCCTTTAAATGAGACTCAGACTACACTGCCGACAAAACATAAAAAGATATTGTTGTCAATAGTGTTAAACGACTAGGAAAACACTGTTCCCATGTTATAAGTACGATGTTGCTTTAAATCCCATGTCCTCGGAGAATGTGAACAGGCAGCAGTCTTTGGAAAGACTCACCTTCCAGCTTCATTCCAACACTTAGGCATTTTTGAAAGCGACAGTAAGGACACCGCTTTCTCTGCGTTTTGTCGATTTGGCAGTTCTGGTTTTCTATACACGTGTACCTTTTATTATTCTGGACTGTTCGCTTAAAAAAGCCCTGTAAGAGAAAACAGTGAGACATATTATAAAGCTAACACCCATCTTTTCTATCGTTTCGCTTTAAGGAAATCACCAGTACTCATTGCACCGTCTGAGTCCTTATGTGGTTCTCTGCTTCTTTCACATTTTAACAAGATCAACCCTTCAAAACTGGGCTATGGTAGAGCTTTTCCTGACAGCAGAGTTACACTTCACAGGGATCACATCAAATCTTGGAGAGCTCTGTCTACACACCGTTTTATATCAACATTCAGGGGAAAATACATGCTATGTTGACCAGTAATTTTTTTTTTCTTATTAAACTTCATGTTCCAGACGAGGCACTTTTAGAGAGGTGAATTATTTTTAAGTAGTCCGATATAATTTTGGTGGCAAACTACAGTGAAATACCAATGGAAAAAATGAAATAACAAAACACTTCAGACCTTTTATAAATGTCAGCCCTAAAGAGTTAAAAGCAAAAGCATTTAAAGAATAAAATGGAAAAATGTAGAAAATGTTCATAATTCCATTGGAATACACTCAAGTTGGGGAACTGCAAAGAAAAAGGTGAAACTTATAAGGGAAAAAAGCATGTAGAGCAGAGAACTGGGTTTTAGCAGTGTATGTCTTCCTTATATTTCACCCAAAAGAATTAATCAGAAACAAAATCTGTAGCTTTATAACACAGTAACTGCTTGAATGGTATATTCTTTGTTTGCCCTACTGACCACAAAGTGAAACCATCTTACTTTGTTATAAAAAAAAAAAAAAGAGAGAGAGATTTTCTTGGCAGTGGTTTAGTAATTGTACTGAGTTTTCTACTTTTAAAATGTTGAAAAATAAGGAGTATTAAGTTTACTGAGAATATACGAAAAAAGTCCGAGATAAATCCTCACTGTGTAGTTGATGGTATTAGTAATAATACAGTACATCTCACATATTAAAACCTTTTGCCTTTAAATAAGTCACCATATACTTAAAACTACTCATATTATAAACTTAAGATCTTATTCTTTCTGATATAAATTTCAAAAGTCTTAAAAATTATTTTTGGAATGAATCAGGATGAAATCATGCAGTTGGGAATTTAGACTTTTATATCTGTGGATAAAAAATGTTTGGATGTGTAGCACAGAATACTCTGAAGTTAAAATGTATTTGGGAAATACTTTTTCATGTTGGCTCTCAAGAACAACAATGCTTTAAATATATATAAGTCAAGCAAAATCAATATTCTGGACTGTTAGAAATAGAAGTCTTTCTACAGCTACATCACTTTCCTACAATAAACTATTTTAAAGTCATGATACTGGCAAAGTTTTCTAAACAGCATAAATTTCTTTGCTTTGGGGATTAAATCAGACACATATTTCTAAGAATCATCTCTCTAACACTCACTCTTTCCCTCTCTCATTTTTGAGTCCAAAAAAGACAGCCTACATTTAGCTTGAAGAAGTAGTCCAATGGTTTATTTTGGTTTTGAACATTATATTTCTCAGGTAGCAACGTAGAAGCAAACCTTGCAGCTTTCACAGGTGAGGAGCCCATAATGGTACCCAGACACTTTATCTCCACACACGGGACAGAGCTCTTCAAGATCTTCATCATAGGAGTAATTCACCATTTTAAACTGAGACACTGAAACAAGAAGAGAAATGCACACATCCAATTAATTTACTAGGTAGGTTTCAATCCTGCAATAGGAAGCGTTTTGGTGACTGGAGGGCAAACATCACCAGGTAAAACAGAAAATAAAAATGTCTTAAGCTGCACTGCAGAGAGTTATTTTTACAGGCGAAGTAAAACCTCTTTGGGCATAAATGAGTAAGCACTTTACATTAATTTAAAAATAATTCTAAGTTCTTATGTTAAACATTCTTAAGCTGGCTGTTGAACACAAGTCTCCTAACTCTGAAAAGCAAGAGATCCAGAAAAGAAACACGAACTGCATAAAGAACTTAGAATTCCTTTTAAATCGCCTTGCTGGCAAGTTCCAAAACGTCACCTTTTCCTAGGAAGAGAAAGCAGCACACAGCGTCATCCCCGCACTGGAACGGGGTTTGCTCGAAGTTCACCGAGCCTTAAGGGTGTCTGGGCGAAAGCAACGCCAAACCTCGACCAAGAACTGGAAGCCCCGGACACTTTGTCAGCAGCCCTATTCCAGCCACAGCCCGAGGCTCCCAGCGTTCAGAGCTGTTAGATTAATCCTAACACCCAGTTACGTACTAGTTGGGCTTTGATCTCTGCACTTTTGAAAATCTACTGTAAAAATTACTAGAAAAAAAAAGGGACGGAGCACGGACGGAAAGGGAAAGAAAAAAAAGGAAAAGAAGGAAAGCAAAAGATACACACGAGAGTTTGGTTTCGTCGCTAAGTACTGAAGTCCTTAATGAACTTCACATGTTTCCGATGATCACTGCAAAATATAAACACCTCGAGCTCCCCTGTTCAACAGAAATCAGGCGGTAGCTTCGCGCGGCTCCCTGCTGGGATCGGGTAACCATCCAGCTCCGGACGCAGTCCCGGGAAAGCGTCTTCGCAGCTCCAAGACCGAGAAAAACTGCGCAGGAGGGGCGGAGGCCGGGAGACCCAGGTAATACCTGATCCGGCCTCTCCGGAGACTCGCTCCACGCAAGGGGGGCCTCGCAGCGCGCGCCGCCGGAGGAGGGGGGGGGTACCGCAAGGGCAGGTCCGCGCGGCCCGGCCGCCGCCCGAAGCCTCCGGGCTCCTCCCGAGAAACCCCGGGGCGCACTTGCCTCTCGCCCCTTGCTCAACTTTGGGCTACACACAGGCGCACAAACGCCCCAGTCAAGTTTGTTTTAAGTTAATCAGTGGCGTTTGCAGGGGGGGGGGGGGGGGGGGGTGGGGAACTGAGGGCCGGCAGGAGTTTCCTCTTATTTGTTTACCGAAAAGGAAAGGGAGAAATAGGCCCCCCACCCTTCCCCAAAGTGCCAGGCCACTCCATCACCACTGTGGCCTCCTGGCCGAAGAGTTATTTTTTTTCTTTTTAAAATACAATTCTGTTTTCTCTACGGATTCTGGGGGTCTCTGGAAAGGGCCTTTAGGGTGGGGGGTCCCTAGCCGCGCCTCTCGACTGACCCCCCTACCGACAGCCTCTCCCGAGACACGGAGTCGTGGGCTGGGCGTAGATCGGGATGAGTTAGCCGGAGTTTGGGGAGGGGGGAATCCCACGAAAAGATGGGAAAAGCCGAGGCAGGCGTCTGAGCGCCAAGAAACAAATAGAAACAGAGCGCAGTCCTCTCGGCGGGCCCAAGGGAGGTCCCCGCTCGCGTTTGGGGAACTTGGGGGTTTGGCTGAAGCTGAGGTTTCCAGAGGTTTGTTAATAGCCTCACCCTCCTAAAAGGTCGTGACTGTTGTCTCCAGGCGTGTTTTCGGACAGGGGAAAAGTGTACTTCACCACGTGTGTGCCTTTCTCCTTCCCCCTTTCCCCAGAAAAGTAAACTCTTCACTTCGCACCTGAGCAGTGGCGGAGAGGTAGGGAACCTGGTGCGCACCTCGGGATCCAACATCCTAAACACCGGGGCTGGGGACCGTCTTGGAAAATTCCAAGACCGAGGCCGCGGTGCGAGACCCGGGCATCTTTCAGAGGCGCCCACGTGTTGTAGCCCGAGTGAGTCTTCGGAGAATCCAATGCATCCGGGCAAAGAAGTCCCGGTCTTGAGAAAGCCGAGCGGGGCGCCGGCGCCTGGGACGGCAGAGGCCGCGGACGCACGTGGACGAGTCCCCCGAACCATCCCGGGACCCGGTAGGGGGTCCCCTTGCTGCACCTCCCCCCACCCCCCACGGTTCGGACGGCGGCGCGGCCCAGGCCAGGGCCCGAGCGCGTCTAGGGCGTGGGGTCCGCGTCCCCAGGGGTTCCCCTCGGGCGGCAGGCCGCGTGGTCTGGAGGAAACTGCGCCGGGCGCTTCCCACCAGCTTTCCACCCCGGGGCTGAGCAAGCAGCCGGCGACGTCCCGGAGCTCCAGGCACCAGGGAAGACCGGCTCTCTGCTCCGGGGCGCTGGGTCGGGTCAGGAACGGCCCTCTCTAATTTTTCAAAGAAAATACCACAGTGCTACCTTCCTCCCGTCTGCCCCCCACCGACTTCCTGCGCCAGCTTCCCGCTGCGCTTCTTTCCCCGAGGCGCCCAGGATCGGGCGCGGGAAGAAGCAGAAACTTTCCCTTGGACGCCAGCCTCTCGCAGGCCCCGAGGGCGCCCAAGGGACAATCCTTCCTTGCAGCTGGCGACCGAGGGGCCCGATGCGGCGCCCCGGGGCCGCTTCCCCTGCGCTCGCTTCGCGGAATCCCAGGTGCCCGGCGGGAAAGCCTCTTTGGGCCAACCGGGTCCTGCCCGGGGCGGCCAGCGGTTAGACTCCAGGGGCTTGGCGCCCGGGGACTTCCATGGCCCTCCCTGGAGGCTGGGCGAGACCCCAGGATCCTCTAGCCGTGACCGACCCCAGCGGCGGGGATGCACGCCCTCCCGCCGCCCCCTCGTCTCCAAACAGCCGGGCGACCTCCTCCCGCACCGCCGTGGGCGCCGGCCCTGAACTCTGCTCTCGGCGCGTCCCGGCCCTTTCAAGTTCGCTCGCGGGGATGGCAGGAAGCGCTCGGGATCACAGGCCCGCCGGCCCGCACATCCTGCGCGCTGGCGGGGGCGAGGATGGAAGGGTACTGGAGACTTTTCCTAGCATTGTTCCCTCCCGGGCCCCGAGCAACTGCGACAAACTTCTGAGGGCTTTAACACGGCCAGGTCTAGAGTCGCTTCTTTTGGAACGCGGCGAAAATACAGCCTACGGAATTTGCCATCCGCCCCCCACCCCCCCCCCCCCGGCGCTTGCTGTTGGCAATCAAAAGCCGGGGAGCAAACGGGACTTCCAGATGCCCAGGTATCCGACCGAAGAGGCTGGAAGCTAAGCCGCCGCCCCCGCCCTGCACTCACTCTGCGGTGCCCGGCCGGAGGGTGGGCTGGAGACAGCTGGTTCTCTCCAGTTCCGCCTGCCGTTTTAAGAAGTTGTTCAAACGCCAGCCGGCTCCCCGGGTGCGCCGGGGCCGCAGGGCGCCCAGGCGTCCGGACACCGCCAAGCCAGCTCCCCCCGAGGCCCTGCGCGTTCTGCAGCTGACTTCCCCGGGCAGAGGGGTTCTTTCGCACTCAAGAGCACTGGCTCAAGTTCCCCCGATTCCAGCGACCGGGAACCTGCGCGGGCTTCCCGAGGGAAGTTCCATTTCTTAGAAGGGTCGTCGGAGTAAATAGATCTCTAGACTGAGGCTGCCCTGGCTCCGGCCGCCGGACCTCGAAGCCGCTCTTCTTAATTAGAAGCGGCCAATTAGGCAGTGCTCGGAAAATCCCCGCCCCGCATTGTTCAAGAGCCATAAACTTGTATGCCTTCCCCTGGGGAGGGGGCCCGACGCCCGCGCGCCGCCCG
>CM035280.1:67759542-67803671 GCA_020226075.1 Hydropotes inermis | reverse complement strand
CCCCCCCCCCCGCGAGGGGCCCAGCGGTCCACCTGCTCTGGAGGGAACAGCCGCGTCGCCGAGAGTTGGCGCAATTGCCGGCAATCCGAACGGCCCTCCCCAGCCCCCCAGTCTCCTCAAGCTCCTTCGCTCACTTTATAAACACCACCCGCCTCCTCAAGCCCCCAGATCAGGCTAGCGACAGACTTCCTAAAATGTTAGTGAGGCGTGTTTCT
Organism: Hydropotes inermis; assembly: GCA_020226075.1. Taxonomy (NCBI): domain Eukaryota; kingdom Metazoa; phylum Chordata; class Mammalia; order Artiodactyla; family Cervidae; genus Hydropotes; species Hydropotes inermis. The sequence continues at coordinate 67,803,456 of CM035280.1, read as the reverse complement.
ATACAGAATGCAAAGGGCAGCGCCGGCTTCCTTTTCCATACCCAGGTCTCTGGGGTGGGACGGGCCACTTGAGGCCCAGAGGCCCAGCACTTGAAAAAAAAGTTTTAAGGAACCATCTGTCATGCGAGCTCTTCCACACCAGACCAGCCCCATCTTCAAAGTTTTCAGATCTCATCTCACCCAGGCTCTATCCCCAGCCTCTTGACTGCATGTGAAACGCCTCATATTCAGTATCTGCCGAGAGTCCACCCACAAGGGGGTGAATTTGAATCTCAAAGGCTCTGAATTTATTCGCTGTGAATGGCACAGAGATCACACGCTCAAACTGGCCAGTCCAGTGTTTGATGAGCTGAAAAGTACTCCAATCACTGCCATGCATAATCTACACTTTTGAATGAAATGGGTTGCTCACCACATCCCCAGGCCTGGCCATTCACACACTGCTGGCTCTCAGAAGTGACTTTTCATTTTGCTGCTTAACATACAGTACTCAGAATCTAAGGTATTCAGACCTCAGCTTTAGTAGCATCTGCAGGTTTCATTAAAGCCTTTAAACTTGGTGAGAAGGCCGCCCCTTAGGTGGTAAAGGGGAGTGGGTTGCAGTTGCCGCCATCAGTGACCTTTCTCTGATGCTAAGATTTTGGTGACGTCACATACAGCCAGTCCATTTTCAGTATTGCCTGGTGTTTTAAGCCTCGTTGTGAATGAAGCTCAGAAAGCACTCAAATCAATGCTAGCACGCTGCTTGTGGATTCAGATGAACTTTCAGAATACGTTTATTAGGAACCCTTAGTCAGTTTATTACAAAGCCCTCCCACCGCAGAGAGCATCCGGGGGCACTTTGACCCTCCTTACCGATACCAAGCTGGCGGCTGGGGGTGGGGGGCTCTAGTGCTCCCCCCGGTGTGGGAAGGAAGGCCCGCCGAGGGTTGAGAGAGGATGCAGAGCGTCTAACAGGACCGCGGGTTGCGGTGGGACCGTCTCTGCCCGGACTTGAGGTGTGCCTGACCTGGCCGCAGGCAAAGGTCGTGGTCAGGTTCAGAGCCCAGCCTCAGCCCCAGAGAGGGCCTGTTGAGGCCACACGGGTGTGGAGGCCACTCTCCCCTCGTCACTCCCCAAAGGCCTGGCAAGAGCCACCTGGCATGCATTTGTCTCCTCACAAACGGGAGCGGCGACAGTGTCAGAAAAGGGGCCCGGGTCAGGGCTTCTTAAAGTTGGCTCTTAAAAGAGTGCGCAGGCGTGTAACAGCGGAAAGCTTTCGCCTCGCTTTGAAGCTCGTGTCCAGACTGACGGGTCGGCCCGGTCAGCTGCGAGCCCAGCGGGCACCGAACGCGAAGGAGGCCTCAGAGCCGGAGAAAACCTCCCTTCCCGAGAACCCCCGGCCCCGAGGGCTCGTTCCAGGAACGGGGCGGGAGAGGGGTGTCCCGAGGGCCAGGTTATGCCGATGCCTCCGGGGGACGTGGAAAACCCGCCTTTGCTGGACAAGGCGGGAAACGTCCCGCAGGAGAAAGCCGAGGGCACGGTCAACTTTCCCCGGGGCGCTCCGCGTGGGGTCTGGGCAGCACGCGGAGGGAGGGGCGGCAGGCCGGCTGCATCCCGGCCCCGGGGTCACCCTTCCCGCTTCGCGCACTCCCTCCGGTCCTTGCCCCTTCAATTCGGCGGGGCAGGGGGCCCCCTCCGGAGCCGGGGACCCGCTCGCCCTGTGACCTGGGATGGGCCTGGGCGTCTCCCCGAACACCCTGGAGGAAGCAGAGCGCCGGGAGGAGGCGCCGAGCCCGCCCGCGGCGCCGAGGTTACCTGGGGATGGTTCCAGGTGGCAGCGGCCGAAGCGCGAGGCGGGGGACCGGGGCCGCGCGGGCGCCTGGACGGGCGGGGAGGTGGGGCTGAGGGGCAGGGCCTGGGTGGTCTACTCGTCCAGGTCCGGACGGTCCGCGCTCTCGGTAGTAGACACCCACCGCCTTGGAATCAGAGCCCGGGCCGGCGGGCCGACGCCTCCCACCCTCGGCGCGGGACGTCTCGCCCGCGGCCTCCCGGTAGAGTGCCCCGAGGAAGCCACCCCGGCTGCGGGGCAGTGAACTGGTGAGGACCGGAGGCCCAGTGGCGGCTCCGGCTCCAGCCGCCCCAGCGTACTCCACTTGCTCCCTGCCCCCTGCAGACTTCGCTCCCCTTCCCCCGCGTCCCCCACGCCTCCACCTCCCGTCCTGCGGGGCCGGTCTCCCGGCTCGCCCTTCCCGGTTCTGACTTTGTCTTAACGCCTTGATTGACGGTTGCAATTACGGAAGATGATGGCTCGGGGAGGCTCCCGCAGCCTTGACGAGCCTGAGAAGCGCAGTCCCGGCATATTTTATCCAGGCTCAGCGTCACGGGGCCGTGCGCCCCCTGCGCCCGCGGGCAGCAGCGGAGGGGGTCTCGCGCCCCCGGCCGGCGAGGAGGCTACTGCCGGGCCCTCCCGCCTCCGCCGGCCCGCAGCTCGGCGTCGCGTTCCCGGGCGCGCCGGGCACCGCCTGCCCTTGACCCGACCTGAGGCGTGCCTGCCGGCCGCGCGCACTTTGCATTCTGCAAAGGTGTAAAATGTCAAGATTGTTCAGGACTGGTTTCCTGGACTCGACAACACGGGTCCCCGGAGGAAGAGCATGGAAGACCCTTGTCCTCGCGCGCCTGGGTGGGGGTAGCCCCCCGCCCTGACCCACCCCAACCTCTCAAAAACTTGCAAATCCGAATCCTTGGAAACCGCGTCTAGCGCCTCCTCCATTCCTACTTTTTGGTGCTTTCGAGAAACCGGAATACTTTCTCAGAGCACGTGTCTACTCTTCAGAAGAAACCTAGATTCCCACCGCATCCCTTCGCCCTTTCCCGAGAAAGTCTCCGCGCCCAGACCAGCCCAGCCTGGGGGGAGACAGAATCCACGGCTGAAGCGCGGTTTCTGTTTCATTTCTCCGCCCCTGCCACTAGAGAAGCCCACCAGAAGTCACTTTTGCTTTCCTCTGAAAATTAAATTTAGCAAGAACTCTGGAGTCGCGCTCCCAAGCTGGAGGGCGGGGTGGCTGGGGTGGAGGTGTCCCACCCCCGCGCTGGAATTTTAGTGCAGACATGTAAGTTACGAAGAGCGTGGAATTGGCCGAAGCGTTCAGAAAGTAAACTGGAATAGGTGAAAAGTCGTGTCCTTTTTTTTAAAAAAAAAATCCTTTTCTGACGCCTGCGTAAATAACTACTTCCGACATCCTCAACACAACCTCCAGTCCAGGAAGAAGAACTGCAGCCAGTTTAGACCTTCTACCCCGGAAAGACTGCCTGGTAGGGTGACCGCCAACAGCGATCCAAGCACAGTCACTATGGGAACACTTAGTATATACCCGGCCCCGTCTTGACCAGCGAGGAAAACGCAAGGTGACACAATTACCTGGGTAACCAAGGCCCCTCAGGCGACACAATTACCTGGGTAACCAAGGCCCCTCAGGCTCTCCTCAGACAAAGTCGCATCTTTGTCCCGAGGGAAAGGTGAGGTTTCGGAGACTTTGGCCTGGAGTATCAGAACCTGCCGTTCTTGGTATGAAGGCTTCCTTGCAGAACTTATGCTTTGCAGAGAACTGCCCCAGCCCAGGGACCCCGGCACGTCCCACCTTGGTAGAGCCAGTGGCCCTCGAGGTGAACGGGGACATCCAGCCTTGCGAAAGGAGCCGGCTGGGACCTGACCTTGGGTAGGTGCTGGTCCAACCTAATCTGTGCGCTCAGTCGCTTCAGTTCTGTCTGATTCTTTGCGACCCTAAGAACCGGGTCCGCCAGGCTCCTGTATCCATGGGATTCTCCAGGCAAGACTATTGGAGTGGGTTGCCATGCCCTCCTCCAGGGGATCTTCCCAATCCAGGGATCGAACCTGTGTCTCTTAACACCTCCTGCGTTGGCTCTTTACCACTAGCGTCATCTGGGAATCCGCCAATGTAATCTTGCTGTTCCTCTCTGTGATTGAAATGGAAGCGTGAGTAAGATGCAACTCAACTCTGGAAACCACCCCGTCCAGGTTGTTAGGGACAAACCGGAACGGGGAGTGACATCGACGAGGACGTTGCCGGCCCAGAGCAGACCACCAAGCCCTGGGTGAGAGCTGCTCCCCGGGCGACCCCACTCCCCAGAGAGACCCCCGCCCCGCCCCGCCGTCCCCCCCCAACCCCGGAGCAGGAACTCGGATCCCAGCACTAGGTGACTCTAGACTGACGTCCCACTGACTGTGGCCAGACTGGAAGCCTCACGAGGGATGGGCTGACGCGCCCCCCAGCTCCCCCTTCCCGGCTGGGGCCGTTCGGGGATGGACCGCCGCTTGGCTGTGTCTTAGGGAAGCCCCCCCGGCGGGAGGTTCTTAAGATCTAAGGGTGTCGGACTGGCTGAGCTGCGGCCGTCGAGCAATTTGGGTGCCTCGTACCCAGCAAAGAAAGAGTGGGTTTGGAAAGGCGGGGCTCGCGGGGGGGGGGGGGGACCGTCCCACCGGGACTTGCTGCGCGGGCAAGTTACGGTCCCCCGAGGGGTCTCGGATTGCGCGATTCGGGGAGGGCCCTTTTCCAACCTGCCTCCAGTTGGAAAACAACTTTCGTGGTTAAGGTGGTGGCCAGCGTGCGCCGAGCCCTGGGGCGAATCCTTTCGCTTTCCCCTGGGCTTCTCGTCTGGACACTGGGGTGTCGCCTCGGGGACGGGATGGGCGGGGGGCGGGTTCCGAGCAGTTTTCTTTCCAGGCCCACGGAGACCAGTGGAGCGTTGGGACCCCGAGGCTGCAGACGCCCAGACCCAGCCGGAAGCAGCGTTTACAGTGAAAACACTTTAGTCCAGGCGTGGGAGGCACACCCGGCTTTGTCAAAAAAGTGCTTAAAAAGGGCGTGGGAGGCGGTGTTTAAACTCTTTCTCTGTCCCCTCCCCCCAGGAGACATTTGCTTGTTTCTTAGGAGTAAAATGTTGATCTATTGGGCTTCCCTTGTGGCTCAGCTGGTAAAGAATCCACCCGCAATGCAGGAGACCTTGGTTCGATCCCAGGGTTGGGAAGACCCCCTGGAGAAAGGAAAGGCTACCCACTCTGGTATTTTGGCCTGGAGGTCGCAAAGAGTCGGACACAACTGAGTGACTTTCTGTATTATACATAGGAATAAAAAGTCCTCTGTAAATGCATGCATTTTGAGGGATTTCCCTGCCATCCTCACAGCTCTGACGATAATAAGTGGATGCTGTGAATTTTCTATTTCCTGGTCATTCGATCAGTAGCCCCACCGGTTGTCACAAGAGGCCACAGAGCTGCAAGCTCAACGTCACAGATCCTTTCAGGGAAATCGCAGAGTCTGAGACAAGCGGGGCCTCCCCCCCACCGCGCCCTCACTTCGCCCCCTCCCCCCTCCCCAACCCCGCCCCTTCCCCCACTCCCCATTATGCCCTCAGGGCTCCAGATGCTGGCCAAGCCCACTCTTTCAAACTCTTGGGGGTTCTAAACCTGATTTGCACTGTGGATGGAGGAGGAAGCCAAAGAGCTATTGACCAGTGTCTTTCTTAAGTCCAAAATGCCTTTTGGAAGAAAGTCTGAATAAATCAACATTGCTTGTGATCATTACTTCTTTGTATCAACAAGGATGATAAGATACAACCTTGAGGAAAATGCATGGTTTTCAGAGTCACATCCATGGGTTCCGCTTACCGCCCACTCTCAACAAACTGAGTGACCTTAGGTAAATCACTTGACCTTTCTAAGTTCTTTTTTTTTTTCATCAGTAAAGTAAGACTTTGACTTCCCTGGTGGCTTAGTAGTAAAGAATCTGCCTGCCAATGCAGGAGACCCGGGTTGGATCCCTGGGTCAGGAAGACCCCCTGGAGAAGGAAATGGCAACCCACTCTAGTCTTCTTGCCTGGAGAATCCCATGGACAGAAGAGCCTGGTGGGCTACAGTCTGTGGGGTCACAGAGTTGGACACAACTCAGTGACTAAACAACAAAATAAGGTTCACAAAGAAAACCCTTTTTTTTTTAAACAAAATAAATTTTACATGCAGGCAATCATGTCAGGAGAGCAGCCCACCACACTGTTACTAATATCAGTTATTTTATCTTTTCTCTTCCCCCCTAATTTCCCCCAAAGCATCCTCTGTAAGAAAGACAAGTAGGAAGGGAGTCACTAGCCATTCTGCATGCTAAGTCGCTTCGGTCGTGTCTGACTCTTTGTGACCCCCATGAACTGTAGCCCACCAGGCTCCTCTGTCCATAGGGTTTTCCAGGCAAGAATACTGGAGTGATTTGCCATGCCCTCCTCCAGGGGATCTTCCTGCCCCAGGAATGGAACCCACAACTCTTAAATCTCCTGTTTTGGCAGGCTGGCTCTTTACCACTAGTGCCACCTGGGAAGCCCAGTCATTCTAAGAACCATGAAAAATGGATCCTTCTAGTGGAAGGTTCCTGCCAACTGCACTGTCTTGCAGTGTTTGACACTGTCCTCAGGACTCGATCGCATTATCTGCAGATATTCTGCTTATTTGAGATTTAAAAGTTAAATGTATCGTTTCTTATGAATCACCTAAACAAACATAAGGGAGCTTCCTAAAAGGCTGAGAAGGAGGCAGCCTTTATTGACTGGTCTGGTCAGTTTCAGTCCACGTGGGTTTCCAGGCTCTGTCTCTCCTACTGATATGGTTCATATTCAGCTCTTCTCCTAGGCCCTCCCCAGATACAGAACCCCCCAAATTCCTGAAGCTCCTTGAAGCCAAATGGATTTCTCAGAGAAGTTCCAACAAGGTGATGGGTAAGGACGAACCCTCAGAGGGAGGGTCTGGACTGGGGGGGCAAGATGTCTGCTGCTTTCCCTGCATAGAGCATGCCAGGAGGTGTCTGGGGAGGTGCAACCATGGTGGGAGACAGTCCCAGAGCCCTTCTCTAGCTCAGTTCAAGTTCAAGGCTGAAGCCAAGATAACCCTGGACATTGTGTCTGGGTGGAAGGGTCAAGTAAAGGAAAAAAGCATCACCAAGCCTCTGTTCTCGCTTTCTCCATGTATCTCTCTTGGTTCATTAAAGGAGTCATTAAAGAAGTCCTTTAAGTCCCATCACAGTTGCGGATCCAGAGAATCTCAGAAGCAGTGTTTGGTAGGCGGGCAGGGGCCAGGGAGGAGAGGAGGCTCTGGGGCTCGGCCTCCCAGACAAAACTGGCCGCCTGAGCCCAGCTCGAGGACCCGAGCACTGCCTTGGCTGGCGGTGTTCTCAACGGCACTTCGGATAGCGCTGGCGAGAGGTTAGGGTGACACAGCCGGCTATCTCAGCGTCCACTGTGTGACGCTGGCTTCCAGAGGTCCTTCAGGGTGCTGAAGCTTACATGCAAGTAAAAGCAGGCTCCGAGAGCACCAAGGGGACCAGAGAGCATCGCTTACATCACAGCCTCCGGGCAGCACTTCCGCTGTGTCTCATGCACCCCGAGTGCGCTGAGCCACTCAGTCCTGTCTGACTCCTTGCGACCCCATGGACTGTGGCTGGCCAGGCTCCTTGGTTCATGGGATTCTCTAGGCAAGAATATTGGAGTGGGTTGGCATTCCTTTCTCCAGGGGATCTTCCTGACCCAAGGATCAAACCTCGGTTTCCTGCACTGAAGGAGGATTCTTTCCCATCTGAGCCACCAGAGACCTCCTATTATACCTAGCTACACAGAACTTATTATGGCTCAGATGCAATATTATGTGGACTGTATAATATTCTTTGAAGATGCACTTAATTAGAAAAATTACATCAACTTAACACAAATCAACCATAACGTTGAGCACATAGTCGGAGGGTCGCTGAAAACTCCTTAGATGACATGTTTCCTACAACGCGGATTTGGCTCTTTCGGTGATACAGACAAATACTTTATTCTCTCAGACTGTTACTGCACATCACTCTGTAATGTCACCCTACTTATGAGAAGGTAAAATTATAGCCCAGGTCTGCAGGCCTCACCTCTCAGACAGCCCTGCAGGCAGGCAGGAGGCACACCGGCATCTCACTTTCACTTTTCTGTATGAGCACAGGCTGTGTGCAGCTGTCATGGAACCACCAGTACATAACTGTCATGCCAGCTTGGATCCACAGAGACGGCCTTTCACATAAACAGGCACATTCCCAGCAGAACAGAGGAACTGAGGCAGAATTCAGTGCCTGACTGTGCTGAATTGAGCCCATCCAATGGGCTCAGTCCTGGGGGCCTCTGTCCCCCGGTCCCAAGGTGCCACTAGCCATCAAAGCCCCGGGGAAAGCAGCCAGGAGCTGCACAGGTGGGTTCTCCTCGGTGGGCCTGCCCTGGGCGGTCAGACCCCCACCCCCATTGTAGAGGCGAGTGGCCTTCAGGGACGCACTGACGCAGGAGCTGATGGAGCACTGTCCTTCTGAGTGACCGTCTAGCCAAGCATCCCGGAAAGGGCCCCCAGCACCCGGGGAATGACACCCCCAACCCCAGCATCCCCGGAGGCCACGCTATGGAGCAGATGACGCCCAGAGCAGGCAGCCTCCCCAAGGTGACCAGGGTGTTCCAAAGAGGGCGTCTCACCACCTGCGAGGCTGCCATACCCGGGCACGTGGCGGGTAAGGTTGGGGGTGGGGAACGCGCCAGGACCCGGAGCGGGCCGTGCCGGCGAGTGAGGTCCAGGGAGACGGCTCTTTGAACGGAAAACTGTTCTTTGGTCAGCCTGTGATCGGGAGTCGGGGTGGGCTCCTGGGTTCCGCCTTCAGGACCTTCTTGAGGCTCAGCCTCCAGCGGTCCCTCCGGGATTAGACGGCCGCCCCCAGCGCCGCCCCCTCGGCGGCCGGCGCTCCGGACGCCGCGGACCCCAGACGGGCAGGGGGTCCAGCTTCGTGCCCCGGGCAGACCCCGCGCGGCCTGAGCGCTGGGCGGGATCCGACGCAACGCGAAGGCGGTCGCTTCCACCGCCTCACCCGGTTCATTCACCCCGGGCTGGCGCCGCCACGTGAGCGTCCCCGAGCGCGGTCCCGGATTTCCTCGCCCTGAATTCTCAGCCTCAGGTGGGTGCGTCTCTGAGCGCGCCCTCGCTGCGCGCCCCCGCCTCTCCGGGCCTCGCCGCGCGTCCCCGCGCCCCCGACTCGGGCGCGCCCTCGCCCCGGCGGCCTCCGCCCGGGCGGCTGCTCCCTGGGCAAAGATGTGAAATCGCCGCTGTGTTCTCTTCCAGCTCATTTCTGTACCCGTATTTTCTTTTTATCTGCAGAGCAATTGAATTCAGTTGCACTCTGCCTGCCTTCCCAGTGTTTTCCTTTTCGTAAGTGCAGAACTTTTTTTTTTTTTGCGATTTCCTCAATTGATATACTTTAGGGTGTAGTTGACCCATAAAAAAGCAATCACTGCGTTCAGTGGAGTCAGCTGGTTGTGAAGGGAGAAGGAGGAAAAACCTAGACCTTAGTTTTCCTTCTCAGCAGAGGGGGAACTCAGGCCTTTGCGAATTACAGGGACATTCCAATTCATTCCAAAGCCTAAGAAAGTGCTGGAAGAAAGAGCTTAGGGCCTTCAAAACCTAGTGCGGAGGAATAAAGGCAAGATTTTCCACAGACCGATGATTACAGATGCCTGGGAGGCTTTTCTTTTTCACTCTTTACGTTTAGGGTTAATTGAAGGTGTTCTTGCTGTAACATTAAAGTTTGTGACTTGGCATTGCTTGTTCTTTCTCAAAATGAAAATTAGCTTTGTGTACTTACTCTGTTTCTAAAAAGAAGATAGACCCATTATTCTGAAAATCTGTAACCCTTAACTTCTTAACTTAATGATGGTATTATTTGGGGTTTTGGTTTTGTCTTTTGGAACGAAAAACAGAAGTTTTCTGTAGTACCTGCAATGAATGAGATAGACTGGTGTGGCTTCAAACTCCACCGACAGTTGAAAGCATTTGCTAAGGTTGGATCAATGATGACTCCATATGGTTAACTTGTTTCAAGTGGTTCAACTTTTAGTTTATTATTTCTCATTTAAAAGTATCAGAAAATATTAGGGATGAAATGAATATATTGTACATTTTGTTTTCTGGCTGATTTAGGTTGGTGGAATGACATCCAACAACAAAGGCTATAAGATTATTTGAAATATTCATTTGCCTCTTTAACTTCAGGAAAGATAAATGTGTGATATATACATGGTCTTACGTGCTTTTAATAAACACAACTGGAAAAGCAGTGACTTATAATAGTAAATACATCAATGGCATTGAATTACATGTATTAGCATCATAGCAGGATAATAAATAGATGATAAATAGAGCAACTCCTACTTACCAATAGGTGTGAGTCCGTGCTTTAGAGATTCTTGTAAATCCCCAGTATCCGAATTAGAAGACATTCTTAATGAAATGATAGGCAGTCCTTTGGTTTAAAGCAGATACCATTGAGTAAAAGAAGGAAGTGAAGCTTGTCAAATTTTGTAGCCTTGGGCAGGACACATCAGACTACAATAACCCTGAGTGAAAGTTAAGAAAAAGCAAGGGGGAAAAAAAAAAGAAACTCCAAGAAACCGGAAAGTTACAAGTAAGTCTTTCCCTGGACTCTGTACTTTTTCCAGCATTAGTGATCTGCTGTAAACCTTGTATGCAGTTTCGTGATGGTTTCTAATCAGAGGAATGGAAACTTTTGATAGGCTTGGCCGAATCATGTGACTCCAGGCAGGTTGATAAGAGGACCCTGTTATAAAGTGACAGCAAAAGAGATAAGAACTCTTGGCAGATAATGGCGCAGAAATGATTAACTCAGAAGTGGAGAGCTGGTGTGCAGGCAGAGAGTAGAAGGTTGTAAAACTGAGGGGTCAGAAGATCACACTTAGTGGGGAAAACTGCAAACCAGCTTAAATCCACTAACTAAACTTAGGCTTGTGACATACCCCCTGGATGTCATCACCTCTTTGCATAGAGGAGGACAGACGTAGCTCTTCTGACCTCTGTAAATATATTTTAGATGATAACATGGGCAGACCTTCATTCTCCAAGTGATGACCGGGGATATGATTGACACTTCGAAACCCTGCATGCAGCCTTGCTGAGCTTGTGCTCATTTCTCTCTTCTTGTTTTGTCAACCAGCTTTTTTTTGTTTGTTTTTTATCGTCCATGTTCATTAGCTGAGGAGTTAACCTTAGCTTGTTTGTAGATTGGTCAGTTGATTAAAAGGGCAGACTATTTTTTTTGCCCCCCAAAAGTAACACTTTATACTTTGAGGTCAATGCTGGCAAATACATATCCCATAATTAAAACATTTTCATTCTTTCCTTGAATCCATGGGAAAAAAAGGGTTACTGCTCACATGAAAGAAATATTCAAATGACCAAGATTAGTTTTAGGCTCTTGTGTGTTGTGGAACAGTTAGTCGTTTTCTTGTATGTTTTAACTTTGCTAATGGAGCAATTTTTTTTTTTTTTGCCTAAGGTACCATTTGGAAAACACAGACTGTTTATGTACAGCATTTTCCCCATCAAAATTATATTTTTTTGGATTAAATTTGACTGCATATAATAGAAAAACCAGAAAGGCAGTGGTTTAAATAAGACATTTATTTTTCTTCTATGAAAGAAATTCAGAGGTAGGGATGGTACAGTGCCCCTATGAAGTTACACAGGACCTTACTCCTTCCATTTACTCTAGCCTCTGTCTCTTGTCCTCATGTTCCAAAACAGCTGCTAGAGGTAAGCCATCACCACCAGGACGCAGTATGGATGAAGGGAGAAAACATGCATTCCTTTGTCAGTACATTTGCTGAAAGTACTGTGTAAACACTTTGCTTATATTTCACTAGGCAGAAATTTGACACATATGCACACTTAGCTGCTTCCCTGACGGCTATAGTCCCTGGGGTTACAAAACATTCAGACACAACTGGGCGACTTTCACTTTCACTTTTTCTTTCATACTTAGCTGCAAGGGAGGCTGGAAGTGAATATTCAGCTGGACAAGTAGATATATCTTTCAGTCTGCAAAGGATTGGGTGATAATAATTATCCATGTCAGTTCTTTGTTGCTATTTCTTTAAGCAACCAGACAATAATGTGGTGCAGTGCCAGAAATGTACCTGTGTAAATGTTAAAGGATATATGACCCTGTGAAGCATCTATTCTCTTATAAATTATTAGGACTCCAAAAGGTTTTTGGTTATGTAAATTATATCTATTCATGTTTATTGCATTTGGAATTAAAATTGAGAAAGTAAAAGTTATTAGTTACAGGTTTATTAATTTATTGTTATCAAGGTGATTATGATAACATACTGAAAATTGAAAAGAGCTATTTTCCAAAGCAAAAGAATCTTTAAAAAGTGGCATTTTCAGAAGTCTTTTTAATGTCCAGCTTCATAGAAAGCTGCCTTCTCCCACGCACTTCTGCATTCAGGCTGTACTAATATATTGTGTTTTTTTAATTTCAGTCTTCAGCAGTTAAAAAAGACTTGTGTGTTTGCTTGTGTCTTGGCTGCACTGGGTCTTGTTTCTGCGCCAGGTCCCTCTGGCTGTGTGCAGTGGGGGCCGCTCTTCCTGGCGGTGTGAGGGCTTCTCTTGCTCAGGAGCACAGGCTCTGCGTGTGCGGACAAGTAGTTGAGGCAGGTGAGTTTGGTTGCCCTGCAGCAGGTAGGGTCTTCAGGGACTGACCCTGCGTCCCCTGCATCGGCAGGTGGATTCTTAATCACTGGACCTCCAGGGAAGTCCAAGAAGTCTTTATTTTATTTTTAAAAATTACTTATTGGTTAAACTTCTGGCGGTGCTGGGTCTTCGTTGCTGTCTGGGCTTTTTCTCCAGTTGCGGTGTGCGGGCTTCTCGTTGCAGGGGCGTCCCCTGTTGCAGAGTCTGGGCTCTAGGCGCGGGGGCTTCGGTAGTTGTGACACGTGAGCCCATGGCTGTGGCTCTGGAGCTTGGGTTCAGCAGTTGTGACATATGCTTGGTTGCTTGAAGTACGTGGGGTCTTTCCAGACCAGGGATGGAGCTGATGTCCCTTGCATTACAAGGTGGATTCTTAGCCACTAGACCACCAGGGAAGCCCTCCAATACACATGTTGATGTCATTGAAAAGCACTGTGGACTGTGTGACTTGGGCCCTTGGGTGAGAGACACATCTTCCATAAATGGAATTTTGGAAGATATATGCAAGTTTCTTTTCTGTGTTTTGTCCTTGATGCCCATTCTTAGTCACAGGTATGACCTGACACCCTATGGAAGACCTCCAGTGGTTTGTAATTTAATAGCATCATGTCATTCTTTGCTTTGGTCCTCTTCTTTTGTGTGTGTGGCTATCTAATAAAACATGGAACAATAAGACAGATTGGATTCCATGCTTTGTTGTGTACCTCTGATTAGACAGACTTATTTACAAAATATAAAAAAAAATATTGAGAGATGATAGTGTTACTGGTTTCCTAATAACTCCCACTTGAACCTTTAAAAAATACAATTTGCTATTTGCCTGTCTTATTCACCTTCCTGTAGAACTTACTGGCATGCTGAGGAGATGTCGAATTAATGAGTTACTTTGGTCTTTTGAAGCTTATCTAGGAGGCTAATTGACTAGAAATAGACACTCAGAACTTTGTGAGAAATGAACATATTTTTGTGAAAGAAGGCTGGAATAACATTCACATGTGATACAAACAACAGGTGCACAGAACTCAGCCCGAGAGATGGTTAATGAACAATTTAGGTTCCAGCCAGGCTGGGGGAAAAGTGAAAGAGGAATTACAACCTCAACTTTTAGCAATTATTTTTCCCAATCAAGGCATAGCCGGACCACTTCCTTTGGGCAGATGCGGGTATTTAATCACCTTTGCTATCCCACCGAACTCATCAGATACCACCACAGAGCAGACCTGCAGTGACTCACATGGACAAGGATCCTTGTTTATACTGATAAAACATTATTTGCTAACTGATTTCAGAAAGGATTTGTAAATGATTGACAGATAACTAATGACTCCTGGACATCTTTGCCAAAATCCAGAAAGCATTCAGTAATGTCATCTGAACCCATATTGCATGATGATGTTGAAGTTGGGTTAATGAATCACAGTTGCTGTAAACTTCCTGAATATACTCTTCCGAGACATTATGACATATCTATTAGGAACTGATAGTCTTGTAAAATCGGTTTTTCTGGTCAGCACCGTACGTGAGCACGCCCCAGAAAGTCCTGTGGGTATGTTTGTGTTTGGATTTACTAAGAACAAGCACCCTAGATGACTCATCACTCAGCGGGACTGATTGTACCAGCCACTGGGAAGTTTGTGTGTTCAGTCACTCAGTCGTGTCCAGCCCTTCACAACCCCATGGACTGTAGCCCCCCAGGCTCCTCTGTCCATGGGACCCTCCAGGCAAGAATCCCGGAGTGGGTTGCCATTTCCTCCTCCAGGGGAATCTTCCCACCCAGGGATCCAGCCCACATCTCCTGCATCTCCTGCACTGGCAGGCAGATATTTTACCACTATCACACAGATGGCACACACAGACACATACCCTGTTGCTCCCTGGGGTATTTTTGCTGGTACCCTCCCCTAACAAAGCCCCTTGTCACTGATTTCATTTAAGACCCGGGCTAGCACTGGCAGTTAAAAAAAAAAAAAAAATCAGCTTCTTTAACAATCCACAAGCCCCCAATCATATAAGGTGATGGGGTGGCGGATCTGGAGAAGTAATGACTGTGTAAAGATTTCTTTTCATTCTTTTTAATAAGTGTGAGAAATTGGGCACCTGGCAGGAAAGATAAGTTATTTTTACACAGTACTATTATGGCCAGGTAAATATTACTCACTTTTTATAGCACTAATAATTAAACAGAGCCTTAGTCAATCTTCCAGCAATTGAAATCTTTCAGACTTGATTCTTCTGTGGGCTTGTGTTGAGTTCCCCACGTTTATCACAATCTGTGATCTGGGTCTGATGACTTTTGGTTTATATCTTTATTTACAGTAAATGAAATAAATTCAGTGCCATTTTGTTTCCATTTAAGGCCTTTTAAAACATTTAGGCAAATAACTAAATTATCTAAACTATTTTTAAAAGAGGGATATGTAGAACATCCAAAGTGATTTCTCTAGAAATTACATACTAATTATTTTCTAAAAGATATGGAGCCACAAATAGATCTCAGGCATTTTTAATTCATGGACCTGAAGGTTGTATGTTACCTGACATCATCTGATAGACTACATGAGTGAAATGATCTTTCAAGTAATGAGTGTTCCTCTAGAATGAAATATTCACATGGCTAAATCTTCCATAGGGCCATACAACTCAATCTTGATTGTGTTGTTCTAATACACACTGTTTATTGTTATTTTTTGCCCTCTCAATCCTTTGTGAAATAAGAGCATTTAATCAAAAATGGTAAATGAGGAAGGATTTAAAAATATCGATGGCAATCCACTCCAGTATTTTTGCTTGAAAACAATCCCACGGACAGAGAAGCCTGGCGGACTACAGTCCCTGGGGTTGCAAAGAGTCAGACATGATTTAGCGGCTGAACACGCATGCACACACATACACCCGTGTAAGCAGTCCTTAAATGGTTTCTGAACACACAGCAATCTGTGATTAGTCAAAACATCAATCACCAATCTACTGATAGTAATAAAATAAGGGCATAAATGCACATTACATTTTGGGAAAGAAAAGATAAAACCAAAAAAGAAAGGATTGATTGACGATATTGGGTGGGCCAAAAGATTTGTTCTGGTTTTTCTGTAAGGTTTATGGCAAAACCCAAGCGAACTTTTTGGTCAACCCCACTACTTAGAAAGGTTGTCTTATACTGTATGAAATAGAGAAAAATAAGAATGAATTTCAAAGATTCAGGCATACTTTCTACCTGCTATTTTTATTTCCATGAATCTAATTAGTTATATCCTTAAGCATTATTTATTTAGGTATTAATGTATTTTTAGATCTTTCCAGTTCTTTGTATTTCCCAAATAGCCACAAACCATCTTTATCTTTAGCTAATAATTAAGAGAAAAGAGAGTTGATTTTTCAGGTAAATAAAAAATTTGGAATTGTGAGATTTCAATTATTCATTCTCTTTTTCACTAACTTCTATTACCACCCAATAGAATTCCACCAAACTTAATTGTGCTGTGCTTAAATTTAGTGTCTTTTTTGGGCCATTATTGTGATCTTGAAGCTTTATTCCAATGAATTATATTAATATTAGAATATATGTGAGATTTAGAATAGTTGTAACTAGGTATGTGATTTTTTCCTACTTTTTCAACTTCTCTTTCCTTTTATGTCCTCATGTATCATTTCTCCATTTGTTGGACACATACTATAAGCCAGTGCTTTACATATGTGCTATTGTTTAATCCTAAAACTAATTATTATGAATTAAATGGTTTGTATGCCTGGCACACAACAGTCATTCCATAAATATCCACCAACACTATTAGTATTGATGGCTAGAAGATTTAAGCTAGGGAAATGCATAGAAATTTAAACATAGAATTGGTAAAGCACAATGTCCTTAAATAATATAAGTATATATAAATATCAATAAATCATAAGTGCAGATCCAATTCATCATGTCCTAAACAGAACTCATCATCTTTCATTTCAAATGACAAATTTTTTGAATGAAGGGCACCGCCAAATTGCTAAACGGGAAATTTGAGTAGCGCTCTGGGTCTCCGCCTGATTAACTTGCCGCGTCCATTCAGTCGCCCAGCTCCGTCCCTCCGTTCCCCAACCTCACTCCGTCGCATCCCGTCCTCTGGCCCTGCCCTCGCCTTGGCTTCCTTGGCTTCCGACGTCCAGAGGTCCGGGCACACGCCGGTCCCCAGTGTGACCCTTGGTGAGTTCTCTGTTCCCTTTCCCACTGTTTTCTCAGCGTGGGTGCAGCATGGACCCCAGCTCCCGAGAGGGCGGGAAGGTTGAGTGAGAACACACCGCCGGCGCATCATTGCCGCCTGATTCCTCTGTCCTGTCCAGATGGTTCTCTGCCTTCGCTCTGGCTTCCTTCAGGCCTTTTCCCACACTCCTGCTCAACACATTTCTTTTTTTTTTTAAGTGATTAACTATTCTGCTGCTTTAAATTCTTCAGTGGTTTGCCCTACTCTTTAGAATAAAATATTCATAGTTTATCACACAAGACCCTTTAGGATCTGACCATTTTTTTAAAATGTATTTATTTTTAATTGAAGGATAATTGCTTGATGGTATTGTGCTGGTTTCTGCCATACATCAGCATGAATCAGCCATGGGTGTACATATGTCCCCTGACTTTTTCTAACTTCTCTGATCTGTCTTCTCCCCTACCTTCTCATTCAGTCTACACTCTGGCTGTAAAGAACTACTTGTAGTTCCTCGAAACGTCCTAACATTCATGCCTCTGTCTGTGCGCTCACATCTTCATCTGTTTATTTACCCATCCATCCATTCGCTTCACCAGCTAAAATGTGCAGGAGGCTGTAACTGGTCCTGGGGATGAAGAGGAGACCTCGTGAAGTTCGGTCTTGAGGAAGAGGGCAGCAGGAGAGCTGCTATCAGAGTGTGGGGTGCTGGGGGTACCAGGCGTCCCTAGTGCGTCTTGGGAGGGACGAGATGCAGCATTCCGGAAGTGGGGCCGGAGCGTGCCTGAGGGCATCTCAGAGTGGGCCACGTAACCGGGGGTCCCTGAGGGGCTGTGGAGGGCTGGGGGTCCTAACCCCTTCCACCCGCGCAGAGCCTGGCCTGTGGTTAGCGTCCGTCCCGGGAGCATGGAAACATGCAGGCAGAGAGACCGACCACCGATGGGGGGATAGCTGAATAAATGATAGAATCTCCACTTCATTGGCTATAATGCGGCCATTAAAGAAAAGCTACGCAGAGCCTTCTCAGGAAAGCTTGGAGGGGTCTCGTGAAGATGTATAGTAGACGAGCAAAGGCAAGTCACTGCGTGAGTGGGAGAACCAAGCCAAAGAGAAGAATAAGTAGGGGCATGTGATCACGTTTATGCATTCAAGTAAAACAATCCAGGTACATGTAGATATGTGTATAGAAACAGAGTTTAAGACAACTTAGAAAATGCAGCCAAGTATGAAGGGAGTCACCTGTAATTCTGGCATCCTGAGATCTTTTGTTATTATTGTTATTCAGTCATGTCCCACTCTTTGCAACCCCATGGTTTGCAGCAAACCAGGCTTCCCTGTCCTTCACCATCTCCCGGAGTTTTGCTCAAACTCATGTCCATCGAGTCAATGATGCCATCCAACCATCTCATCCTCTGTCGTCCCCTTCTCCTCCTGCCTTCAGTCTTTCCCAGCATCAGGGTCGATTTCCAGTGAGTCGGCTCTTTGCCTCAGGTGGCCAAAGTGTTGGAGCTTCAGCTTCAGCATCAGTCCTTTCAATGAATATTCAGAGTTGATTTCCTTTAGGATTGACTGGTTTGATCTCCTTGTAGTCCAAGGGCCTCTCAAGAGTCTTCTCCAGCACCACAATTTGAAAACCTCAGTTCTTAAGCACTCAACCTTCCTTATGGTCCAACTCTCACATATATACATGACTACTGGAAAAGCCATAGCTTTAGCTAGACAGACTTTTGTCAGCAAAATGATGTCTCTGCTTTTTAATACACTCTCTCGGCTTGTCATCCTTCCAAGGATCTGGAAGGAAAGCTTTGAAATGTTTTCTACTAGTCTTTTCCAGTGTATTTAAGTACTGAAATACAGGCAAAATTGGTGTCATATATATTGTTTTATAGTCTTCCCTTTTAGACATTTACATCATATGATCAATATTTTTCCACCCCATATGTTTCTTTCTAAAACATAATTTTTAATATCTGGTTGCTGTTCCTTTAGGTGGTTCCTCTGTAACTTTCCATTCTCCTATTGTTGGCCATTCAGAAATAAACCCACAGACATAGAAAACAGACTTATGATTAAGTCTGTGGGAAAGGGCGGGGGGAAGATAAATTAGGAGTTTGGGATTAACATATACACACTACTATATATAAAATGGATAATTATCAAGGACCTACTGCATAGTACAGGAAAGTCTACTAAATATTTTTTAATAGTCTATAAGGAAAAGGAATCTGAAAAAATTGACTATATATTCTGAATTCCTGAGCTACACACCTGAAACTAACAGAACATTGTAAATCACCTATACTTAAAAAAAAAAATGAGGTAAGTGGAGATTTGTGAAGCTAAATTTTCCCGGAGTCAATCAGCTCTGGGATGGAGCTGTGATTGGCCCGTTTGGTCCTGGAGTCTGGACACCCGTCACTCGGCTTTTCCCCATCCTTTAAGGAGCTTGGACCAGACCTGGCTCCCCTGCTCATCCAGTAAAAGGTCAAGTGTGTCCTGTCAGGCGCCGTGGTGAATCACACAGCCCGCCAGCTCTCAGCACTCCTCTCTGTTAATAGTCGGGCATACGGTCGTTGACATTCTCACGGTGCTCCCCGGTGACCTGTGAAGAGACAGAGGCCTCTAGTAGGAAGCCAAGTGAGGAAGGTCAGAATGTCCCCAGAGAGATGCCAGAGAGAGGCTGGTCCGTGTGGAGCGAGCAGAAGGTGCACCGTGGCCGTGCCCCTGGTCATCCGTAGCCGTGCGGCTTGGCCTGCCTGCGCGGGCACAGCTGTCATCTCGTGGCTCATGAGTCATCAGTGAAAAGTCAAGAAAATTGAGGACAAGGAGCAGACACAGGACAGGAGATGGTAGGAGACGGGATTTTCCTATACTCAGGGGTGGAAGGGGAGCACGATGTTGGTTCATTTGCCAGGGAGACATTGATAGCAAAACCAAAACCTATTTTATTTTTAAACAGGGATGTGAACCCAGGAACCTTCAACAGCTGAAAAACTAAAGGCCAAAACACTTGAGCATGTATTTTTAAAAATCCCAAACATGTGAGCCTTGAGGAAGACATAGTTGAGAGGCCGGAAATGAAAAGATCGCTAAGAAAAGAAAAAAGAGAGAGACCAGAGCTGAGGGCACCCAGTTTCTACTGCAGTAGGGCAGTAGAGCTGAGGGCACCCCAGTTTTGATGGGGGTACTGCAGCAGGTGGCTGAAGGATTGGAGCTGCAGCTTCAGCATCAGTCCTTCCAGTGAATAGTCACGGTTGATTTCCTTTAGGATGGACTGGTTGGATCTCCTTGCTGTCCAAGGGACTCTCAAGGATCTTCTCCAACACCACAGTTCAAAATCATCAATTCTTCAGCGCTCAGCCTACTTTATGGTCCAGCTCTCACATCTGTACATGACTACTGGAAAAACCATAGCTTTGACTATGCAAACCTTTGTCAGCAAAGGGATGTCTCTGCTTTTTAATACACTAAGTTCATCATAGCTTTCCTTCCGAGGAGCAAGCATCTTTTAATTTTGTGGCTGCAGTCACTGTCTGAAGTGATTTTGGAGCCCAAGAAAATGAAATCCGTCACTGTTTCCACTTTCCCCCATCTGTTTGCTATGAAGTGACGGGACTGGATTCCATGATCTTAGTTTTCTGAATGCTGAGATTTAAGCCAGCCTTTTTACTATCCTGTTTCACCCTCATCAAGAAACTCTTTAGTTCTTCACTTTTTGCCATTAGAGTGATATCATCTGCATATCTGAGGTTGTTGATATTTTTCCTGGAAATCTTGATTCCAGCTTGTGATTCATCTAGCCTGGCATTTCTCATGATGTACTCTGCATATAAATAAAACAAGCAGGGTGACAATATATGGTCTTGATGGATTCCTTTCCCAGTTTGGAACCGGTCCACTATTCCATGTCCGGTTCTTCACCTTCATACAGGTTTCACAGGAGGCAGGTAAAGTGGTCTTCCCATCTCTAAGAATTTTCCACACTTTGTTGTGATCCACACAGTCAAAGGCTTTAGTGTAGTCAGTGAGGCAGAAGTAGATATTTTTTTGGAATTCTCTTTTTTGGGGGGAAAATTTCTATGAGCCAGTCTGCTGCTGCTGAGTCTCGTCAGTCGTGTCTGACTCTGTGCGACCCCATAGACGGCAGCCCACCAGGCTCGTCTGTCCCTGGGATTCTCCAGCCAGGGACACTGGAGAGGGCTGCCATTTCCTTCTCTGATGATCTAGTCAGGTGTTGGCAATTTGATCTCTGGTCCCTCTGCTTTTCTTAATCCTGCTTGAAAATCTGGAAGTTCTCGGTTAGTGTACTGCAGAAGCCTAGCTTGAAGAATCTTGAGCATTACCTTGCTAGCTCAGTCTGTTGTTGTTGTTTTAAATTAGATGTAAATCAAATCAAGCAGCCTAAAAATGCAGCGTACTTACTGTTGGATGCCAATTTGAATTCCTTTCTCAAAATGGAAACTTTCCGTGGCGTTGCTGTTTGCCTTCCAGTTGACCTGTGTAGACATTCACAGTGCTGGGTATCGGTCTGTGTGGTTTCAGGTCTGTGTGGACGCCGTCTCCTCCTCCTCTCCCGTGTTCCATCTCTCTCCCCTTTCTTCTTTGCTTGCTCACTCACTCAGTCACAGAAATACCTCTCAGTGACTCACCTCAGTATGAGCGCCAGAACTGATCACTGGACAATATTTCTAAAAAACTAGAGCAACAACGAAAGCCGTCCTGCGTTCACACCTCACCACCCTCCCCCTGGTTATTCTGTCCGCGCCGGGGGCATTATCTAGACTGTCTGACTGGACGCCCAGCCGCTACAGAAGATGCCAGCAACTGGGCTGACTTTGTTTCTAAGTTCCATCATCCATTCTTCAGTATCATCAAAATCAAGTCGGTAGGCAGTCCTGAGAGCTGTCGAGGTCCTCCCGGAGCTGTCCTGGGCTTTGTGGGGGACACGGGGCAGAATAACAGAGCAGCGGACTTCGGACCCAAAGGATCGTCACAGACTCGTTCCTTACTCGTGTTTGGCGTGCTGGCAGCGAAGTGCTGGAGGCCAGTGGCTTCATGTGCTGTGCTGGATGACGCTGGGCAAGCTCCTCTCCGCCTTGACACTTCAATTTCTTCATCTGTAAAAGAAGGGTTGTACTTACTTCCTAAGGTTGTTGTGAGGGTTAGATGGGCTAATTACATTAAAAAAGCAGCACATAATAACAATGGATATCGGTTATTACTTTGTCCCCATTGTTTGAAAACCACTCAGATCTTCCAAAGCGGATCTGAGTTGACTGGAGCTGGAAAATGATTGACTATTGATTGGAATTGATTCGAACAATCACTGATTCATCTTAAACCTACATGTGAATTACTTACAAGAAAAACCCGTAATATCTTCCTGGGACAAATACTGGGAATTATCACTGTGGTTGGTGAAAGCTGCTTTCTAGACCTTCTGATATTAAAGTCGATATGGCAAAAATGGAATATGGAAATCAGTCTGGTGAAGTGGGGCAGTGTACACGCAGATTTTTTTCGTTGTCGGGGAGGGGAGGGGTGTGTCACTGATTTTGCTGACCTGGCCTCAGCTTGTGAGAACTTGGTGAAGTTGCAAAACACAGGTGGCATGTGTGTGTAATATTTTCTATAGAAAGTACCCGTCCACTCATTGCTTGACAAACAAAGGCATGGGAGCTTTGCTTAAGTTTCAAAACAAAAGGCAAAACACGAAAAATGGAGAGCCTCCGCTGGTGGTCCAGTATGTTAAGAATCCACCTTTCGGAGCAGGGGACGTGAGTTCTATCCCTGGTCAGGGAACTAAGCTCTCATGTGCCAAGGCACAGTTAAGCCTGCCCTGTGCAGCTAAGACGCGACACATCCAGAGACAAACAAAAAGCAGAAAAGTTGAGAAATGCTTGCATGCGTGAAACAAAGTTGGGTAATTTAATTTCTTTTTTCTTTAAGAATGGGTTTCCAAACAATTTGATAGCAAATTAGGTATATTTGGTTTTATCTTATTTGACATCAGTAAAAGTATTATCTTAAACTGGCCCAATTTAGCAATCTACAATACTTTGTACTCTTTGTTAAACCTCAGCTGGATTACTGTCATTGTTCTAGAAGGAGTTTGGACAGTTTTGACTGACTGCAAGGATCTGTCTCAGTCCTAAAATCACTAAGAGGTACAAAAGACCGATTTTGTTGATAACTTTTGAAGTTTTATGTGAGCGGCATTGTTAACTCTTCCTAAATGTTTTATCAGGTCATTTCAAATGTGCAGTTTCTTAAAAAAATAGAGTTCAAAACCATTGCTGAATGCTGATTTAAATATCTAAAGAACCTTAATTAAATTCACAATAAACCTGTGAATCTGAAAGCAAATTTTTTTGTTATACCCAAACACTGGGGAACTGGATTTCAAGAGCTTCAATTTGTATTTTTTTGTGATAATGTGTGTGTGTGTGTGTGTGTGTGTTTTAATTTTAATTCAGCTCTAGTTACCTCATCTGTACAAACTGGTTACAGTTACAAATCGGACTCAGACCCTGAAAGGGGTGAGGGAGATGATTCCAGAGCCTTTGGGCAACGTACTTTTCTGTATTCAGCATAGAAGTTACACTTTATTACTTTAGGGAATTTTTTTACAGCTTTTGTAATCTATAATCTACATTTAATATTTTATTCTCCTTGGTTTAGTTTAAAATATAATTCCATAGCTAGAGACACATGTGTGCATGTGTGTGTTTATGTATTAAAAAACCAAAATACTATCTTGGAATTTAAAAATCTTATCACTTTGAAAGATTGTTGTTCAATTGCTAAGTCGTGTCCCACCCTTTGTGACTCCATAGACTGCAGCATTCCAGACTTCCCTGTCCTTCACTATCTCCCAGAGTTTGCTCAGATTCATGTCCATCGAGTCGGTGATTCCATCCAACCATCTCATCCTCTGCTGCCCTCTTCTCCCGCCTTCAATCTTTCCCAGCAACAGGGTCTTTTCTGATGAGTCAGTTCTTTGAGTCAGGTGGTCAAAATATTGGAGCTTCAGCTTCAGCATCAGTCCTTCCAGTGAATATCCAGGATTGATTTCCTTTAGGACTGACTGGTTTGATCTTCTTGTAGTCCAAGGGACTCTGTTCTCCAGCACCACAGTTCGAAAGCATCAATTCTTCGATGCTCAGCTAGCTAGTGTTTGATTTTATTTAATTTTGAAGTTGAAATACAGTTAATTTATAGTGTTGTGTTAGTTTCAAGTGTACAGCTAAGTGACTCAATTATATATACATATTATAGCTCTTCTTTTTCAGATTCTTTTCCATTATAGATTATTACAAGATATTGAGTAGAGTTCCCTGTGCTATACAGTAGGTCCTTGTTGATTATCTATTTTATATATAATTCTCTGTATATGTTCAGGACTATATATGTTAATTCCAAACTCCTTCCCTACTTTCCCCTTTGGTCACATAAATTTGTTTTCTATGTCTGTGAGTCTGTTTGTATCATTTTTTCAGATTCCACAGATAAGGTGATAACAAATGATATAGTCTTTATTATCATCACTTTTCTATTTTAAACAATGGAATGTAAACCTCACTTGATGTCACTTGGGATGACTTTCCATTTGGCGTGTGTGCGTGTATATATTATGCTTCTTTCCGAGGTGTGTTCTGGGAAGCCTGGAGGATGTCTGTAGATTGCCACTAGTTTTACACTTCTGCTCCATTCACTGCCCTCTGCACCAGGAGGGAAGCGTGAACAGTGTCACCTCCACGGCGTGATCGCCAGAACGGCAGGTCGGTGGTGGGGCGGGGACTGTAGGTGGGGACCCCGGGTGGGGGGAGGCCCTGCCCAGCACCCCTCTGTCCCGGAAGACACGACTCGCAGTGGGGCCGCCTCCCTGAGAACCTGGCCGCGATGCCAGCTGCAGTTTCACCTTGGAAACCCAGACACGTGAATGCTCTTCCCTCGTTTCACACCTGAAAACCGGTGAATGTCCGTCCTCTCCTACCTCCGGTCGTAAAGCAAGCAGCCTATTTTGTTTGTTCAGTTTTGTTTTTTAGGGGAAAGGAATTTGGTTTGGTATTTTGCTAAGCTAGTTAATTCCTGTTTTCGTGTAGTCAGGACCCAGTCAGTGAGAAAAAGAAAATGTAAGTGCTATATCCAAATATACTTCTTCCGTACTCTGAGATACCTGCTTTCTGGTTCCCTTGGCTCTGAAAGTCCAGAAAGATGATTCTTCCCGTAAGTAATTGTGAACGCAGACCTCTTTCGTACCTTATACAATGCCCACATCCAAGTTTTATCCTTCACTTGCCTGCATTTTATAAATCTTAAACGCGATTGTTAGAATGGACCCAAATATAGTCTTTAAAAAAAAAAAAAGTTTCTTGATGTATTTATTTGGCTGTGCTGGGTCTTAGCTGCTGCGGTTGGCATCTTTAGTTGCGACATGCGAGATCTTAGTTGTGGCATGAGAGGTCTGTCTCTGTGACCAGGGATGGAATCCGGGCCCCCTGCTTTGGGAGGTTGGCAGCTTAACTGCTGGACCCCCAGGAAAGCTGCCCCCTCTCCATGTGTCTTTCAATTAATCCTCCATGGTTTCCAGCTGCATTTCCTTTATCTGTTTGAATCTAAATATTGTTTTATAATCTGCTACATGCTCTGCACCTTTAATCTGAAATCCCCAACCAGCTGAGTTTATCCCAGTGGAGCCTGCAGAGCTGCTCACTGAACACCCAGGACTGGGCACCCTTGGAATGACACTCGCTGGCCGTGATGAGAGGGGCAGGGAGACGGCTCACGGTCACACGGAGACAAAAATGTATTGTGGTAAGAGCCACCATCATATTATCTGTGGACTTCAGAAGCTCTGCAGAGCTGGTATTGGGAGACTTGAGATGTGACTTACTGCTCAGAAGTTATCTTCTTCCCTCAATTATTCTCCAGGGGCCCTTCTTGCATATTACTCATTTGTCTGTTAGTGTTTGGCCTTTACCATAATAAGGGGAGAGACTGACGGGAACAGACATAATCAAAATGAAAAGGAGCTTTTCTGTTTGCGGTCAGGGGCACGGTGGGCGGGTCTTGTTCTCCAGAAATCTCTCCATCCTTGGCACAGTCACTGATGGGGAGACATCTCTGGGTCACCCACACCTGAACCTACGAAAGGAAAGATGAGAATCTTGAGTGGAACTGAGGGGTTTTGCCCCGAGAGAGTGAGTCCTGGTGGTTGAGTCAGGAAGGCTGTTTTTTTTTTTTTTTTTCAGCTTCCAGTTTTAATTTGGGGCAAGGTTTGGGGCTACAGGCACAATGAGAACTGTCTGCCAGACTTTTTAAAAATCAATCAGACACATTGTTTGTTCCCCTGGGTTTGATAGACATGTTGTAATAAGGTCCTGAACTGCTCCTCTCTCTTTATGTACCTTCCGTCTAAAGGCTTGTTACTATTGTGACCTGTATTCATGGGACCACAAACAATGGGTTTAACCATTAACTTTCAAACCACCTCTAAATGAATTCTTTTATAAGATGAGAATTATACGGGCTTCCACTGGTTGCTCAGAGGAAAAAAGAAAAGGATTCAGGTTGAACTAGATTGTTAAGGACTTGGGAGTTGATGGCAAGGATGCCCCTGGACCGGACAGGTAACTCGCCTGGACCTGACCATGTCAGATAACGCCGTTTTGCTGACATTCCCACATCCCTGAAAACCATAAGATATTCTAAAATTGGTCTGTCTGAGAATAAAATAAATTGTGGCAGTATCTAGGTTCATTGAATTAAACCTGGCCATCCATGTGAATACTTAGTGTCCATTAAGGCACTTGATGTCTGGTGTCTATTTCAGGGCCCTTCCTGGTGAGACAGGGGCAAGTTTGAGACTACAAAGGATACATTGTTTTCTCAAATGATAGGAAATAAACACTGAAATCCTGCCCTCTCCAATTCATAGTTATCTGTATGAATTTTTTCACCTATTTTTAATTGAGCAGCAATCCAAATAAAGGGTGGATTTCAGAAAACTATACAATCCACTAGTGCCTGATGTTTCAGGTGAGACAAAAGGACCATCCCACTGAGGTGGGGAAAGCAGCCTTATATGGATGGTTCGTGAAATACCATCAGAAACAGGAGCCCCTCTGGGTATCTCCCAGGGTGTCTATGTTTTTGCTTTTTTAAATGGGGTGTAATTTGCACATGCTCCTTAGGATCCATTGGACTTTGTTGTGTAGGAATTTCTTCCCCTATAACATTAGAAAAGGCTTTTTCTGTCCTTCTAGTAGATTAATTATTTTTCAGACTCTATCTCGGGGCTGCTTTAACCTACTGGCCCCAATTTTCGGATGGGCTGAGCACAGTGCAGGAGTCAGCAAGAGCCGCCTCTGGTTCCAGCCCCCGGTTCACCCTCCGAGTCACCAAGCGGTTCGGAGTAACTGCTTTAGAGTCAGTTCTCTGATCCACAAACTTCCAGGCCGCTTTTGATGCAAGTGCTTAACCCGCTTCATCAATGCTTTGACAAATTCGTTGTACATGCTCTCATTTAGCAACTCATTATATAATGTGCCAGGTTTCTCAAGGTACACAGCGGGTGCTCAGTGAATGTTCGCAGTCCTCAGGCCCTGGAAACAGTAGGCATTGGTATAAAAGCCCGAATGGGACGTGAAGACAAATGTGATCACAGTCGTGTGCTCATGTCTGGTTCCTTTCCTGAGACCCGCCGGGGACTGAGCTGCCTCTGCGAGTGCACTGGGTTATCTCTGTGTTCAGTGCTGTCAGGGCCCAAGATGAAGTGGACGTGACCACTTTTGCGTCGAAGAGCTTGGGTTTATTCGGGGGGGAAGGCTCCCGGGAGACCCACACGGGTGAGGGAGAGAGGAGAGGGGAGGAGGGGCAGAGGGCAGGAGTCCGGCTTCAGGAGGAGAACACGGGCTCCATGAAACAGAGGCGAACGGTGAGAACGGCGGACGCTGTTCTTACTGTGTTTACAAACCCACGCAGCAGCTGCGTGGATGTGAGCTGCTATTACTGTGTGTCTATCATTTTCACTTTATGGAGTTAAGCTGAGGAATGAGAACGGGTTTTTTGTTTTGTTTTGTTTTTTTCTACCCTTTGATTGGGGTGTTTAGACTCTTTACATTTATTATTGCTATTGATATGGTTAGATTTAAACCTATCATCTTTCTGTTTATTTGTCTCATCTGAGTTTTATTTAAAAAAACTTTTTCTTTTGTACAGCTTCCCTTGTGGATCAGGGAATAAAGAATCCCTGATAGAATCCACCTGCAATTCAGGAGACCTGGGTTTGATCCCTGAGTTGGGAAGATCCCCTGGAGAAGGGAAAGGCTACCCACTCCAGTATTCTGGCCTGGAGAATTCCTCGGACTGTATAGTCCATGGGGTCGCAAAGAGTCGGACACGACTGAGCGACTTTCACTTTCACAGCCAATGAACAATGTTGGGACAGTTTCAAGTGAACGGCGCAGGGACTCAGTCGTACATATCCATGTGTCCATTCTCCCCCAGACTCCTTTCCCATCCAGGCTGCCACACAACATTGAGCAGAGTTCCGTGTGAAGAGCTTGGGTTTTCGAGTCATACTGATCTGGGTTTAAATCCTAACTCTGTTCCTGCTGCCTGATTTTTGGGCAAATTTCTTAACACGCTTGAACTTCTGCTTCCTCATCTGTAGAATGGGGAGGCCACGCAGAATTTAAGATGGGTGAGGATGGTTGTGTTTAAAGCCCCAGCACAGGGACTCTCATCAGAACTCTCGCTAGGGGTAGTTATTGCTGTCATTAATATCGGAGCTTATAGATTCTGGCAGGCTTTTCTGGCTGAGATGTGATCTGTGAATCTGTACACCCTGCAGAGTTGTCAGAGAAGAACGTGATGTGCTAATGCTATTTTCTTCTGTGCAAAGTTGCTTTAGTCGCCTCCGACTCTTTGCAACCCTGTACATCCTGCCAGGCTCCTCTGTCCATGGGATTCTCCAGGCACGAATCCTGGAGCGGGTTGCCATGCTCTCCTCCAGGGGATCTTCCCGACCCAGGGATCCAACCCGAGTTTGTTATGTCTCCTGCATTGTCAGGCAGGGTCTTTACCACTAGTGCCACTGTTCCCTCTCCCTTTGGTGACTTTTAAGAAAGGGAGTAAGATCTAGAAATTTGTAACACCTATGGAAAATGAATATCGTCACTTTACTGATGGCTCAGTGGTAAGGAACCCGCCTGCCAATGCAAGAGCCACAGGAAATGCGGGTTCAATCCCTGGGTCAGGAAGATTCCCCTGGAGGAGGGAATGGCAACCCACTCCACAATTCCTGCCTGGAGAATCCTCATGGACAGAGGAGCCTGGTGGGCTACAGTCCACGGGGTCACAAAGAGTACGACTGATCACATATCATGTCCAATTGATTCCTTAGATGACTGTTTTTGACATACCTAACAGTGAGTTCTGTTTTCATTTCTCTCTTCTTCCTGCTTTAGTCTAAACTCAGTAAATAAATAGCACTTAAAGTGAAACCAAGTGCTGAGATCTCGTCCTTCTGTGGACACACAGGCCTCTGTGTCCTGGAGATGTAGCGACTTCGGCTGCAAAGTCCGAGACGGTCACCTCCGCGGGTCAGAGCCCGCCAGCTCCACGCCGAACTCCTGGGTTGACCGGCTGTCCCATGGAGGCCTCGGGGTGTGGTTCCTTGCTGTTTAACTCTGTCTGCTCTGCCCTTTCTGGCTGGCGGCTGCGGTAACGGACGGTGGGCACAGAGAACATTTCCAGCCTCCCAGGGAGCTCAGGGGGGCTGCGCTGCTTCTGCCCCGAGGGGTAACCGATCTGACGTGTCAAACAATGGACTGCTTTCACCTTCACACTTAATGTGATAGCCAACGTTGTATAGTAGAGGGATGGATAGATTCTGATGACAAAGATGGAAGAAGATGCCAGAAGAAGGGATCAGAATCAAGATACCACCCTGTGAACACTGGCATGTGTTAGGGATCAATATATTGGATCATGTATATATTATGCTCACATTAAGGATCCCAAACTGGACTCGAGTCTGATGAGAACGGTTCTTCCAGTACCAGGAGAGCTAACACATGATGGTCTTGGTTGCACTGTTGAGTGCTGCTGTCCTAGAAATTCATCAGTAGCATCTGGAAGGCTGAAGATATTGGTGCTCATACTGTTGCTGAGTCGGACACAGCCAGGCGACTGAACGCACATCCCCACACGCATATTGTTGCTGCCATTTTTGTTCTCAGTGGATTCCAGAGGGCAGCTGTCTACTATGTGATCTCAGACACAGCCTATCTTCCCTTGGAGCACATTGAAAGGATTTCCCCATGGACTTCCCTGGTGGTACAGTGGCTGAAAATCCATCTGTCAGTGCAGGGGACACAGGTTCGATCCCTGGTCCAGGAAGATCCCACATGCCATGGAGTAGCTAAGCCCATGCGCCACAGCAAGAGAAAGCCCTGAGCAGACATGAAGACCCTTCCCATCCAAAATAAATACAAAATTAATTAATAAAAAAACTTCCCCCCAATGAGCAGAGGAAGGAAAATATCCCAGCTCTTTGCAGACCCCGTGTGCTTACAAGAGTGGATGACAGTGTCACCCTGCCCCTGCGCTGGGCAGCTGCCACTAACCCTAAGGCATTTTCAAGGATCTTTCAACTCTATCCCCATTAGTTTTCAAATTCATTGACTCAAACGAAACAAGAAGGATGACTAGGACATAAGGTCATACTTATCTATATTTCTATGAAAACTTTTAGAACTTTTTTATTTTATAAAATTTGGATAAAGATTCTAAGTGTAGATTGTTAAAAGTCAGTTTGACATGCTTGAAAGTGAAAGTTGCTCAGTCCTGTCTGACTCTTTGCGACCCCATGGACTATATAGTTTCCAGGCCAGAATGCTGGAGTGAGTAGCCTATCCCGTCTCCAGGGGATCTTCCCGACCCAGGAATTGAACTGGGGTCCCCTGCTTTGCAGGCGGATTCTTTACCCACTGCGCTAAGATGCTTAGGAACAGTCAAATACTATAGATGGTCCCTTCTTTTCTGTTTTCCTTTCCATCTCTTTTTTATACATTTTAGGTCATTCAAGTTATGACCAACCTAGACAGCATGTTAAATAGCAGAGACATTACTTTGCCTACAAAGGTCCATCTAGTTAAGGGTATGGTTTTTCCAGTAGTCATGTATGGATGTGAGAGTTGGACTATTAGGAAAGCTGAGCGCCAAAGAATTGATGCTTTGGAACTGTGGTGTTGGAGAAGACTCTTGAGAGTCCCTTGGACAGCAAGAAGATCCAACAAGTCCATCCTAAAGGAAATCAACCCTGAGTATTCATTGGAAGGACTGATGCTGAAACTCCAATCCTTTGACCACCTGATGAGAAGAACTGACTCATTGGAAAAGACCCTGATGCTGGAAAAGATTGAAGGAGGGAGGAGAAGGGGACGACAGAGCGTGAGATGGTTGGATTGCATCACGGACTCAATGGATGTTGAGTTTGGGTAAACTCAGGGAGTTGGTGATGGACAGGGAAGCCTGGCGTGCTGTGGTTCATAGGGTGGCAAAGAGTCAGACACGACTGAGTGACTGAATTGAACTGAATCATAATAATTAAAGATAACACTTATTTTTGAGTAGTACCTTATATTTTAACAGTTTCCTATGTTGCTATGTGTTCCTACTCTATGAGAGTATTTTTCAGACTTCCCTGACAGTCCAGGGGCTAAGAATATGAGCTCCCACCACCAGGGGCTCGGGCTTGATAGCCGAGCTATCTAGTGCTCAGCACATAGCAAATGTTCATTATTTTTACTGTTATTATCAGTATTTATTTTCATTTCCTTAATTACCAACAGGCACTACTTTATAATTTTCATTTTCTTTTGTTGACTTAGCTGTTTCCATCTTTTGTCTTTTGGCTTTTTGAGTTCTGTTATTCTTAAACTTTAAGATGAGATATTTATGATACTCTTTATCTGACATTTATACTACTTTTCCTTTAATCTTGATTTTTTTTTGCATAGAAATTTAAGTACTTTATTTATTTGATAGAGTTCTGTTTTCTTTCAGATTTTCTTCAGTTGTGTCAAATCTGAGGAACATGTGATTGTTTTTTCCAAAGACCTACTTGGTTTTCTGCTAAATTGTAATGATTTTAAAACCAATGTGCTCTAGTTAGGACTTTGATTTTGTGCATTAATATAAATCATGGTCTTGCATCCTTTTCCCTGTCCACAAAGTTATCTAGTCATCCTAACACCATTTAAAAATAATCTTTGCTTTTCTGTTGTCTGTGATAACTGATTTTCCACACATTACCTTCTGTTATATGACTGTTCTAATCAGTAATGAGCTGTGATTTGACTATTTCTTTGAGGTCACTGGGGCAAGTGGTATGCAGGAATTCTCACTGACTTGGGAGAGTCCAGCATTTACAAAGAAACTTGGCCACCATATTCTGTGTCACAAAGGTAATTGTGGGCCGTACACAAGAGCTTAGCCGTGTTTGAAAGCTGTAAATCTTATCTTAGTAAATAAAATAAAACTGGCTAATGATCGCCGACCGTATTTTCTTTTCTTCTGAGGGATGGGCTTGAAAAAGAAAAAGGGGACTGGCATCTTAGAACAGCACTAAAACAGCTTTTAAGCAAAAAAAATAGCCTCTGTCAACCAAAGAAGTTTATCCTCATTACACAAACACGCCTTTCTCAATTCTGTCCTTTTGTGCTGTAATTGTTTCCATGCTATAGAACTCCAGGAGAGATTAGACCCAAAAGACAGTCACTTGTACAAAAACATTTTTATGTGCTTTGTTTTCCAGAAGGACCGGGAGCTGGTATGTCAGGGCAAGTTGGTTTAGAGGGAATATATCCCAGTGCTAACAATTTATCTGCCACGTATAATTCCACTTACCCCTAAGGAACATGGAGAGGCAGCTGGGTGTGGAGTTTGGGGGAAGATCGGTTTGGTTAGCTGTGGGTTAGTTAACAGCCAGCGGAGGTGGAATCACTGCGCCCGGTTCTTGTTTGGGAATCTTTGTCGTTGTTCAGAGGCTCAGTCGTGTCCGACTCTTTGCGACCTCATGGACTGCAGCACTCCAGACTTCCCTGACCCTCACTGTCTCCTGGAGTTGGCTCTATTCATGTTCATTGAGTTGGTGATGCTCTCTATCCATCTCATCCTCTGCCGCCCTCTTCTTTTGCCTTCAATCTTTGCCAGCATCAGTGTCTTTTCAAATGAGTCAACTGTTTGCATCAGGTGGCCAAAGTATTGGAGCTTCAGCTTCAGCATCAGTCCTTCCAATGAATATTCAGGGTTGATTTCCTTTAGGATTGACTGGTTTGATCTCCCTGCTACCCAAGGGACTCTCAAGAGTCTTCCCCAGCACCACAATTTGAAAGCATCAGTTCTTTGCTGCTCAGCCTTCTTTATGGTCCACCTCTCACACTCATACATGACTACAGGAAAAACCATAGCTTTGGCTCTACAGACCTTTGTCAGCAAGGTGATGTCCCTGGTTTAATATGCTGTTTAGGTTTGTCATAGCTTTCCTTCCAAGGGGCAAGCGTCTTTTAATTTCATGGCCGCAGTCACCATCTGCATTGATTTTGAAGCCCAGGAAAATAAAATCTGTCACTGCTTCCACTTTTTCCTCTTCTATTTGCCTTGAAGTGATGGGACTGGATGCCATGATCTTGGTTTTTAAAATGTAGAGTTTTTAAGCCAGCTTTTCCACGCTCCTCTTTCACCCTCATCAAGAGGCTCTCTAGTTCCTCTTTACTTTCTGACATTAGAATGGTATCATCTGCATATCTGTGGCTATTGATATTTCTCCTGGCAATCTTGATTCCATCCTGTGGAAGCTTTGCTGGGAGGTAAATCTGGATTTGTCATCGTGAACCAAACCAGGTCAGGTTTATGGCTCTGTTCTAGTTCAACTGAGGCATAAAAAAGATGGTCTTTATGATTTGATTGTGCCTACTTTTCTTATGGTGTGTTCAGTTGCGTTAGTCGTGGGTAGCCATTCCCTTCTCCAGGGGATGTTCCCGACCCAGGGACCGAACCTGCATGTCTTATGTCTCCTGCTCTGGCAGGCGGGTTCCTTACCACTAGCGCCGCGTGGGAAATCCCATTCTCTATGGTGGAAGCACTGCAGACTTGGCTTGACGGCAGTTAGTGAAATGTGCAAAGAACGTGGTGAGCTGCGTATCTCAGCTTGGATCTCTCTTATGGAGAGAACAGAGCCTCTGTGTTTTAGTGGTTCTCTCTTATGGAGAGATCAGAGCCTCTGTGTTTTAGTGGTTTACAATTCAGTTGGGGGAGACAAGACTGACACATATAAAATTTTAGCTAGCAGTAAAAACCAGGATATGAATCAAAAGCAAACGATGGAGCAGTGACTGAGCGGGAGGTCAGCGAGGGGAACATCGGGAGGTGTGGCGGCACCGGCAGCGGCTTCCTGGGCGCCCTCGGACACACCTGAGCCGCGAAGGATGGATGGTGACAAGGTGGACGGAGGATGCTCGGGGGAGGAGCGGCCTGAGCAAAGATGTGGGGGCCTGAGTGAACAAAACGTGCCGGAGCAGCAGTGACGAAAGAAGGCAGGCTGGGGTAGAGATTAGAGCGGGTGCCTGGAGTCTGATTCTGAACAACCTTGAGCATCAGACTTTTTTTTTCCCCCTACATAACTAAAGGAAAACTAAGTTTATTCACTTATTTAATCTTATCCAACAGCTTTCTGGATTTGAATGCCAGACATCACTGTATATACGTTTGGAATGTTGTCTTTATATTTTTCTTGAATGTGGTAACAGTGAAGGGTTCATTTGAATTTTTAAGAATGAAAGAGAGTTAAAAAAAAAAATCCCCAAACCACATTTAGGCAGTGAAACTGCTCTGTCTGAGATTCCTATGGTGGATTATAATTCTCCAAACCCACAGGAAGTATAACACCAAAAGGGAACCCTAATGTGAACTAGGACTCTTCCCTGGGGGCTCAGTGGTAAAGAATTTCCCTGCCAATGCAGGAGAGGGAAGTTTGATCCCTGGGTGGAGAAGATCCCCTGGAGGAGGAAATAGAAACCCACTCCAGTATTCTTCTCTGGGAAATCCCATGGACAGAGGCGCCTGGCCGGCTACAGTCCATGGGGTCACAAAAGTGTCGGACACGACTTAGCGACTAAACAACAGTGATGATAGAGTTCGTGTAGCTTTATCAGCTGTAACAACCTTACCACACAGGGGGGATGTTGACAGTTGGGGAGGCGATCACCCCTGAAGATTAGGGGCGTGTTGGAAATCTCTCTACTTTCCACTCAGTTAACCTGAAATTGCTCCAAGAATAAATGCTATTAAAAAAAAAAAGATTAAAAAGCATGAGAGCAGTAGACGTGTGCAGGTTTCTTTCATTTACTCATTTTGGCTGTGCTGGGTCTTTGGGGCAGTGCGGGTTTTTCTCTCATTGTGGCGAGCTGGGGCTGTTTTTCATTGCTGTGTGTGGGCTTCTCTGTGGGGGCTTCTCTTGTGGAGCTTGGGTTCTCGGGCGCACGGGCTCAGTAACCCTGAAGCATGTGGGATCTCCCTGGACCGGGGATCAATCCATGCCCTGCGCTGGCAGGCCGATTCTCAACCTCTGGACCACCAGGAAGGTCCAGATTTCTTTCTTTTAAAGATTTAAATTGAGATAACCAAGGTGAAACTTTTTCTAGTTTTTATTCAAGTATTGTTCATTTACAGTGCTGTATTAGTTTCAGGTATAAAGCAAAGTGATTCAGCTATATATTAATATATAATATTATACTATACATCGTGTTATATATTCGTGTCCGACTCTTTGCGACCCCATGGACTGTAGCCTACCAGGCTTCTCCCATAGGATTTTCCAGGCAAGAGTACTGGAGTGGGTTGCCATTTCCTTCTCCAGAGGATCTTCCCCACCCAGGATGGAACCCGGGTCTCCAGCATTGTAGACGGACGCTTTACTGTCTGAGCCACCAGGGAAGTCATATATTAATATGTAATATAATATTATACTATACATCGTGTTAAATATAGTATTGTTGCAGAAAATATTAACACTCCATATAGTATTGTTGCAGCTATATATTAATATATAAGAATACTATATATAATATAATATTTTGTACATGTATTAATATATATGTCTAATATATTATATATATGTATATTATATAACACAATACATAGTCTTGTTGCAGGAAAAAGCCAATTCTGACTCTGTTGGAACTGTTGCTTTGACTTGCTTTTCATTGCTATTGTTATTATAATCACACAAAATGGCCTGCCTCAGAGAATCCTGCCCCTCTGCCTGACTGTTAAGTTAAAATGCCTTTGTTTAGAACCCTATCCACCTGTGGATTGCAGGAAGGAAGAAATTGATATATCCCCCTGCCAGAGGCTTGCCATTCTAGGAGGTATTTGCAAGATTATTGGCCTTTTTACTTTGTTTCCTCACCTCCCCCATCTCTTACCCATAGAGGAACCTGGCCTCAGACCCAGAGAAGACGGTTGTTTGAGACATCAGTCTGCCATCTGCTTGGGCAGCCAGCTCGCTTTGCCAAGCAGGACGAGTTTGTATTCAGTAACAGTTATTATATGTAATAATATGTATTTTACTTTTCAGATTCTTTTCCATTATAGGTTATTTCAAGATGTTGAGTATAGTTGCCTGTGCTATACAGTGGGTTCTTGTTCAGTTCAGTTCAGTCGCTCAGTCATGTCTGGATTCTTGTTATTTATCTATTATATATATAGTGTGAGAGTGGAAGTGTAGCCCGCCAGGCTCCTCTGTCCATGGGATTCTCCAGAATACTGGAGTGGGGTGCCATGCCCTCCTCCAGGGGACCTTCCGGACCCAGGGAGCGAACCCAGGTCTCCTGCATTGCAGGCAGACTCTTTACTGTCTGAGCCACGAGGGAAGCCCTCTTTTCTAAGTAAAGAGTGGAAATGGGAACCAAAACCCCATCCCGAACCATCTGCACGCAAGTCCATAATACACCAGCACCTCTCTTTTTGGAACTCCCCACTTGGGGAGGAAGGAGAAAGCCCTCTTGCCCACTGGCAGGAGGAAAGGAGTTTATGGGGAGATTTACACACAGTCAGGACCAGAACTGGAAACAGGCGCTGTCTCTTGAAATGGAGATTTGAGGTCCAGGCGGGGTTTTGCATCTGAACTCCGGATAATTGCCACAGTCTCAGCTTTTGACTTGCTTATGAGGAATTTAGCCCATTGAAATGCAGCCATTGGAAAACTGACCTTCAAGACTTTGGCCACTCAGGCAATGCAGGACCAGCCTTTGCTCATTGGATAGCAAACCTTGCCTGGGCGCTGTGCTGACCCAGCCCTATAGTGGCAGACAGACCGAGCAGCTGTTTGCCCTCATGGAGCCTGTGTTTGAGGCAGACAGCAAAACCGAATGACCAAGACCCCATAGGGCCTTCCTGGGACAGACCCCTCCCCCAGATCCTCTGCTTTAGCTTCGCTCTAAAGTACCTCAGTTCAGTTCAGTCGCTCCATCATGTCCGACTCTTTGTGACCCCACGGACTACAGCACGCCAGGCCTCCCTGTCCATCACTAACTCCCAGAGTTTGCTCAAACTCATGACCATAGAGTCTGTGATGCCATCCAGCCATCTCATCCTCTGTCATCCCCTTCTCCTCTTGCCTTCAATCTTTCCCAGCATCAGGGGCTTTTCCAATCAGTTAGTTCCTCGCATCAGGTGGCCAAAGTATTGGAGCTTCAGCTTCAGCATCAGTCCTTCCAATGAATATTCAGGACTGATTTCCTTTAGGATGGACTGGTTTGATTTCCTTGCAGTCCAAGGGACTCTCAAGAGTCTTCTCCAACACCACAGTTCCAAAGCATCAATTCTTTGGTGCTCAGCTTTCCACAAGGTCCAACTCTCACATCCATATGTGACTACAGAAAAACCCATAGCTTGGGCTAGACAGACCTTTGTCAGCAAAGTAGTGTTGTTGTAGCCACACATCACAGGAAGCAAAGTCACTCAGAAGGACAGTGCAGAGAGTGGAGCGCAGTTTATCACACCGGCGGGCCCAAGGCCGCGTCTCCTATTAGCCAAGGACCCCGACCAGTTTTTGTGAAAACCTTATATACCCCGTGTACGTGCCCAAACCCACCTCCCCAAATTCCCTGAAGCTAATCTGAACAAAGGAAAAAGAAAGATACAATCAAAGTTAACCCGTGATTCATATGCCTTAAGCCTAGGTAGTTAACAGTGGCCAGTTATCAACAGGTTTGTGGTCATACCCCAATAAGCATAACAGAATGTATGATTCTATTCGGTAACACAGATAACTAGGGTATTCTTTTAGGCGATGGAGAGCCCTGGGTCTCTTCCTGCCAGGGGCCTGGTTTTCCAGTTGGTGTGTCGTTTCCATAGATACTGGGCGTAGAGCTCAGAGTCCACAGTCCGGCCCAAGATGGAGTCCAGCTTTCAAGGTGGAGCCTGTTCTGTCTGTTTCCTCCTTCAGTGTCTCTGCTTTTTAACATGCTGTCTAGGTTGGTCATAGCTTTTCTTCCAAGGAACAGCGTCTTTTAATTTCATGGCTGCAGTCACCATCTGCAGTGATTTTGGAGCCCAAGAAAATAAAGTTTGTCACTGTTTCCATTGTTTCCCCGTCTGTTTGCCAAGAAGTGATGGGACTGGATGACTTGATCTTCGTGTTTTTGAAAGTTGAGTTAGATAATAGTCTTTGATGTTCATTTCCTGAGTTGTTTTGCATATGTAAAAACCTGTCTCCAATAGAAGATATTAACTACTTGATAACCCAGAGCTCATGGCCCCAGGGTTTCTGCAGCCTAGGGACTGACGGCTGAACTCCGGTGACCAGCCTTGCCCCCTCACCACCAGCCAGTCAGAGAGGTGTGCACGAGCCGATCGCACACCCTGTGACCCCTCCCCGCCCCCTCAGCCCCAGCCCTGCAACCTGGCCTTTAAAAAGCGCTTTGCCGAAACACTGCACACTTAGGGCAATTTGGGAATTTTTTCTCCTAGTGCGGCCCTGCAGTAAACCTTTCTCTGCTGGACTCCGACGTTTCCGCTTTTTGGGTCCACTGTGCACCAAGGGATTTCCGCGTGATGGGTGGCCGCTGTCTCACCGCTGCGGGCGGAGAGGCTGGGGCAGACCTGCCTTAGGTGGGGTGGGCACGGAGTGAGCGCTTTGGAAGCTTCCGGGAGGAGCAGCCGGCGAAGTGAGCATCTGGGGATGGGGTTTCAGGAGGAGCCAACACAGGGGCCCGGGGTCTGAGACCCAGAAGGGCTGGCAGTGTGTGATCTACGGGGGTCCCGTCACTCTGCCTTCTTTGTGTGAATTCAGGCGGGTGTGGTCCCTGAGGACCTGCGGAGGAGACGCTGGAGGCGACCTCGGCCGCCTTCCTTGTAGATGGAGGGCGCTGGGCGCTCGGCTCCCTCACCCAGGAGCGCTGGGAGGGCGGGCATTTGAAGCCCGCTGGCCCGGGAAGAGCGCTTGCAGGCTCTCCTGGGGGGCGCTGATGTTAGCACCACCCACCGGTGGCGGGGGAGGCCCCGGCCGATTGGAGGAGTGGCGACACGTTTTCCTTTCAGCTGAAAACCTGCATCCTGGCCATTTCTTCCAGGGAGCTCCCTAGAGAGGAAAGCGCTGTGAGAATTATGTTTCACCTTGATTTCTCACCTGTGGATGCTCGAGAACGTGGACACATTCGACCGCTTGCTTCACGTCCTGAAAGGTTTTCTAAAAACCTCACTGTTATGCCCCGTGTCCGAATCCCCGAGCGGGAAGAGACAAGGCTTCCAAGACAATGCAACTGGCAACAAAATGGAAGTTTAATTGCTGACTCGAGTCAGGGCTCCCGCCGCGCGCCCGGGGTCAGAGAGCGCTGAGCCCAGGCTGTCACCCAGTTTATAAGGCGTGCATAAGCAGTTGGTGGCTGGCTTAAGCGGATTGGTTACATGTTTGCAAAGTAATCTTATTGGCCCAAACCTTCTTGGGCTTTTTTCAAGCTTGGGCGTTCGCGGGCTTTTCAGCTTTCCCCTGATAGGTTCCCTTTTTCTTGCTAGGCTCATGTTGATTGGCTGCCTCCAGGTTACCTGATGGGGGTGGGGGATCCCAGCATTTCAGGGGAAACCGAAACCCAGGTCCGGGCCCCCTGCCAGCCCCGGCAGCCCCACACGCACAACCAAAGGAAGGGCCAGAGGAACCTTGTTACCACCTCTTTTTTATTTTTTCTTTAATTTTTCGTGTATTATTTGTTTGTTTTTTGGCTGTGCTGTGTCTTCATTGCAGTGCCTGGGCTTCTCGTTTGGGTGGCTTCTCTTGCTGTGGAGCAGGGCTCGGTAGCTGCAGTACTGGGCTCAGTAGCGGGCTCAGTAGTTGTGGCTTAGTCTCCCTGAGGCACGTGGGGTCGTCTCTGGCCAAGGACTGAGCCGGCGGCCCCTGCATTGCACGGTGGACCCCTAACCACGGGACAACCAGGGAAGCCCTCACTTGTTTCTAACTCAAGGACTCACCTTTGGGAGTGCTCGGGATTTTCACCCTGGCTTCGGATGGGTTGCCCTACAGAATCACCAACTTGGAGAAGATGCAACTCTCACGGATTAACTTTTTGAAGAATATGGTGCTTTGTATTTGCTAGTCACCATCTTACGACACGAGATGCGATAGAGAACAAGGTATGGTTCCCACCTAAAAGGGCTTCTTATCATCTGATGGGGTTACAGACGGACAGTGATACCAGGATGCACTGAGTGGCGTGGGGAGTAAGTACAGCAAATGGCAGAACTGGAGGTTTGGGGAAGATTTCCTGAAGACATGATTTCCAAGGTGATACCTGAGAAGGCTGACGGGAGGACAGAAGGATCCAGGAAGGTGAAACTGCTGGAAGTGTGTACTGGGTGTGGGTGAGCAGCAAGCAGTTCTGAAAGGTGCAGCCGAGGGGCAGGGAGGAAGTCTGAATAATTAGGAGAAGCCTGAGGAGGGAGATTCTGGATTTTCTTCTTCTTCTTTTTTTATGAGGACCATTTTAAAACTCTTGATTGAATTTGTTGCAATTTGTTTCTGCTTTTTTGACTTTGAGGCATGTGGGATCTTAGTTCCCAGACCAGGGATCAAACCCTCACTACCCTACATTGGAAGGCAAAGTCTTAACCACTGGACTGCCAGGAAATCCCTGGATTTTTACTCCATGTGGAGAGCAGGGCAGAAGGAGAAGCCAGAGATGAAATCAGAGAGATCAACAGGGCTAGATTAGGAATGCCATTCGTAAACTAGGCTAGGGACTTTGTCCTTATTTTGGGGATAACCAAGAGTTAGAAAGGCAGTTTAAAAAGTCAGATCGGATTGTGGGGAGGCAAGGAGAATGTTAGGCTGCCGCATAATATCAGATGGCCCGTGATAGACTCTGGGGCCAGAGCAGTGAAGCTGAGTTGGGGCTGAATGGATACACTTGATACATATGTGGAGATAGAGTTAAACACACTTGTGGGGTGGGTGAGGAGGAATTAAGGAAGATGGCCAAACTCTCAGCTTGAGCTACTGTAGTGGGTGGCTGTTTCCCAATCCTCAGACACCTGAGACGGTCTGGATACCCTCTTGCTGGCTTGGAGATGCTGAGGGCCATGAGGCACGGGGGTGGGTAGCCTATCCTAGCTGAAATGGGCCCTACCTGGCAACCCGCCTGGAAACGGGCTCCCCAGTCCCATAGCTGGAGGGCTCTGAATTCTGCCAACCCAAAGGATGAGCCTGGAAGTGGTAAACAGACAGGAGACAAGAAAGCGTGACTTTCAGAGAGTCAAGAGGAACACGGGGTGGGCCTGTCACCGCCTGCCGCTTTAGACTGCATCAGGCGCTGCGTTTGGGAGTCATTTAGGGAGGAAAGATTCTGGTTTTCTTCTGTTACGGAGTTGTTGGGACGATTCACTACCCTTTGGGCTTAAGAAGCAAAGCCCACGCTGCAAGCGGCCTGACTCTTCTCCAGCAGAAAAGCCTTTAAGATACCTGTGTTTACTCTGTGTCCTCTGAGCCCAGACCGGAAACCTTCTAGAATAATACGTTTATCTGATTCTCTTATCATCCTGAGTCCACATCCCCTGATTTATGTCAGAAACAAGATTGTGCCATGATTGGCCATGTGTTCATTTTGTTGTTATTGTTTTCAGTAGAAGGTAAGTGGGCCTTTCCTGTAGTCTGAAGCTGGAAAACCTCCGGAAGGCAGGGGCTGCCTTTATTTTGGTTATATGCCTGACACATGTCCCTCTTTTAAAAATGGCTATTGTCCTATCATAACAGTAAATAATATTTATTTATGCATTCAACCAATACTTGTTGAGTGGCTGTTATGTGTCAGGTATTTTTTTAGGTGCTAAAAATTCAGCTGCAAATAAAGCAGAATATACTTTCATAGAGAGGAGACAGCAATAAGTGAGATGAATAAACTGTATCTCATGCTAGATGTTGATAAGTACTGACAGTGTTAATGACTCAGTCATGTCCACTCAGTCTTTACAACCCCATGGCCTGTAGCAGCCTGCCAGGCTCCTTGTCCATGGGGTTCTCCAGGCAAGAATACTGGAGTGGGTTTCCATTCCGTTCTCCAGACATCTTCTTGACTCAGGTTGAAGCTGGGTCTCCTGCATGGCAGGCAGATTCTTTACCATCTGAGCTACTGGGGAAGCCCTAATAAATGCTAAAGAGGAAAATAAAAGTGAAGATGGGGCCTGGGATGTGGTGTTGGGAAGGGCAGCCAGGGACCGT
Source organism: Hydropotes inermis (assembly GCA_020226075.1). Taxonomy (NCBI): domain Eukaryota; kingdom Metazoa; phylum Chordata; class Mammalia; order Artiodactyla; family Cervidae; genus Hydropotes; species Hydropotes inermis. The sequence continues at coordinate 67,760,894 of CM035280.1, read as the reverse complement.
CCCCCCCACCCCTACCACAGAGTCCATAGGAGGGAGAGATGTGGGCAGTCTTGCAGGAGGCATCTTTATCTGGCAACTTACATTGTTGTTCAGTTGCTAAGTCGCTAAGTCAATTTGCAGCCCCATGGGCTGCAGAACAGCGGGCTCCCCTGTCCTTCACCATCTCCCAGAGCTTGCTCAAACTCATGCCCATCCAGTTGGCGATGCCATCCAACCATCTCATCCTCTGTCATCCCCTTCTCCTTCTGCCTTCAATTTTTCCCAGCATCAGGTTCTTTTCCAATGAGTCGGCTCTTCGCATCAGATGGCTGAAGTGTTGGAGCTTCAGCTTCAGCATCAGTCCTTCTAATGAATATTCAGGACTGATTTCTTGTAGGATGGACTGGTTGGATCTCCTTGCAGTCCTAGGGACTCTGAAAAATCTTCTCCAGCACCGAAATTCAAAAGCATCAATTCTTCTGCACTCAGCCTTCTTTATGGTCCACCTCTGACATATGTACATGACTACTGGAAAAAATCACAGCTTTGACTCTGTGGCCCTTTGTTGGCAAAGTGATGTCCCTGCTTTTTAATATACTGTCTAGGTTTGTCATAGCTTTCCTTCCAAGAAGCAAGCTTTGTTTAATTTCATGGCTGCAGTCACTGTCCGAAGTGATTTTGGAGTCCAAGAAAACAAAATCTGCCACTGCTACTTGTTTCCCTTCTATTTGCCATAATCTTAGTTTTTTGAATGTTGAGTTTCAATCCAGCCTTTTCACTCTTCTCTTTCATCAAGAGGCTCTTTAGTTTCTCTTCACTTCTCTGCTGTTACAGTGGTGTTGTCCGCATGTCTGAGGTTAGATTGAGAGGTGGTGCTTTATCTTAGTGCACAGAGAGAAACCCTAGTTTTTAATAATGATGGTGACCTGAAATTTAACTTCTGCTGCTTCTAAGAGCCCCTTCCTCTGTATATTGGGAAACCAGCCTGATGGTTGTCATGGGAGAGTAGCCTTGTCTAGAAGGGAAAGTAATCTAGCTAGAAAATGCTAAAACGATAGTGAACTACCCACTCTTTTGCAGCAGAAGAAAACCAAAGACTGATGATGAATTATGGCAGGATCAGGTCTTTCTGCCCTGGGCCACACCCATCACTGCCTGGGCCACACCCATCTCTGCCCTGGGCCACACCCATCTCTGCCCTGGGCCACACCCATCACTGCCTGGGCCACACCCATCTCTGCCTGGGCCACACCCATCTCTGCCTGGGCCACACCCATCACTGCCTGGGCCACACCCATCTCTGCCTGGGCCACACCCATCTCTGCACTGGGCCACACCCATCTCTGCACTGGGCCACACCCATCTCTGCCTGG
>CM035280.1:67682860-67759474 GCA_020226075.1 Hydropotes inermis | reverse complement strand
AGTCTTCCCAAGCGGTGAGGATTACAGAGATCTGATACCTCCCCTTAAGGATCAGGTTCACTTCCCTGTGAGTTGATCCGCCCCAGGGTAGGTGAATTACACTCTCTGAAGCTCCTTGCCCCAGGCAGACTTCTTCCAACCAGCTGGGGAGTAGCAAAGTCCATTCCAATCAGCTCCTCTGTGCTTGAGGTTTTCTGGGTTATCTCAGTGGTAGCTTCTGGTGGCCACAAAAAGAAAACAAACATGGTGATTGACAGCAGAAAAGGAATTCTGTGATTCAGATTCTGAATGTGTACCGAGCGGTTTGGATAGGACCTTGGAAAATTCTGCTGATTCCTGTGGAAATACTTTTTTTTTTTTTGACGGCATGTTATTATAGATTGTCTACAAAATGGAAATGGAAAAAATATGAGTGGGTTGGAGTCAGGGGTATCATTGCGTGCCCAAGCAATTTTCCCCCAATGTCTTGCATGTCACGACTACAGTCCAGTGGATTTTGCTCTCTGTGGTTTTTATTACATAGTTTTGGGGGTAAAATGATACACCTTTAAATCTCTACATATTTCCTTATGTAGGGAGCTAAATATATGGACATGATCTGTTGAGTCCTAACAGATCTTTCTGGGAGTGTGGGATGGGCTGAAGTCAGAGTGGGCCACGACCCCACTCCTGAGCAGGTGACACCTTGGAGGCAGGATGGAGACCCAGAATCAGCTGCCTCGAGGGGGTGATACCGGCAGGGAAGAGCGATTAGGACCCCTGTGCTGGGGTCCCGACAGAGGTGGGGTCATCTTCTGTGCTGTGTTGCCATCGCTGAAGGCCCAGGGCAGAGCCCTTGTGGTCTGAGTGGGGAGGGAAGGAATGGAAGGGGTTTCCTTGCTTTTAAAGCTGTAATCTGCTAACATCTGCTCAGTGAAACCTTTCCAGACTGCTTTGCAGATACGGTCACTGATCTCTTTGAGCTTCCAAAGCAGCTGTGCTTCTACGAAACCTCGTGGTGGTCTGCTCTCTCGTAGCGTAATCACTTGTGCTGCAGTCTTTATAGCCTCCACACTGCCTGGGGCTGCTTCACACACAACAGGTGTTTATTGACTTGAATAGATAAGTCCTACTTCAGAGAGAGTCCACGAAATAGGAATGCTAATAATACCTAGCATAGAGGGTGGTTGTTGCAATAAAGTAAAATAGTTGATATAAAGCGTTTTGCTCAGGGCTGCACACAAAGACACTCGTTTAATATTAACCATCCTTATTATTATTGTGACCATTGCTTGAATTAAAGCAATACATCAGAATTAAAATAGTTTTGCCTACTGGTCTTTTGGCTTCTAATAATTGTAATATGGACTCGAGTAAGTTTTGATGATCAAAATATGGTATTTAAAAAGTTTTTCGGAGTATAGTTTATGTGCAATGTTAGTTTCCGGTGTACAGCAAAGTGAATCAGTTATACACATACACGTGTCCACTCTTTTTTTAGCGTCTTTTCTCATATAGACCATTACAGACTTTTGAGTAGAGTTCTGTGAAACACAAATAGAGTCACAGATGTAGAAAATAAACTTATTGTTACCACGGGTTAAGGAGGAGTGAGGGAGAGATATATTGGGAGATTGGGATCGACAAATACTACTAAAGTATGATATTTTAAATGTCCAGTGAAAACTGTGTTTGGAAACATTTCTTGTGCTGTGATCACTGATATTCACCTCAGAACCAGAGTTGGATTGATTAAATCAAACACCGTCAACTTTAAATATTTCAGGTCCACAGAGGCCATATTTGGATCACAGAATGATGAAGAATACAGATTGTTAAGACCAACTTGGATTTATCACTGAAGATGCCTATGGGAAGATCCTTGATCAACCCAAGTGACTCTTGTGAAGAAACCACGATGTTCATAAGAAATGAGATAATGAGGTTTCTTTAAAGGCCAGGGGTTGCTCAATAGGCATGAAATCATAGATGACGGTAAGGATGAGACAGCAGGGGTTTAGCTGCAGCTTGATGGTCCTCTCAGACACGAATTCCATGGCAACACCCCCATCTGTGGACCACTAATTTAGTGAGTCTGTTCTTTTGTGGTTTGGACATTATAAACTGTGATATTTCAAGGGTCCCCACGACAGGGCAGGAAACGACTTTTTCACCTTCTTGTTCCCTTTGTTGGTGTGACTTGTGGAATAAGTCTCCTGAACATAGAAGTGAATTACGGTGATATATAGCATGGTGCAGGCTTTCCCACGGGCTTAGTGGTGAAGAATCCACCTACAATGCAGGAGACGTGGGTTCGATCCCTGGGTCAGGAAGATCCCCTGGAGGAGGAGATGGCAACCCCCTCCAGCATTTTTGCTGGACAGTCCCGTGGACAGAGGAGCCAGGTGGGCTGCAGTTCGTAGGGTCACAAAGAGTCAGACACGATTGAAGCAACTGCGCATGCATACGGTGGTGGGTACCCTGAAGTGACATCATTACCTTGTAATCGGCGGTATCTTTTCACATGTTTGCTCTTTCATCAGAGCTGGACATGAAACCTGATGAAGGCAGGAGTTGTGCTCTCTTTTTCTGTGTGTCCCTGACTGTGTTAGTATGGGGGATTAGTGATTATAAATTCACTTCGATTTGAGTTTGGTGTGTTGCTTAGGCTGGTTTGATTTAGTAAAAAGCCAAGGGGAGAGTTTGGCAATTGTCTGATGGAGGCTGACAGATGTCTGTTTGGAAAACTTTGCTCTAGTCAGCAGGGCCTTGACTTTCCAATATTTATGATATCTTTTTCAAAAATTCATGCGAAGATCAACATCTATACTCTGCATGTCATAAAAAGAGTGAACAAGACAGGCCACAGCTGGGAAGATATTTGCAACACATATAAATGACAAATGATGAGTCCAGAATACCACACAGAGAATTTCAGTGAATCAACAGGAGAAAGTCTAATGAATGGAGGAGAAAAGTGGGGAAAGATTTGAGTTGTCATTTTGGGAAATGAAAGCTACAAGAAAGAAACCACTTTATTCCCATTAAATGAAATTTATAGAAAATTATCTAACACTTGTGTAGGAAAGCATTATTTTGTAGGCTTTTTACACACAGTTGCTATTTAATTCTCTCAACAACCCTGTAAGGAATGTTCTGTAATTATCTCCATTTACCAGATGAAAATAAAAGATGCTTGCTCCTTGGAAGAAAAGCTATGACCAAACTAGACAGCATATTAAAAAGCAGAGACATTACTTGGCCAATAAAGGTCTGTCTAATCAAAGCTATGGTTTTCCCAGTGGTCATGTATGAATGTGAGAGTTGGACCATAAAGAAAGCTGAGCGCCTAAGAATTGATACTTTTGAACTGTGGTGTTGGAGAAGACTCTTGAGAGTCCCTTGGACTGAAAAACTTGGCAACAAGCCAAATGTCTTGTCCTAAGGGAAATCAGTCCTGAATATTCATTGGAAGGACTGATGCTGAAACTGAAACTCTGATATTTGGCCACCTGATGCAAAGAACTGATCCTTTGGAAAAGACCCTGATGCTGGGAAAGATTGAAGGCAGGAGGAGAAGGAGACAACAGAGGATGAGATGGTTGGATGGCATCACCGACTCAATGGACTTGAGTTTGAGCAAGCTGTGTGGGTTGGTGATGGACAGGGAGGCCTGGCGTGCTGCAGTCCGTGGGGTCACAAAGAGTCGGACACGACTGAGTGACTGAACTGAACTGACTGACCAGATGAGGAAACAGGGGCACAGAGTGGTTAGGTGAGTTTGCGAGGTCACACAGCAGGGAAGTGGCAGAGCCCAGGACGGACGGTCTGTGTCCTGGTTCCAGAGTCCCTGATCTTCACCTCTGCTCTCCTCTTCCCCCTGACAATGTGGAGGCTGGGGAGGTGCACGTGATTCATGCTCACCTGGTTTGGGAGGCAGTTTGATGTGACTTAGTCAAGCTGACTGTGTGCAGACCACGTGACCTGGCAGTTCTTCCCGTCTTCACCGCAGACTAGCTCATCATTGCACGTGTGGACTCAGAGACTTGGAGTCAAAGATTCAGGGCCGAGGTGGTCACAAAAGAGAGGGAAAACCTTGGCAACAAGCCAGATGTCTGTTCACAGCAGAAGAGGTGAGTAGGTTGGCGCCTATCGCGTCGTAGGCTTCTTCCTCTACAGCACTTATACCGTGGGATCAGTGACGGCTCTCATCTCTTGTCCCCGTGGGATCAGTGGCGGCTCTCATCTCTTGTCCCCGTGGGATCAGTGGCGGCTCTCATCTCTTGTCCCTCCTGAGAAGCATCCTCACTGCCCTCTGCTCGGATATGCTGCATCCTCTGTGGGATGCACCCACGCCTACAACTGTTCTGTTGTTCCTCATTGCTGCAAAGCAAGGCCCATTTTACTCGATGGTCATAGGGTCTCTGTTGTAACCGCTCAGTTCTGCGTTACAGCCACAGGTGATGCGGGGAATGAAGGACAGGGCTGGGTACCAGTAAAGCTTTATTTATATGACAGGCTCTATTTAACTCGTCTGTGGTCTGCAGTAGCAAAAGGCATGACCTACAAGCCCCTTCATCTTCTGATCTCATTCTCCTGTATTTTCATTTCCCTAACACACTGTGAAGCTTCCCTTCCACACTCCCCTGCAAACTCTTCTTCCTAAATATCCCCCTCCACGTTTCCTTACAGATGAACTTCTTCCAACAAAAAACCAAAAACTCACCCAAAAAACTCCACCACAACAGAAAACAAAAAAACCCTCAAACAAGAACAAAACAAAGCCTTGCCTGTGAATTCTCCCCAGCTCTATTTCCAGGAAAAATTAGGTTTTTTTTTTTTTTTTCTTGTATTCCCATTGGACCCCTCTGCATTTCTATTACATCAGTTGCTACTAGTTTTTGTGACTTAAATATTTTTGCCTCTTTCTCATCACCTTTCAGGAAGCAGTAAATCCCTGAGAAGGAAAATTTGTCTCAATCATATTTGTGTTATCAGAGCTGGCATGGTGGCTGACACAGAGCAGAAGTTTAATAAATGCTTAGAAAGATGATGTAGAAAGCATGCTCTAGAATAGAGTGGGGAATGCAAATAATGTGAATTCTGTCTATTCACACCATGTCGTGAGCTTAACTCATTTTTCATCACTATATCGTATGAGTTGTTTTTCCTTTTTATGGCATCACATGAAGAGTTTATCTGGATTTTCAGTGTTTCCCTCACTCAGTTGTCAGGGTTCCACCTATGTAGACATTAGTGTCAAACATGGAGAGAATGTTATTTAAAATTTATTTATTTGGCTGTCCTGGGTCTTAGTTGCAGCGTGTGGAATCTTTATTTGTAGAATGAAAACACTTAGTTGTGTTTTCACAACTATGGAATCTAGTTCCCTGACCAGGTTTCAAACCTGGGTCCCCTCCACTGGGAGGGCAGAGTCTTAGCCCCCAGACCACCAGGGGAGTCCTGACAATGTTCTCTTAAGAATCCAGAAATAACATAGAAAAGAAGAGATATGGATAATGGCCATCTTTATTTGGTATTGCCACCCAGCCTTCTATGCATACCATCGAGGAAAAAAAGCAGCTTCATCTTTGCCCGTTTCACCCTGAATGTAAACAGAACCCTGCTATATATATGTATGTGTGCATGTGTGCTCGGTTGCATCCCACTCTTGGCGACCCCATGGCCTGTGACCAGCCAGGCTCCTCTGTCCGTGGGATTCTCCAGGCAAGCATGCTGGAGTGTATTGCCATGTCCTCCTCCAGGGGATCTTCCCGGCCCAGGGGTTGAATGTGTCTCTCCCGTGTCTCCCCTCATTGGCAGGCATATTTCCCTTTCACTATTATGCTATTGAGATTCCTCCACAATTTAATTAGGCTGCTATTTTTCACTCATTTTAGTCTTTATTTTTAGAGCTTCCCAAGTGGCTCAGTGGTAAAGAACCCGCCTGCCAATGCAGGAGACGCGGGAGATGCGGGTTCAATCCCTGGGTCAGGAAGATCCCCTGGAGGAGGGCATGGCAACCCACTCCAGTATTCTTGCCGTGAGAATCCCACGGACAGAGGAGCCTGGTGGGCTACGGTCCATGGGGTCAGGGAGAGTCAGACATGAGTGAGCAATGGGCACGCACACACCACACCCTTATGGATCTGAGGCAGAGCTGGGCCATCTGATAACTTCTCAGATGGATGGATCAAAAGAAGCCAGAAGGCTCTAGAAGTCTTTCTGGTTTCTGGTGATGCATGGGAGATCTGGATTGGAAGAAAAACATGAATTCTCTGGGGGGAGAGGATGAGCTTGGATTAATGGATGGAGAAGAGAACACAGGATGTGGGGCTGGGTCAGAGACCAGCCAGGCTGGAGCCCCGTGTGCGCCGTTGGGCAGACCTCCTGTGGAGGCAGTGGCTGCAGAGGTGCTGGGGGCGCAGCCGGAGCATCCCGGGGAGCAGCTGGGAGGCAGGGTGTGGGTGTGTGATGTACAGGCCTGCGAGTGTTGCTCATCACTTGGGTCCGCACTCCACTGTGTGAGCTCTGCTCTGTGACCCAGCCTGACCCTGGAAACATCAGAGTATCATTCTTGGCTTTTAGGGACATTTTATGAAGGACAAGGGCTGAGGAAAATGTGCCATCAGCAAAAAGGCGTGCTTGAGAGGTCACAGGTGGCTGCTTGCTCTGTCTTTTGAGCTTCCTTCAAAGAAGAAAAGCTCCAAGACCTTGCCAACAAATACTTATCAGTTGCTTGAACTAGCAGCGTGGCTTTGACCTAATACTGCCCCTTCAGCCCCCATCCATAGCCATGTGGAAATGGCTTCTCTCTCCACCACATGCAGACGGAAGGCATGAATGCTGGGTTTCATTCCCGTTTGGGAAATAGCCAAAGTTATTGTGACAGGACTGTATTTTGAGCAATGTTGGCTATTTGTTTTTTGGAGCACAAAGCATGCAATAAATCTGTCACCCTGAAAAATCAGGTTGTGACCTAGAGGAGAGAGCAAATGGTGACTTTAGGTAAAAAAGAGTGACCTACCGAGTAGGATAATTTATCATGATAACAAAATCGCTGGAGTTCTCCTGACGGACCAGGAAGAAAGGCTGCGGTAAGCAAATCCAGGAGATGCAAGTGTCCGAGTATTTGTAACTGATCAATATTTCCAGGGTCCCAAGCAGCCAAAAAGCTGCCAGCGTTCGGAGGAAGTGCACTGCTCACCTGATGTGTATTAAAGGGAAAACTGAGAGCTCTTATTATTCTCTTCAAAAGAATGTCACCACTCCACTGTAGGTGCTCTTCGTAGGAGGAAAATAAATACTCTTTGGGGGATTGAAGGGATGATGCTTGATTGTAGGGGGGCGGGTGTTGAAGTGGGGAGGAAGGAGGAAGCAGGAGTTGATGTATCTGCGACCTGGAAGGGCTCAAGGCAACTGATCAGGGGAGAGCAATGTCCTTCACTCGCTCCTGGGTTCAAACTGGTCCTCCTGGAGCGGGAACCAAGCAAGCGTGTCACCTCGGGGATGACTGCGAGAAAGGCTTAGGCGACACTAGAGGTTATTTATTTATTCATTTATTGAAGGTTTTTTTTTAAGAAGCTTTATTGAATTTGTTACAATACTGCTTCTGTTTTATGGTTAGGTTTTTTTTTAGCCAAAAGGCATGTGGGCCAACCAGGGATGGATCCTGCAGCCCCTGCGTTGGTAGGTGAAGTCTTAACCGCTGGACCGCCCGGGAAGTCCCCCGCCAGAGGTCATTCACATTCTCTTTCCACTTACGTTGGGCGTCTTTCGTTTGCCCCTTTGATCGGCTCTCCCTGCTGCTCTGTCCGGCTCGGTGGCTTTTGGGGGTGGCCTGCCCCGCCCCCCGTGTTGGTGGGGTTCAGTCAGTGCTGCCTGCTGGGGCGCAGAGAGAAGAGAGGCCGGGGACCCCCTCCCTCCCTGCAGGCGGCTCGTGTCCCTCTTCTGAAGTCACAGCTCCGGGAGGGAGCTCTTCTCTGCAGAGCCGCTTTCATCCCTGGTTTGCGGTGACCTCTCCCTTTCCTTGACACTTGTCGCAGGGGCCAGGGGCGTGCCCGCGTCCCCACCCTGGGGTCCTCCATGCCCTGGGGTGTCCCCGCCCGCGGCTCTGCGGACTAAGCCGAACTCAGCTGCTGTGTGCTGTTTCCTGTTCCCTCCATTGCTCCACAGACCCCCTTCCACAGACCTGAAGCTTTTCAGGGACTCCAGTTCAGTTCAGTTCAGTTCAGTTCAGTCACTCAGTCGTGTCCAACTCTTTGCGACCCCATAGACTGCAGCACGCCAGGCTTCCCTGTCCCTCACCAACTCCCGGAGCTTGCTCAAACTCATGTCTGTTGAGTCGGTGATGCCATCCAACCATCTCCTCCTCTATCGTCCCCTTCTCCTCTCTCCTCCCGCTTTCCATCTTTCCCAGAATCAGGGTCTTTTCAGGGACTCCATCGGGCCTTAAACGGGGGAGAAGAATGCTCTCAGTCCCTGGGTGAAGAATGCAGAGTTTACATGACGCGGCTCAGGGTTGCAAACCACACGATACACTCGAGCTTAGTGTGTTATCAGACGCGGGTCCTTATCTCTCCATTCCGCTGAAATGTACAACTGCGATGAGGCGGGCTTTATGTCATCATCGCTTCTCCATAAAGTTGAAGGCTAGATAAAACGCTTCATCCCTGAGCTTGAACACCCGTGATCTCGGCCACACTGACCACAAGGCGCTCGGTATTTGCACTTCTGTGGCCCACGGACCTAGCTGTGCCCCCGCGGACTTGACAGGCTCATCCCATTTCTCAGAAGAGATTTAATGGCAAAGAGTTCATGTCCGGCAAAGACTTCATTACTTTTATTAGCTCTCCGCGTTCCTGCTTCCTGGTGCACTGAGAGGTCTGGCTGAATAATCCATACTTGTCAGAGATATAAATGTGCCCTAGCTCCAGACGGCTATGATTCCACCTATTGTACTTTCGTATTTGGGATATTCTGGAAGGGGTTAGACAGATTCCTTCTGTAGGGGCTGGCTGCAGTGGGCTGTTGGCTTATGCCTAGTATACTCCAGTCTTCTTGCCCAGAGAATCCCCTGGACAGAGAAGCCTGGCGGGCTACAGTCCACAGGGTCATGAAGACTCGGACACGACTGAGTGACCCGGTACGCACACACATAGGAGCAAAGAGGTAACATCTAATTTCCTTGTGCCCGAGGCCCCTGATGAAGTATGTTCATGATGCTGAATGACTCACAGATGCCTGTTGCTTTTCAGGCTGAGGCAGGTTTTCAGGGAGAAAAGGACTTACTTACCACTTCTTCTGATTTTATTATTGACCTTACATAGGTTAAATATTTTTGTGGATCTGTTTTCCCACTCATGTATGTCGATGCGTGAATTGTGCCCTGAATGTCTTATTTATTTTAAAATTAACTTTATTAATCTTTCCAAAGAATTGACTTTGGCCTTTGCTGATTTTTGGTGGCAGCGTGTGACTTGCAGGATCTTAGTTCCCCAACCAGGGATGGAACCCGTGTTCCCTGCATTGGCAGTTCAGACTCTTAACCAATGGACCACCCGGAAAGCCCCCCAGTGTCTTTTCTAAAAAAAACACACCACAGTCAAAAAACTATTGAATAGCATCTTGTAACATATTTGGTTATTAAATCTCTATTAGTTAAAATAAATTGCAATAAAAGCATGTAAGTACTAACAGCGTATGAAAGAAGTAAAATAAGCAGAATGTATCCAGTTGAGATTAGTGTTGATAAAGCAGAACAGTCAGCATTGATCACACATTTTCAGTTGTCTTTAGACTTTAGTATTATTCATTAAAAGAGAAAAGAGAAGAAGATGGATATTTGTGTCAGTCCCTGGACTAAGAACTTTATGTATCTTATCTCATTTAGCTGTTTAAGTTAAATTTACCTTAATAGCGAAGTCACAGAAGCAACCTAAATGTCAAGAGGCGAGTGGATATAGGTATGGTCCATACATCCAAGGGTGGTGCTAGTGGTAAAGAACCTGCCTGCCAATGTCAGACACGCAAGATACCTGAATTTGATCCCTGGGTCATGGAGATCCCCTGGAGGAGGGCATGGCAACCCACTCCAGCACTCTTGCCTGGAGAATCCCATGGAGCCTGGCGGGCTGCTGTCCACAGGGTCTCAAAGACTCGGACATGATTGAGCATCTAACAGTTCACTTCTTTATTTTTCATGACCAAATTCCATTTTTTGTTTGCCTTTCAGCTACGTATCAAAATATAAGCATTTTGTGCCAGAGTTAATACTTAAAATGTGTACTGCTGTTTAAAATTTTTACATTGTTGACCGTCACACTTTCTGCATTGGCTCCTTTCATCAGTACTGTGCTTGAACAGACCTCTTTCACTAGAAGATGACATAAATTTTTATCTACTTTTTATGATAGAGCTCTTTCTTTAACAAACTATTAAATTTTTAACTGGGTAGAGTATATTTGAAGGCGCAATGTCAGGTAGTGACAACTTTGTTCTCCGTATAATACCTCGCTTTCCTAAGAGACCTCATCGAATGCTCCATCTCTTCCCCAAAGACTTACCATGCCACTTTTGTTTTCTATTTTGTGTGTATTTCAGACTTGTTTGAGGTTTAATTTTGGTCTGTTGCTCTGCCATTTTGGTGACACATGAGAGGTCACCTTTGAACAATGGAGAGCGTTAGGGGCGCCGACCCTTCCTTGAATTCAACCAGCCACACACCATGGGGTCCTGTAGTGTTTACTATTGAAAAAAATCTGGATATACGTGAACCTGTGCAAGTTCAAACCCGTGTGTTGTTCTGTTCAAGGATCAACTGTATTTCAGCAAAATGGTGACTTGATAACGCACTGAAATACACATTTATATGTCCATGTGTTCCTATATGGTTGTGTCGGTTACCTCTTAGTATGCTGCGTACATGCGTGCTCGGTCCCACAGTTGTGTCCTCCTTTTTGTGACCCCGTGGACTGCAGCCCACCAGGCTCCTCTGTCCAGGGACTTCTCCAGGCAAGGATACTGGAGTGGGTTGCCATTTCCTCCTCCAGGGGAACTTCCTGACCCAGGGATCGAACTGGTGTCTCTGGCGTTTCCTGCATTGGCCGGTGGATTCTTTACCGCTGAGTCACCTGGGAAACCCCTATGCTACATAACAGCCATCCAAAATGCAAGGGCCTAGGGACTTCCCTGCAGTGGTTGAGATTCTGTGCTTCCACTGCAGGGGGCATAGGTTCAATCCCAAGTCAGGGAGCAAAGATCCTGAAACTCCAGTACTCTGGCCACCTCATGCGAAGAGTTGACTCATTGGAAAAGACCCTGCTGCTGGGAGGGGTTGGGGGCATGAGGAGAAGGAGACGACAGAGGATGAGATGGCTGGATGGCATCACTGACTCGATGGACTTGAGTTTGGGTAAACTCCGGGAGTTGATGGCGGACAGGGAGGCCTGGCGTGCTGCAATTCATGGGGTCGCAAAGAGTCGGACAGGACTGAGCGACTGAGCAGAACTGAAGCTGGTTTTAGCTGGGCTCATTCTTAGCCTGGTGGTTTGCCAGCTGTGGGCTGAGGAGCTAGCTGCATGTAACCCTGCTGCGTACATTTTATCCTCCAGGTGCCAGCCCAGATGTTCCTACTCCAAGGGGCAGTAGGCAGGACAGGAAGCAGATACAATGCTTTCAAACCTCTGTTTGTTGCAAGCTTGTTAACATCTCATTGGCCAAAACAAGTCACATGACGGAACTCAGCCCTGAGGGGCTGGGAAATCTACTTTACCTTTTGATAGAAGAGACTGCAGAGGCACTTTGCACAGAAGGTGCAGGCAGGCAGGGGTAGGGAAGTTGGGGCCATTAAGGTAATTAATGTACTGCCACGACAGTCTCCTGTTGTTACTCTTCTTTAAGGCTTTTTACTGACTCTTCCTGAAAACTTGTTATGTTTTGGAATCATTTTGTCAAGATAAAAAATTGCCCACTGGGATTTGCACCACCAGAAATTATAAATTGACTACTGAGCTTGATGCTTTTAGGTGTTCATGCCATTTGATCTTTTCAGTAAAATGAAAGTAGCTATTACACCCCCATTTTACAAGTAGTGACAGTGAGGCTCAGACAGGTTAAATGCAGTCATCTTTTGGTATCTTCAGTATTCTTGTCTAAAGAAACACATGAATAATAAGAAGACTCTTTGAGAGTCCTTTGAACTACAAGGAGACCAAACCAGTCAATCCTAAAGGAAATCAGTCCTGAATATTCATTGGAAGGACTGATGCTGAAGCTGAAGCTCCAATACTTCAGCAACCTGATGCAAAGAATGGACTCATTAGAAAAGACCCTGACGCTGGAAAAGATTGAAGGCAGGAGGAGAAGGGGACGACAGAGGATGAGATGATTCGATGGCATCAGCAACTCGATGGAGATGAGTTTGAGCAAGCTCCGGAATTTGGTGTTGGATAGAGAAGCCTGCCATGCTGCAGTCCATGGGGTGGCAAAGAGTCAACGACTGAGCGACTAAACTGAACTGAGATTAGTTATAATACCTAATACAATGTAAATGATATGGAAATAGATGTAAATAGATCCCTGCAGGTGGCAAATTCAAGTTTTGCTTTGGGGAACTTTACAGGATTTTTTTTTTCCTGAATATTTTTCATGTGGATGCTGAGGGCCACGGACACGTAGTTAAATACTGTAACTGTTTACCTCCCAGCAGGTTCAGTGGGAGCCTGGGCTCCAATTTAGGGTTCCTGTTAGAAGTCCTCTCTTTCCACTGGCCCAGGGATGCTTCCTTTGATAACTGCCTGAGGCTCAAGCAGGACAATGTCCATGAATGGGCCTGAAGAGTTAATGTGAGCTAAGACTCGGTGATGCTGAAGTCCCCACACGTTTCTGTAAATCCAGGCATGTCTCATTTTATTGTGCTTTGCCTTATTTTGCTTTTTGCAAATTAGAGGTTTTGTGGCAGCTCTGCGTTGAGGAAGTGTATCTGTGCTATCTTTTCCAACAGCATTTGTTCGTTTCGTGTCTCTGTTATACTTTGGTAATTTTCACAAAATTTTAAATTTTCTTTATTATTATATTTGCCATGCTGAGCTGTAATCAGTAGTGGTTACCCATCTAACAATGCTGGAACCTTAAGAGACACAGGTTTGGTCCCTGGGTGGGGAAGATCCCCTGGAGGAGGGCATGGCAGCCCACTCCAGGATGCTTGCCTGGAGAATCCCATGGACAGAGGAGCCTGGTGGGCTACAGTCCATGGGTTCTCAAAGAATTGGACACGACTGAAGCGACTTAGCATATACACATAATCTTTGATGTTACTATTGCAAAATGATTATGACTCACTGACGGCTCAGGTGATGTTTAGCATATTTTTAGTAATAAAGTATTTTTAAATTGAGGTATGTACCTTTTTTAAAAGATGTAATGCTATGGCACATGTAACAGACTACAGCATAGGATAAACACAACTTTTTATTTTTTTTAAGGTCGTTCATTTTTAAAGTCTTTATTGTATTTGTTACAATATGGCTTCTGTTTTATGGAGGTTTTTTTGGTGTCAAGCAAGTGTCAGTTCCCCAACCAGGGACTGAACCCCTGCATTGAAAGGCGCAGTCTTTGTCCCTGGACCACCAGTGTGTGAGTCGCTCAGTCATGTCTGACTCTTTGTGACCCCCAGGACTGTAGCCCACCAGGCTCCTCTGTCCGTGGGATTCTCCAGGCAAGAATACTGGAGTGGGTTGTCATGTCCTCCTCCGGGGGATCTTCCCGACCCAGGGATCGAACCCACATCTCCTGCATCAGCAGGTGGATTTTTTTTTTTTTTAACACTGTGCCACCAGGGAAGCCCCTAAACATAATTACTGTGTGTACTGGAAAACTAAAAAATTCATGTAATTGCTTTACATTGGTCTGGAACCAAACCAGCAGTATGGCCAAGGAATGCCTTGTAAAGCTCATCAAGTTTTTAATTTGCAAGAGAAACGTTTATATCTCCTTCCTGTTTCAGGCATTAGTTTCTGTGTACACAATGTCAGTTATATAAATTGCGTTACCTATATAATTGACAGAATGATATAAATAATCACAAGAAGTGTAGTTGACCTTATGGAGGCACTAACTTTTATAGCTCTATTGTGTTATAATCCATTCAATTTTCTGGCAGTTGAGAAGAACAACTATTTATAAGGGGATTAGCTAAGTCTTCAGGCTGCCAAAATTTTCCCTTAGGAAGCTTTGATTGGGGTTCAGAAATGAGGTCAAGGAGCTGAGGGCAAGTGGCAGGGTCTGGTGGCAGGGCTGCCAGGGGTGATGTCTGTCAGCTGCTGACTTACTTCATTTTATCATTTTTGGAAACTATGCTTAATAAGTTTGAACATAGTTTGAAAAGTGAAATATTCATGTTCGTTTTGTAACTTTTTTTTTCTTTTGCTAGAAATTCTGGAAGCAAGCAGCAGTAGAAAAAGCAGCAAGAAAACTGCTTGAAATTAAACTTGTGAATATGTTTAATGAGAGGCAAGCACTTTGCATCTGAAAACCAGTCATATAGCCAGGAGTCTTAATACTTTGGGTGGTCCCATCGATTCAGATCATGAGTTGACCCCACATGGAAATGGCTGAAGGTGGGACAGGGTCGTTGAATTCCAGGAGTCCTGGCCTCTCTGACTGCCTGGCGGCTGGGCATGAGGGTTTGCACTGGGTTATTCACACCAGCTTGTGAGTCATGAGCACATGAATTTCCTCTGAGTTTGTTCATCTCCTTGATTGCTGTGGAGCTGCCGTGCCACCAGCTCAGGATAGGATTGTAGATTCCTGAAGGTCCCCGGAAACATCCCTGAGAATGTGCTGCTGATGAGAAATGCAACTCAATCACTTTCTCTTCTTTGCTTCGATGGCAGGACTTGGAGCAACACGTGGGAACTCCATAATGTCCATCGAAGAGTGAATGCACGAGAAGAGTGCTGAACGTCTAGAGAGAGGAGGTTGTAAGTAGTTGTCTGCTCACGGCATGAACTTACGAGGGGTGTAAAGACTGGAGATAACACATGTTAACGTGTCTGGTCCACAGTGGGCACCCCACACATATTAGCTGTTATTCCTACAATCAAGGTGTGGTCTGCATTTGCTTCCTTCTGAACGGAAGGAGGGGATTGGGCTAGATCAGTGGGGTCCACATATGACTGATCATCAGAATTTTGGGAGGACCTTCCTAAATTCCCAGATTTCCTGGTTGCAGCACTGGCGTTTTATTTAATTAATTAATTAATTTATTTTTTTATTGAAGGCTAATTGCTTTATAGAATTTTGCTGTTTTCTGTCAACTATTTTATTTATTTATTTTTATTTTTTATTTTAAAATTTTTTTAATTTTTTCATTTATTTTTATTAGTTGAAAGCTAATTACTTTACATTATTGTAGTGGTTTCTGCCATACACTGACATGAATCAGCCATGGATGTACATGTGCTCCCCATCCCGATCCCCCCTCCCGCCTCCCTCCCCATCCCATCCCTCTGGGTCTTCCCAGTGCACCAGCCCCGAGCACTTGTCTCATGCATCCAGCCTGGGCTGGTGGTCTGTTTCACCCTTGATGGTATACTTGTTTCAAAGCTAGCTGTGTGGCTCATTCTGTTGGTCAGCTAGAAGCCACTAGAGGAGGGGACTTCTAAATTCTCTCTTGTCTGCACCATCCAGAGTTCACATTTGGAACATGGAGAAGATTCCTTTCTCAGTATTTATTGCTTGAACTTCTGCAAATCTGCATTAACCAAGGTCACTGGGCACTGTGCCCATCTCAAGGGTGAGAACTTGAAGTGTGGTTGAAAACACAGACAGGGACCTGACTGAGGAAAAGTGTCATTTTCTCTCTCTCTCTTTTTTTTTTTTCTCTTTCTTGTTGCTCAGTCAATAAGCTGTGTCCAACCCTTGGCAATCCCACCAGGCTTCCGTGTCCTTCACTGTCTCCTGGAACTTTCTCAAACTCGTGTCCACTGAGTCCGTGATGCCATCCAACCATCTCATCCTCTGTCGTCCCCTTCTCCTCCTGCCTTCAATGTTTCCCAACATCAGAGTCGGTTCCAATGAGTCAGTTCTTTGCATCAGGTGGCCAGAATATTGGAGCTTCAGCTTCAGCATCAGTCCAGCCAATGAATATTCAGGGATGATTTCTCTTAAGCAGAATCAAACTTAAGAACCTATTGACTTTCAAATGGTCATGTCAAGGCACCACGATCTTGTTGGAGCTGGTTGTTTTTAGGGCAAATTGGCTTAAGGGGCTGAGATGCTTTCGTGGCTACACCCAGACTTCAGGGAGTCCACCACCTGGGGTACCTAGGACACATCTCAGTCCTTAGCCTGGTCCAGATTTCAGGACTTCATTTCCAAGTGTATCTGTGCTATGAACAAGAAGAAGAGAATGTCAAAAAAGTATCTGCTGTCACAATTTTCTTTTGCTACATACAGCACTTTACGTCCCTTGGGGGTCACATTTCTAGACGTATGCCCTGTTGCCCCCATGCATTTTACTCCTAGTCAAGAATGTCATTAGAGTACAGGTAACTGAGAATAATTTGTTCATGATTCCTTATATACGATCAGTATCTGTATGAAGGCGTTCATGTGTGTATCAATATATCCACTTGAAAAAAATCCACCGATTATTTACAGTTGACTACTCGACACTTACAGGGCTCCCCTGGTGGCTCAGTGGGTAAGGAATCCGCCTGCAATGCGGGAGAAGACCTGGGTTCAATCCCTGGGTTGGGAAGATCCCCTGGAGCAGGGCATGGCAGCCCACCCCAGTATTCTTGCCTGGAGAGTCCCTGTAGACAGGAGCCTGGCGGGCTACAGGCCGTGGGATTGCAGAGTGGGACACGACTGAGCGACTAAGACAAGCACTCGACACCTGCGGCATGACTAGACGAGATACACCTTTGTGGCCGGACGTCGCTGTGGAGAGCCACTGAAGCCGAGATTTCCCATGCCGGAGAGAGGTGCCCATTTTGGCTCCGTCACCACCCTCTGCTGGAAGCAGGACCTTAGGACTCTCTCTGCTCTCTGACGAGAGATGCTTCAGCTCTAATCTGGGTTACACGGGGCAGCCCTCGGCGAGGACAGTTCTCTGTAATCCTACCAGCAGAAGAGTGGTTTGCGGAACACATGTAGGTTTTGAGAAAGCTGGCGTATTTAGCACAGGGTCATTTGGGAATTGTCCATTTTTCTGAGTATTCATTTGCCAAGATCTTGAACTGAACTGAATCAGGGACCAAAAGCAGAGGCTGGCGAACCAATTTCAGTTTCTGAAGCAATAAATGAATTGGTTAACCACAAACCAATGGAGAACTATTTCAGATTTAACCTACTCAACCTGTTTCAACCAGAACTGGTGTGAGTACTTTTTTTTCTTTTTCCTTCTAAAAACCACAGAACCATAACAGCAAAATGTTTTCAAATCAGAGCTAAATTAAATTTGGTTTGAACGCCTGACTTCAACTTTTTTTTTACCGAGATGATAGTTAAGATTTTCTTTTTCTTTTTTAATTTTTTAATTTTTATTTTTTTCATTTATTTTTATTAGTTGAAAGCTAATTACTTTACAGTATTGTAGTGGTTTTTGCCATACATTGACATGAATCAGCCATGGATTTACATGTGTTCCCCATCCCGATCCCCCTTCCCGCCTCCCTCCCCATCCCATCCCTCTGGGTCTTCCCAGTGCACCAGCCCTGAGCACCCATCTCATGCATCCAAGCTGGGCTGGTGGTCTGTTTCACTCTTGATAGTATACTTGTTTCAATGCTGTTCTCTCAGAACATCCCACCCTCGCCTTCTCCCACAGAGTCCAAAAGTCTGTTCTGTACATCTGTGTCTCTTTTTCTGTTTTGCATATAGGGTTATCATTACCATCTTTCTAAATTCCATATATATGCGTTAGTATATTGTAATGGTCTTTATCTTTCTGGCTTGCTTCACTCTGTATAATGGGCTTCAGTTTCATCCATCTCATTAGAACTGATTCAAATGAATTCTTTTTAATGGCTGAGTAATATTCCATGGTGTATATGTACCACAGCTTCCTTATCCATTCATCTGCTGATGGGCATCTAGGTTGCTTCCATGTCCTGGCTATTATAAACAGTGCTGCGATGAGCATTGGGGTGCACGTGTCTCTTTCAGATCTGGTTTCCTTGGTGTGTATGCCCAGAAGTGGGATTGCTGGGTCATATGGAAGTTCTATTTCCAGTTTTTAAAGAAATCTCCACACTGTTTTCCATAGCAGCTGTACTAGCTTGCATTCCCACCAACAGTGTAAGAGGGTTCCCTTTTCTCCACACCCTCTCCAGCATTTATTGCTTGTAGACTTTTGGATAGCAGCCATCCTGACTGGCGTGTAATGGTACCTCATTGTGGTTTTGATTTGCATTTCTCTGATAATGAGTGATGTTGAGCATCTTTTCATGTGTTGGTTAGCCATCTGTATGTCTTCTTTGGAGAAGTGTCTGTTTAGTTCTTTGGCCCATTTTTGATTGGGTCATTTATTTTTCTGGAATTGAGCTGCAGGAGTTGCTTGTATATTTCCTGACTTCAAGTTTGATAGTTGAAATGCTTTAACATTCTGCATGCTTAGTGTTGATGACAATTTGGTAGAAATTTGTGTTTGAAGATCACAGAAACGTTGCCCAAGTTTGGAAATAGCATTTCAAACACATTATCTTTATCATTACATTGAAAAAGGCTGTCATAGACTATTTACTGAGGGTTCACTGAAGGTGAAATCAGGAGTCAGAGAAAGAGGTACATGGTGCCCGGACAACCTCTTTAGGTGTTTGTTGTGTTTGCATTTGTCACTGAGCCAAGTGGCCAACATGTATATGAAGTTTTTTTTGCATGTTATTCACCAAAGAAAGAAATAACAGACCCACCCTCTTGTTCACATGCTACTTGTTACCTTGTACCAGCAATGAGCAGATGCTAAGATCATCTGAAATGATTGATGAATATATTTCCTTGGAACTTAATTAAAAGCTCCATTCTTTTTATTATTATTATGTATTTTTACACCCCACTCCGAGGAGTTAGTTAGGACTTTCCAGGTGGTGCAGTGGTAAAGAATCCACCTGCCAGTCAGGAGACGCAGGAGACACAGGCTGGATCCCTTGGTCGGAGGATCCCCTGGAGAAGGAAATGGAAACCCACTCCAGTGTTCTTGCCTGGAGAATTGATGGACAGAGGAGCCTGGTGAGCTACAGTCATGGGGTTGCAAAGAGTTAGACATGACTGAGCGATGGAGCCCATAGCGCGTGTGTAGTTGATTTACAATGTTGTGTTAATTTCAGGTGCACGGTGATCGCTCTTTTTTTGTAGACAGAGGCCCACAAGGCTCTACGATGGTTAGGTCTTATAGCTCGAAGTGAAAGAGCTACGTTTAAGCCCACTGCTGTTTTGATTCATGGTCCAGTGTATTAACTACCATGTAATATGCCTTCTGTCTTGAGACGTTGTCCTGTTTATTCCCATGTTTCCCTCTGTATTTTTTTTTTTTTAATTTACTTATTTACCTGGCTGTGTCGGGTCTTAGCTGTGGCATGCAGGATCTCCTCTGTGGCGGGCAGACCTCTGGTTGCGGTGTGCTGGCTCAGCTGTGGCTTGTCGGCCGAGTTGCCCCTTGGCAGGAGGGACCCTGGTTCCCTGACCAGGGATGGAATCCAAGTCCCCTGCATTGCAAGGTGGCTTCTTTGTTTCTAATTTTTTTTTTTATTGAAGGATAATTGCTTTACAGAATATTGTTTTCTGTCAAACCTCAACACGAATCAGCCATAAGTATACATATATCCCCTCCCTTTTGAATCTCCCTCCCCACCCCAGCCCTCTAGGCTGATACAGAGCCCCTGTTTGAGTTTCCAGAGCCAAACAGCAAATTCCCTTTGGCTATTTATTTTACAATTTTCTGTGTATAGTTCTTTTGTCTCAGGTAAGCTTATTCCTAGACATTTAACTCTTTTTGTTGCAATGATGAATGGGATTGATTCCTTAATGTCTCTTTCTGAGTTTTCATTGTTAGCATATAGAAATGCAAGTGTTTCTGTGTGTTGATTTTGTATCCTGAAACTTTGCTAAATTCACTGGTTAGCTCTAGTAATTTTCTGATACTATCTTTGGGGTTTTCTATGTACAGTATCATGTCATCTCCTTTCATTTCTTTTTCTTCTCTGATTGCTGTAGCTAGGGCTTCCAGAACTATGTTGAAAAACAGTGGTGAAAGTGGACACCTTTGTCTTGTTCCTGATCTTAGGGGGAAGACTTTCAGTTTTTTACCATTGAGAGTAATGTTTGCTGTAGGCTTATCATACATGGCCTTTACTATGTTGAGGTAGGTTCCTTCTATGCCCATTTCTTGAAGACTTTTAGTCCTAAATGGGTACTGAATTTTGTCAAAGGCTTTCTCTGCATCTATTGAGAAGGTGGCTTCTTAACCACTGGACTCCCAGAGAAGCCCCTTCCGGAGGAGTCTTGAAAAGTGCACGGCTCAGAGTGTGTGCGCTGTCGCTTCAGCCGTGTCCAGCTCTTTGAGACTCCACGGACGGTGCCTGCCAGGCTCCTCTGTCCTGGCATTCTCCAGGCAAGAGAACTGGAGGGAGTTGCCACGCCCTCCGCCAGGGGATCGTCCGAACCCAGGGATCAAACCTGCGTGTGTCTCTTGAGTGTTCTGCAGTGGCAGGCGGGTTCCTTACAGCTAGTGCCCGCCGGGAAATGCTGGAATTGTCTAAAAACTAGGCCGTTACTTCTATGCTTTGGCACCACCATCCTGATTTAAGCTTCTCTGGGCCGTTTTCTCTTCAATTAAGCTGAGTGAGAGAGAGAGCTAGAGAAAGCCCTTCCATTTTAGAGGGCTGCTCCTCGGAAGGAAAGCTTGACCGCTGCAAGGCCCAGCTCAGCTTCTCACTCTGCACCCCGTCTCAGGTTGCTTTTCTAAAACAGTGACATGGTGGCAGCAGAAAACCAAGTACCGAGCAAAGACTGCAGAACCAGCCCAGCGTTCCGTCTGACATCTGCTCTGAAACGCACCCCTTCCATTTCTTCTTCCCATTAGCGGAGTGTTTTAAAGCCTCTTCCCAAGGAGACGAATTTGACTCTATTCCTCCAGGTTTCCGTGGCCTCCTGTGACTTTAACTGCAGGCTTCCATCGTCTGAGGCCCGTGTGCAGGGAGGCCAGGCGAAGCCCATTAGGAGACCCCGCGCCACGGCTAAGTAGTCCAGCCCGAGTGTGTCTGTTGTGCGGCGCGCGCATCCAGAGGCCCATTTTCCTTATTGCTGTAATTTGTTCTGATTCAAGTATTCCACGGAGAATGAGGTTTCTGGCCGGAAAGTGCTCAGCCGCGGTGGTGATGTGGGATCCAGATGGCCGGCGGAGCCTGCAAGAGGGATGGGAAATGTGTCCACGTGCCTCAGTCTGCAGCGTTTCTGCTTTTTATATGGACATTAAACTTGGTCAAGCTGAAGTGCCATTTGCTCGGAGAAAGGATAATGTACACAAATCCCGGTGAATTCTCAAACACAGACAGAAGCTGGGGTGGCAGCGTGTGTAGGGCCGCCTGCACCCCGGACGCCTGTGATCTGGGGCTTACAGTGGGGCAGGGATACACACATGTTGCCTGTAAAGTTATTTTGACTCTTGACAGATGACATCAGATTATACATCACGTCAGTTCAGTTCAGTTGCTCAGCGGTGTCCGACTCTTTGTGACCCCATGGACTGCAGGACGCCAGGCTTCCCTGTCCATCACCAACTTGTGTAGTTTTTCTTAAATTGCAAGTATGACAGTTTTTATCGATGAATCAGCAGAACGTTTATGATGGGCCAGGGACTACACTAGGCATTGTTGTTATTTAGTAACTGAGTTGTGTCTGACTCTTTTTTGACCCCATGGACGGTTGCCTGCCAGGCTCCTCTGTTCATGGGATCTGCCAGGCTAGAATACTGGCATGGGGTGCCATTTCCTTCTCCAGGGGGTCTTCTGGACCAGGGATTGAACCTGGGTCTCCGGCATTGCCTGCATTTTGTAGCTCAGGGGCAGCCTTCCTGGGCTCCACTCACGCTCTGCTACCTACGTGTGACCTTAGCCGGGTGTCAGATGGAGCCTGTAAGCCTGCATTCACTCCTCTGTACTGCAGGCTTAGTTGTAGCACGTGCCTCGTGGGACTGGAGGAGGGCTTAAACAAGATGATTTAGGAATGTACCTACATGGCACTTGGCACATAGAAGATGCTCAAAACATCAGCTAGGATTTTCACTGCTTTTTAACGTTTCCACACCATTGTTGAAGTCTCCTGCAGTCAGGTAGGAGATAAAAGGAAGAAGTTGCTGCGAAAGGCATCCGTGACTTGCGGGGGTGGCGGGTGGGACTTGAAACAGGTAATTGAAACTGACCAGGAGAGGGAGAAGCATAAGCTTCAGGTCAGAGGGTTCCATAGATAGAAGTGTCCAAGAGACGATCTGAGAGTAGCAAGAAGCAGGTAAGAGAAGGTTGAACTCTTCCCTGCCGATGCAGAGATGTGAATTCTGGTGGGGGAGGTGGAGAGAGAAGAGGGGAGAGGGGTGGGGAGATACACGGGTGAAAACATGAATGGCGTGGTTGAGCATAGGAAACGTTTGAGTCGGAAGCAGAATGGGAGGCTGAGAGGGCTTGCATGTAGGGTGTGTGTGGGGAGGCCGTGATGATGGCAGCTGCAGGGAGTGAGAGGAAGTGCCTGAGATGGCATGGCCCAGTCATTTCAGTGCCCACGCATATCTCGTGACTTTCAAAATCCTCTCTTTACTGAGATTACAGTGTCAGTGCTGGGATTCAGAAAGGTCTAGGGGCAGAGGGAAGTGTGTAACTGTCTATAGCGGCGTTGGAGGAGAAGGTGGGGTTAGCTAAGTAACTGGAGCTAGGAAAGGCTTTACGGAGGAGGTGACATTTCAAACTGGGTTTTCACAGGTGATGAAAAGGTAGCATGAGTGAGAAGACAGATTAAAGAGTTGAAACAAGAGAGAAGGTTGTCCTTGGTAAGTCCAGTGGCTAAGACTCTGTGCTCCCAATGCAGGGTCCTGGGTTCAATCCCTGATCGGGTAAGATCAGGGATTGAATCCCTGTAGCTAAGATTCCACAAGCTACACGGCATAGCTAAAAAACAAAAAAAAGAAAAGAAAGAAAAAAGACCCTGCATGTTGCATGTTGCAACTAAGACCAACACAGTCAAATAAATATTAAAAAACATTTTTTAAAATTAAGAAACATAAATGAGAGACGAGTAAAAGCCAGACATTTCAATATAGAATAATCATTGACAGATTAAAAAAATAGTGATAGGATGATTGATTTGGTGAGAAATTGACATGCAGTGAGATGAAGATGAACTTGGCACATTGACTAGACCCCTTTATTGGCCTTTACTGAATGTCAGGTTAATAAAGCTGCTTTTCAGACCAGGAACTTCCTTTCAGAGAGCCATGCAGACACCTTGGCCATCTCCCACGTTCCTCTGGCCACCACGATACTACAACCTAACAATTACCTTTATTCCTGATGGTGAATACGCTTAAGATGAGTGATTAAAAATTCTATACCATGAAAGCATCGTTTTTTTCTTTTTTTTTTTAATTCACTCCTATTTTTAGAACCAAACCTGCTTTCACTGTACAGTCTGGATCATCACTTGATGAGTCTGGGTAAGCAGACAATCAATCACAGGCAGATAATAGACATCAGTGATATTGCTTTGCAAGGTATATGCTCTGATTTATGTTACTGGATGGTCGTTTATGATACTTTTAAAATATCTGTGATGGAATAAGGCTTTTATAACCAAGTGCCAAAGACAAAGCCATTCGTTCATTTATTTATTTATTTGCTTATTTAAACAATCCACTTATCCTTATGCTGATTAAATTTGAATGCTTGGTATGGTTGTCGGGAGCTATTGTTCATATAACTTATCAAAATGAAGGTGTCTCACACGATAAGAACATTAACCAAGGGGCAACACTAACGTTAGTTGTTGGTTTCAAAACTCATTTTCAGTTGGTTGTTTAAGACCTGCATTTACCCAGAGCATTGTCTAAAGCTAGAGGATTAAGAACACTATTTTACTCAGCCTCCGTCAAGAGTGGGTCCTTCTGGCTTTGGCCGCACGTGTACTGCTTTCTTTTTCTTTCTTTCTTTTTTTTAACCTGTGCTGTGCAGCATGTGTGATCTTAGTTCCCAGGCCAGAGACTGAACCCACACCCTTGGCAGTAAAGCCTGGAGTCCTAACCACTGGACCACTAGGGGATTCATACAGGTGCTATTTTTAAGACTGAGAGAAACACTTAGGTATCCCCAAGTATGTTTCTTCCATTCAGCTGGTTTGATAGGTATGCCAAGTCAACGTGCAAACAAAACCGTGCACTTAAAAAAAACCAACCTCTGAAGGCTGACTCCTTTCCTCCAAGTGTGCGCTGTGTGTGTGTGTGTTCAGTCCTTCAGTCGTGTCCGACTCTTTGCAACCCCATGGACTGTAGCCCACCAGGCTCCTCTGTCCGTGGCATTCTGTAGGCAAAATTACTGGAGCAGGTTTCCATTTCCTTCTCCAGGGGATCTTCCTGACCCAGGGACTGAACTGACTGTCTCTTGTGTCTCCTGCAGGGGCAGGCGAATTCTTTAGTGCTGAGTCACCTGGGAAGCCCCCTTCCTCCCGATGTATTTCCTTCTTTTCTCACTTGTCCGCCGTGGCCCCCGATCCCACACCACTCCTGCTTCGGAGAGCAAACAGACCCTGTTGTCAGAGAATGCCGAGTTTTTCTGGATACCAGTCATGCTGCTCTCTACCTCTGCACCGGTTCTTGTCCTCCTCCCATCAACGGACTTGCCAGCCTCCACTTGGAACCACACCTCCTCCCACCTTCAGGAACCTCACACTGCTGATAATTTCAGCGATTTCTTGTTTTCAGACATCTTCGCCCTTTCTCCCGATCAGATTCTTCCCGTCTGTTTTTAACCACACCTTGCTGTTTAGTCACCAAGTCGTGTCTGACTCTTTGCTACTCCACGGACTGTAGCCCGCCAGGGCTCCTCTGTCCCTGGGAGTCTTCAGGCAAGAATCCTGGAGTGGGTTGCGTTTCCTTCTCCAGGGGAGCTTCCCAGCCCAGGCATCGAACCCTCATCTCCTGCACTGGCAGGTCGATTCTCTGCCACTGAGCCAGCAGGGAAGCCACTAGAGGCAGACAGATGCTGTTTGATCCTGCTATGGGCGGCCCCTGGAGCAGTCACCTTCATGGAGTCAGAAAGTCCTTGGCAGATACCGGGGTGGGGGGCGGTGGGGACAGAATTTCAGTTTAGCAAAGGGAAGAGTTTGGGAGATGGGTGATGGTGAGCGCTGCACAACAATGTGAGCGTATTTAGTGCCACTGAACTGCACAGTTAACGATGGTTTAAATAGTATGTTTTATATTACATGACTTCTTACCACAATAAAAACAAGCTGTAAAAAAAAGCCCACCGCCACTGCCCGTGTGCCCCCGAGGCCTGCCGGGTCGGCCGTCGTTCTTTTGTGGTGAAATCGAACTGGCGCTGGGACAGTCTCCGTGTCCCCCCTTGCGCTCACTCGCCAGCTCTCTTGGACCCTGCGCCCCGCCTTTCTGCCTCTTCTCTCTGACGTGATCAGTGTCGGTCTCGTCAGCAGGCCTGATGAATATTTCCCTTGCGTTCTCACCCACGGGGATTGCTGCTTCCTAGCTTAGGCATCAGGTACCAGCCCCCTTGATCCTGCCGCTGCCTGCCCCATCCCCTCGCCCAGTTGCCTTCTTCCCTGGATTATCAGCTGCCGGGGCGGGGGCGCACGGGGCCGCCCCTGGACCACTCCTCTTCCCACTCTGTGCTCTTAGGCTGACTGGGACCGTGGCTGATTGTTGGGGAGAAGAGTGAAACTGAAGGCACTCAGTCCTGTCCGACTCTCTGCGACCCCATGGACTGTAGCCTACCAGGCCCTTCTGTCCACGGGAGTTTCCAGGCAAGAGCACTGAAGTGGGGTGCCATTGCCTTCTCCAGGGGATCTTTCCGACCCTGGGATCGAACTGAGGTCTCCTGCATTGCGGGCAGATGCTTCACCTTCTAAGCCACCAGGGAAGCCCAAGTCTTGTTGGGGAGCAAGCCCAAGTCTTGTTCCTTAAAGGAGGAGCAGACACTGGTCAAACGCTGTTGCCAGAATAAGGAAAATGGAAACTGACCCTGGGTAAGCAAACCACCACCACCGCCACACACCAAGCACAGTAAAGTCCCATGCCCATGGGCAGCCTATCTGGTACCTGCAGTCTGTCATCAGAATGATCCTTCCTATTCTTTATTAGCCGTGCTACATCCAACATCCTATCTCCACCATTTATTACCTCTGTGCTTTGGAACAAATGCACGTTTAGAACTTTTGCTTCTGGACTTCCCTGGTGGTCCAGTGGACGAGAATTCACTTCCCAATGCAGGGGACAAGGGTTCAATCCCTGGTCTGGGACGATTCCACATGGGGCGGTGCAACTGAAGCCTGTGTGTTCTAGAGCCAGTGCTCCGAAACTGAGTGAAGCCACCAGGAGTAGCCCACACATCACAACAAAAAGTAGCCCCGGCTTGCCGGAACTCGAGGAAAGCCCACGCAGTAACAAAGACCCAGCGCAACCAAAAATGAATAAATAGAGTTAAAAAAAAAACCCTGGAACAGAATTTTTGTTTCCTCCATAAACGTGCAAAATGAGATCTTTACCTTACTTCCTAAGACTCAGAACCTATCTCTCTGGAAAACTTAAATGAAAGCTTCCTTAGGGATGTTCTCATAACAGTCTTCTCTCCTTGGGCCCTTACCGCATTCTAATTTGTACCATCATCATTTCTGTTTTGTAGGCCAACCCTTTACTTGAATGTAAGCTTACGCTTTGCAAGGCCAAGGACTATACCTTGTTTATCTTTTTCTTCCCTCATTGGGTCCAACCTGTGGCCAAGTTCATGGTAAGTACTTTCTGGTTGGTTTCATGATCATTATCTGTTCCTAGTGAGCCAGAAACAGGCATATTGGAGCTTTCAAGAATTAAAAACAAAAGGAAAAAAAGAAGGACTGTTGAAGAAGGAAAAGAAGAGGTTTTATTTCATATATATATATATATGTGTATATATGTATATTCAATTGCTTAAGTAATTAAGCCCATCAGAAATAGCCACGATTTAAATTCCTGAGAGACACGATGGTGTAACAAGTGCCCGTTCTGTCTTGTGCTGTTACACAGAGCAGATATCTTAACCCTAAATATTGTGAGTTTCTCCCCTATTCTGGTTTTATCTCTAACGAGTGACCTGCCCTTTGGTTGCTTGTGTTGGTCAGACATGAGCTCCGTGTCCTAAACACATGTAAATTATTATGGAATAGCCTCTCTAAACAACCAAGTTCTAGGAAAATCAAATCACAGCTGTGATAGTTTGGTAAGAAGAACTGATGACCTTCGGCCTCAAAGCAGCGCCACTGCAGCCTCTAGCAGGCGCGGTTGCTGGGAAGCCTCGCTCGGCGAGTCGTGGGGGCGGCGGGAATGGCCCTGCTTATATCCCAGGGGTGGCTGGCTTTCCCAAGGATGCGTTGGGGGAGCATCATCACTCTTATCTTTCCTAAACACCGGGCAGGTCAGAGGTGAATGTGACCTCAGTTCTTCCCTCTCCAAATCAGTTCTGCTTATAGAATTCTAGGATAATCATTTCTGTGAAAGTGACTTTTAACCTGAATGCAAGGCTGTGAGCGATGCTGGTGCTCAGGCTGGGCGAACTCAGCCCCACATCCCACAGCAAGCTGCTTTTCTGACGACATCAGTGAGGAAGGAGTCGATGGAGACAGAGGTCAGGGATGCTCTGTTAGTGGTCCCTCACTCTTCATCTTGAGTATTTCGACCTCCACATTGCTCTGGGTCTCCTCTTAAGACCTGTCTAGTCATCTGCCCTGAAATACAGTGTTGTCATTTCTGAACCACCTGACTTCTGCAGTCTTTAAGCTTATCTAACATACATATTATTTCTTCTGCCAAGAACAGAGTAAAACTTTAATATATTTAAAGAGCAGAATACCATGGAGTCCATCATATCCTGGTTGATTAAAATGATGTCTGGCAGTTTTTCTTCCTCATTTGTTTTAATGTCTTTGTCTTTATGATACTTGAAGTTCATCGGTTTCTTTGCTGCCTAAGTCCTTTTACGAATATGCATTTTTGTGTTGAGTCTGTTCAGACAAAAGGAGTGTTTCTTCCTGTTTTAAAACTGCGCTTTCAAAGGTGTAGGATACTTTGAGAAGTATACTAAACAAAAATTCAAACATGCAAAAGTGTCACTTTGGGGCAGGATTGTCGTAGAGAGGGGTCTGCTTCATTAAAAGACTTACCCAGACTTCCTGTAAAAAGAAGGTCTCTTACCGTTGTCTATGCAAAAAAATGGCTTGTTAGAAACCCTAGCTAGAAGAGCTTTTTAAAGTTATTTCTTACCAATAGGGTTGCCAGGTAAAATACAGAATGCCCAGTTACATTTTAATTCCACATAAACAACAGATAATTCTGAGTATAGTGTGTCCCAAATGTCACATGAACATATTTGTACTAAACTATGCATTGGTTATTTGTCTGAAATTCAAGTTTAAGTGGATGTCATATTTTTATTTGCTAAATCTGGTGATTTACCAGGGTAGAAGAAAATCTTAAGGTATTTATTAAGCATATTATTACAAAATTTCAATTTATAAACAATGTTTCTCTTTTTAGGGGCATCACAAGTGGCCCATGTTAGATGATATATGCAAAAATTCTTTGTGAACTGAAAATATGGGCACAGAAATTTTGTTTTTATCTGTTAGCGACATAGCATGAGTCAAATATCTAATACTCAAGAGCCTAACAGGCGCACTGTAAAGGCTGGTGTGGAGGATGGGGGTGATTTTTTTTTTCTCTTTCTTCAGTATTGTTTCAAGCCTCCCAACTTCCAGTGACTCTCACACAAACTCTTTAAGAAGAACATGTATATGAAGTGAGTGTGTTGGATCTGAGTTAGGGCAAGACACAGAAAAAGCAGAGAGGCAGAAATGGCCCAGTCACTGCAGTGAAAGGGACCTGGGCTCAGATTCTGTGTGCAGACAACTCAGAAGCTGATGGCTTTAGTCACGTTACGTAACTTGTTCTGGTCGGCATCATTTATGTTACTTGAGATAAATGACTTGTCTCATAAGTGGCTGTATCATACTAGGCACTTGCTATTATAGCTATTGGTGAGGATATAAAGGAAGAGCAAAGATGAGAAAACAAGGAGGGCGCAAGAAAGGAAGTGAGAGAGAGATCGAAGGAGAGAATACAGGAGTCTTTTAAAAAACCTCTTAAGGAGTGAAATTAAATAGAAGCAGCCATCCCCACCTACCAGTGGTAACAAAAATCCCAGCCAGCTCAAATTCTTTCCCCCAAGTCTTGCTGGGACCCATGAAACAAAGTTGCAGTTGGTTAAA
Organism: Hydropotes inermis; assembly: GCA_020226075.1. NCBI lineage: Eukaryota > Metazoa > Chordata > Mammalia > Artiodactyla > Cervidae > Hydropotes > Hydropotes inermis. The sequence continues at coordinate 67,729,978 of CM035280.1, read as the reverse complement.
CAATTATTGAAATTTGTGTGATGAAAGGAAATACTCAAAACAACAACTAAAAGAAGCCAAAATTCCACATGAGTGGTAAAAAATTAATATTTTAAAATTTCTTTTCAAGTAACATGGCCTTTGCCCGTTTTCTAAATGGTTGATCAATTTTTTTCCTTTTTTTACTTTTTAATTTTCCATTTTGATATAGTCTACTATCTTTTGGGCCATTTGCTTTATTACAAGTGAAATTTTAAAAAGCATGAGTATAAAGCAAGTTCTGTTCCTATGAAGTGACTAACAGCATACAACTTGAGATTCCAGGATTTGAGGAAATTTTAAGAAGCCTACTCACAGAATATTGAGAATACCATGGTCTTTATTCAAGAGAGTGGGGTGCTTTTATCTTTTTTTCCTTTTTTAAAAGAAATTGAGGTATAATTGGTATATAATGTAAACGTTTCGGGTATAAAATATAATAATTGTATACACTTCAAAGTGATCACTGCCATGAATCTAGTTATTATCTATCACTATCCTTTTTTCTGATAATAGGAAAAATAGACTTAAATGGAGGTGTCTGATGCATATATTTGGTAGAGCCTTATTAAGTCAGATGGGGTCCAATTGTGATTAAGTAGTATTTCACCCAGAGAAGTACTGCATTTGGCAACATGTAGATTAGCAAACTGGCATGTGAAAGTTCCTGAGATGTGAATTATAAGACCCAGCATCGCTTGCCAGTGTGAGAAACTTGTCCTCAGCCGTGAACAATTCCCCAACTTCTGAGCACAGTCCAGGATGCAAGAGATCCCCAGCCTGGGGTGAAGATCATGGGCGTCAGCCCCTCAGGGCATCAGCCCCCAGCCCGAGGCAGGGTCATTGCCTCATGTCCAGTCGGGGTGGAGCTACGGATGCAAATGACAGCCACGAACCCTTTCTTCTTTGCAGAGGAACGGGCGGGAGGAGCCTCCTGCCTCTCCCTGGCTGGGGACGGAGAGACCACATTGCTTTGGCTGGTGGCCTCTGACGGCACCCCCGGCTCCAACGCCGCAGTGAGTCTGAGCTGCAGCAAGCATGCCCCAGCGGATTTAAGAGCACCACTTGGGAACTGCCGGCCCTGAATCATTTACAGACACGCTTGGGGTGTTTTCAAACCAGCGTCCATGGAGAAAGCTTTGGGGATCAGGCAAGGGCTCCCCGAGCCCCTCTCCTGCCCATAGCCTGCCTCTCAGATGCCTGCCCTTGGGTCCCAGCCGGGTGTTGGGGCATCTTCGGGGCTCTCATGGAGGCAGTCAGCTTAAATGACCCCAGAGGAGGCTGTTGGTGCCTGTTAGGTATCTGCTTGACCCTGGCGTCATGAAAGGCTATCCGCGCTGAGCTCCGGCGCTTCTCCGTGCTCGGGACCCCCTCGCCCTCATCCCCCCTATGCCGCTGCTTCCGGTTCTGACCAGCCTCTGCCTCTGGCCCTTTTCCATCTTGGGTGGTTCTGAACCCGCTTCGGGACATCCTAACCCTCGTGACGGTTCAACGTCTGTGTGTCTGTATTGTTGCTTCCTTTTCATTCTTCCTGTGATACGTAGTTGATGCTGTGTTTAATGAGCAGAAACTGCATTAGCTTAGTTTTCTGTAAGTTAATTTTGTTTCCTGGTGGTACTGGAAAGGGCCACAAAGCTTTAGATGAGACGGCGTCATTTAGGAGTTGGGAGGAGGTGGAAGGTAAGAACCGAGGCCCCTCTGTAAGTCTCAGGAGTTCTGTTTCATTTCCTGGAGAGAGGAGGGCGCTCCTTCCTCTGGAGTGCTCTGAAGGGGCCCCCACTTCTATCAGGTGCTCGTCTTCAGTGTGTGTCCTGAAGATCTCATGTTCAGTTGGGGTCAGTGTGAATCAGGGGCTTCTCAGCCCTTCTTGTTGTCACGGCACAGGCAGAAAAGTGACATATTTGTTCTGCATACAGGAATGAATGGGGAGGAGTGGGGCTCATTATATTTTGTGTTAAAAGATTATGGAAAAGGAAAGAAGTTGCAGAGCCACTTTCTTCTTTAGAGCAGTTTTAGGTTCATAGCAAAATTGAGTTGGAAATATAGAGCATTTCCATTGCTATGTTTTCAAGGCCCAGTTCATATACGGTGATCTTTACGAAATCTTGAGTTTCCCTGGATGAAAATGTTTTCTTCCAAATGTTCATTACCCCTTGGCTTTACATGTTCACCAAGATTTTCATTTTTCTAACCTGTTTTATACCCATCTTGTACTTACCTTTTCTTCTTTGCTAGACTGTAAATTCCATAAGGCAATGTTCACATCTGATTTGTCTCTGAATCCTCCAAAAACTACCTGCCATGGTCCACTCACTGTTGTGGCAGATATTAGGTTACATACGTATCACATTGCACTGCTTATATATATATGTAGGTCTGTCTTCCTTTTCTCTCTTTTTTGTTTTTAAATGCTCATTTATTTGGCTATGCTAGGTCTTAGTTGTAGCATACGGATATTTAACTGTGACATGCAAACTCTTAGTTGCCCCATGTGAGATCTAGTTCTCTGACCAGGGATTGAACCTGGGCCCTCTGCATCAGAAGCACAGATCTTAGCCAGGGATGTCCCAGGTCTGTCTTTCTCATTCAACTGAGAGTTCGGGGATCATATATTTTTTGTGTGTTTGTACCTCCTAGGGCTTTGTTCCATGTCAAGTATACAGTCAAGTATACAAGCATACAAGTATACAGCAGCATGCCTTTCCATAAGGAAGCTAATTGTTGCATGGTGGAATTTCAGTTGAAATGTCAATACGTATTAAGTAGTAATCATAAAGATCAGAAGAAAATATAAAAAATTAGATTTTAACTGAATATCTGTATTATGTTCTCAAAAGTACATGTTTATCTCCCAGTGCTTAGGTCATCCAGGCTTGATTACCCCTGCAGGATCAGACATCTCTCATGGATTAAAATAGATCTGAAAATATAACTTCTTACAACAGCAGAAAAATAGCTAGGAAAGAAGAGCTTGAGTCAAAATACAACTTTAAAGTGCTCTTTTTCTTGGAACATCTGACATTTAAAACTCATTATCTCTTGCCACTTGAGCCTCAATTTGACCTCAGAGGTTTCATAGAATATACAGGATTTAGAGGGCAAAAAAGACGCAAGAAGGCAGGGCGAGTGAGAGTGAGGGGTTGAGGTATAACTTGGGCTTGCGGTTGTTAATTTCAGACCAAGAGCAGGAAGGATGGATCAAAAAGGAAAAGGATGCATGACTGACTGAAAGGCAAGGCTGAGCGGTGATGGGAGCAGCGATGTTACTGCTGCAAAGATGACAGCGATGGATGAGGCTGAAGGGCAGGACCCGAAAGAGTGAGGAGGGGACATTTCTACAGTGATACCTGGGACCTAGTCAGTGTATGAATAGCTTCAAAACATTAATGGAAAATAAAAACACCATCTTCCCAGCATATCAAATTTGTTTGCCTTTGTGGTCTTTTTCAGGAGAATGGACAGATTTATAGAGACAGAAGCCCATCAGGGACTCCTATAAATAACTGTGAAGCTGCTGCTTATGTAGAATTCCTGAAGCAAAGCTACAAACCCTCTTTTCCTTTTGGCATTGGCAGATCTTTTTTTTTTCTTTTTGGCCACACCTTGCAGCATGGGGGATCTCACTTCTCCGACTGGGGATTGGAACCCTTGCCTCCCGCAGTTGGAAGTGCAGAGTCTTAACTGGTGGGCCGCTGGGGAAGTCCCAGCATCTGCAGATCTCCTCTTGACTTTAACAGAGTTAAGACACCTTTCTTCAAGATGATTCTCCTTCCCAATCAAAAAGCACTAGAAACCTGGACCCAGGATGTTGGCCCAAGGGGGTGTAGACTTTAGTTCTTCATGTCCTTACTGTCATTAATCTGGTAGACTTTCTGGAATTTAGAAGTACGTGTTTTTTTTTTTTTCTATCCTGATACACGTTAATTAATATTCATAGGTATACCATTTGCTCATGACCATGTTTACATTTTGAGAAGTCTTCTTCTTACCGCCAATTTGTGGAGAAATGAAGCCCAGAAATAATTCATAATTCCCTTTAAAGCTTATTAACTATGGACCGTGTATGCACAAGATAGGTGGTAGTTTACATTGATTCTTTGAGAATTATCAAAGAAACTATAATTTTCCCCTGTAACTCAGAAAAATGCCAGAGAATCATTCTGACAGCCTCCTAAACAGTAATTGAACATAAAACACCAATCACAGATGTTAGCACATTATTTGTAATGAGTTCTTCTGCTTCCCATTGGTTCCGATGCAGACAGTGGTCGAGGATGGTCACTCTAATGTGACACTGTCATGAACTGTAATTTGTTGGGTCCCTAGGAAGATGTTTTAGTCCCTGACAGTGATGCGAATGATTATGGACCTTGAAATCATTCTTGAATGTCCAATACATTTTCTTACCTAGGTTTCAATATAAACCACTTTTGTTTCTCTTGGGAATCCTCTGGCTGAAACTCAAGGCCCTGCTCCAGTGCCAGAATCTAACATCTCCATTTCATCAGCTTTGAGTACGTTTAGAAAATGTCGGAATGCATCACGACAAATTTATGATCACATAAAGCCAGAAACATCCTTCTATAGTCTTCGGATACTCAGAAGATTTAATCATGAAAAAGTGTCAGAGATGCTTCTGAACTTGCCAAAAATTTACATTATGGTCATTTAGCCTAGTGTCTTAATTTCCTCCCACAGAGGGAGAGGGGCGTCCAGCCAGTGAGTTGCACTGCTCATGTCTGGATTCACTGTTTCCTCCTGTGTTATGAGAATATTCCAGGGCATCTGACTGCAGACCAGAGGTGTAATTAAAACTCTCGAGCACTTTATGTGAAAAATGTGCATTAACTTTTAGTCTCACATTCTGGGTTTAAAAAAATAAACGATATGGTCCCAGTCTTGAAGAAGCTCAAGATGTAGGTGGGGGAAGCCATATAAATAGGTGATAATGGGCTTCCCAGGTGGCACAAGTGGTAAAGAACCTGCCTGCCAATGCAGGAGACATAAAGAGATGTGGGTTTGACCCCTGGGTTGGGAAGATCCCCTGGAGGAGGGCATGGCAACCCACTCCAGTACTCTTGCCTGGAGAATCCCACGGACAGAGGAGCCTGGCGGGCTGCAGTCCATGGTGTCGCAAAGAGTCGGACACGACTGAAGCAACTTAGCATGTGCACACGTAGGTGATGTTTTTAGAAAGTCGTCTGAAGCGCAGTGGTCATGGATCACCATCGCTGCCTGGGAAAGCCCTCCAAAGAGGGAAGAGCTTTGATCTGGGCCTTGAAGGATGAGCTGGAATTTCCAGAGAAGAAGAAACCTAAGGGTCTTTCAGCAGAGGGAGCAGCATGTGAAGGCCTGGGTGGGGGGGAGAGGTTTGGGGGAAATGCGAACTGCTCTGCAGGAGTAAATTCAAGAGGCAAGTCACTGCTTTGGCTTGACCCCTGCTTACATTTTATCCCTGGATACCCTCGGTGTCTCCTGTCTCTGCTTTCTGAAGAGTTAAGCAAGCTGAGTTCCAAGGCAGCTTCCCTCGCCGTTATAGACTGCGTCACGTTGTATCTCGCGGGTTTAGAAATCACACTGCTGAAGCACTCACAGCATACCGGCGGGACAGAGGAGACGCTTTCTGCTTCTGTGTGCTTGTGTTGAGGTGGGGAGGGGGCTGAGGCAGAAAGAGCAGGGAGTGACTCATTCCGGAGGGGTCAGGACATGACTCCGGACCCCCGAGTGCCAGGGCAGACCTGGGGTCACACCCACACACCTGAGGTCGCTAGTCCCTGAGCACCTGAAGGGACGGCAACGTAGAGAGCAACCATCTCTAAACGGAGAGCCTCCACTCTGGAAGGAGGGACCCCTGGTGCTCTTTGTTTACCACCCACCAGGACAGGAAGCAGTTGGCTACTCAGCCCTGGGTAACGATCCCCTGAAGGAGGAAGTGGCAACCACTCCAGTATTCTTGCTGGAGAACCCCATGGATGGAAGAGCCTGGTGGGCTACAGTGCATGGGGTCCCAAGAGTCGGACAGGACTGAGTGACTAACGCTTTCCCTTTCCTGGGTATCTGCTGAGCCTGAGCCTGTGCTCAGCACAGTCCGAGGGGCTCTGGACATCTGTCGTCGTGTTCTTTACCGTCTTGGACTCCGTCAGGACGGGGAACCGTTACAGAGTGGGCTCTAAGAGCTCAGGAGTTCAGCTTCCTTCTCCTTGGATTATCTTGGGCATTCCCATCACTATCAGATTTGCTGTGCACTTTGAAGCCTTCCAGAAACTTTTCCTAAATCAGAATTTCCATGGCCTCCTGGGCATCTTTATTCGGGTGTTCCTGAGACCGTTGGAATGCAGCAGTGGAGGCTGACAGCCCCAGAGACCAGATGAGACTCTGACATCACTGACGATTTAGGGGAGAGAGGGGCTCCTCCCCAGGGGTGAGCAGGAGGTCATCTCAGCTGGAGACCAGCACGAAATTGGTGACAGCACGTGGGTCTGGACCCCAGTCACACACACATCTACACCTGCCAATACTGGGCTAATGGTAAGGATATAGGCATGCCCTTGGCGGACAGAGGTGTCCTGGGAGACTGACTTCAGAGGACCCAGGAGTTCCCAGCTGTTGAGGATGCAAGCGCATGTTGGGAGGGCCTGTGAGGTGGCTGGCACCCGGGGTCAGCCTACAGAAGCCACTCAGCGCAGGACTCCTTCTTTTGGAGGAAAAAATACTTAACGAATAATATATATTTTTGGTTTAAAAGTTTTGTATATACATGATATTTTATATAATCATTTGGGCAAAATTTGTTCTTAGGTCTTGAACCTAGAAATGTAGCCATGGGGCAACATAATCGCCTTTCAGTTCAGCAACACCACCTTTGAATGGCCACCTGCATCTTGGCGCTGTCCGCGGCCTCCTGCAGGGGCAGGGCCTGAAGCTCGTCAGGGCAGGCCTCCCCGTGGGATGCTTACCCTCTCGGGACCGGCTCCAGGTGACAAAGCCCTCTGTTCCAAGGGAGCACTGCCTGTTGGTGGGTTCTGAGCTGTAGATACTCGTTGCGGCAAAGAACAACGCGGAGGCTTTCTTTTGGAAGTCTGTTTTAACCTTTTTTTTTTTTTTGCTCTGTTTTTAGAAGACATTCAATAGCTACAGTTCTTGGCTGTGTCATAAGGGTAGTGAGGCATTTCTGAAAGGTCTTACCGGCCGTGTTGAAGTCTTCGGCCGCAGGAGAGTGAGGGATGTGGCCGTGGTGTTGCTGCCCACAGCCTGCATTTCTGTTCCTTTTCACTCCACCGTGCTCCCTTCCTGAGCCTACGCGGCTGAAGGGCGTGGACAGGACGAACGGCTCTGGTTCTAAAGCCTCTCAGAGCCTTGTTTGTTCCCTTGTCAACGACAAAGGCTTGATTTCTCATTCTACAGGAATTCCTTTCATTATCCTGACATGGAAGGTTGGTGTTCAAGAGAGAGACGTTTCTTCACCTGGAAGTAAAACCAAACACAGTTGAATTTGTCATTAACACATGGTTCTGAAATGGAGACAAAAGACTTCCGGCTGTTTTTAGAAGTTCGTGTGTCTAATATACAAGGTACTGGATATTTTTGATAACAGCCATTCTGTACAAAGTAGACTGATTCTATAGAGTCCTTTAAAGTATATCTCTGTAGAACGACCATCTAGAATTCCGACGTATTTAAAAACAAAGATTCTCTTATTAACACCAGACTCTGCTGACTGATTTCACTTTAAGTGGATGACTGATCCTGACGTCAGTACCATATGCCTTTGGACCTCATCACAGTGTCGTCTCTCCTGTGTGTCAGTGAATGACTCTAAGGTTGACAGTGCTGACAATGACTGCAAAAAATGTGCTATTGAGTTTGGCTGTAATGCCCTAATTTTCATACTCATGGCTCTCAGAATGTAGTTGAGGGTGCACATCCATCCTTCATGTGTGAGAGCTCTGTCTTTAACCGCTTAATGAGATAGAAAGCAAACTGTTTCCAAGAGAGGCTGAAGAGTAATACATCCTGCAGATCAAATAAGGTATTTTCAGTGCAAATAGAGTGCGCGGATTTTACATGGGAAGTTGGCTCTGTTTACAGGGCCCACATTTCATCTTCCGACCACAGCTTAAACTGGGTCGAGGTGTCAGGCGAGTTGCTGAGGCTCTGACATCAGAACCAGGAGTTGCCTTTCTGCTGCAGGGGACTTTGAGAGGTCCGTCACTCATCTAATGCTGTTTGTGGGGTGATGGGGTGGGTGTGTTGTCAGAAGTATCAAGCTCTCCTGGTGCTGAGGGTGGAGCTCTGGCAGCAGAAAGGAAAGGCAGGCAAGGGTTGAGGTGCTGCCCAGCATCTTTTTTTTTTTTTTAACATATATGTTTGTTTATTTGGCTGCACTTCGTATCAGCACAAGGGGTCTATTTCCTGACCAGGGACCTCACCTGGGTCCCCTGCTTTGGGAGCATGGAGTCTTAGCCGCTGGACCACCAGGGAACTCCTGTGTACAGCATCTTAACAGTCTCTAACTCTGCTGTCTTTGGGGGAAAATAAGATAATTTAAGAATGCCCTTGAGAAATCATTTAATCCATGTTCTGGATTTGAAAGGATCATTCCTAAAATCTTATTTTTAGATACTTTCAAAGTAATTGGTTCTATTAATGTAGCTTCTCAGAAGCACCAAGTTGGGTAAGGAGGTTCTACCTGACATCTCACTTTGGCCTCTGTCTTCTTCTTCTGTCCTCAGTGTAGTCAGAATTCAAAGGATCTTGGGGGAGTCATTCTTCAATTTTCCTTTTCTTCTGATATTTAGATGCTGACAACAAATCTGTGTTGGGTTAATTAGCACATTGTGGAGAACATTTCGATGTTATTAAACGCGTAACTTTGTGGCTATATACTAGTTTAAGGCTGGATGTTTTTTATAGCTATTTTCATTAGTGAAGTTACGCTCATGTCATATTAAAAATACACTTGTTTATATCTACTGGAAAATTAATTATAACTTCGTATATGCACTTCAGTGCAACATTTGCAGCATTTTCCTTCCTGAAGACATTTTATCATTTTGACAAGCATTAATCCTTATATTTATGGTTCCCATAACGCCCAAAGAGTGTTAGCTGAGTGATGAGTCATTACTGATGTCCAGGTATTCATTTATTTGTGAAGCCCCTTCTTTGTAAAAGGCACAGGTAAAAGATGCAAAGATTAAGATCTTTGATTCTTGTAGCTCACAGTTAAGGACAGATGCTTTTTAATTAAATAGTGAACCAGTGATGTAAGCCAGACAGTGCAATACCAGTGTCATATGATATTGCTTTTGTGTGGAATCTCAAAAATGATACAAATGAACTTATATACAAAACAGAAATAAACCACAGACATGGAAAACAACCTTATGGTTACCGAAGGGGAAAAGTGGGGAGGGATAAATTAGAAGTGTGGAATTAACACATATACACTACTGTAGAAAGTAAGTAGCCAACGAAGACCTATTGTATAGCACAGTGAAATATACTCAGTATTTTGTAATAACTTATAAGGGGAAATAATCTGAACAAATGACATATGTATAACTGTGTCACTTTCCTGGACATCTGGAACACAGCACTGTAGATCAACGATTCAACAATGAGTGCTTGTGCCGCTCAGTCGCTCCAGTCGTGTCCGACTCTTCATGACCCCACGGGCCTGCCAGGCTCCTCTGTCCATGGGATTCTCCAGGCAAGAATACTGGAGTGGGTTGCCATGCCCTCCTCTAAGGGATCTTCCTGACCTAGGGATCAAACCCAAGTCTCCTTCAGCTCCTGCATTGCAGGTGAATTCCTTACCCCTGAGCCACCAGGGAAGTATATAGATCCACTATGCTTCAGTGAAAAAGAAAAAGTTAAATAGCAATTCCAGGCAGTGTCTGATTATGTACCAAGTTAATTACATATCAAGACTTTGAGATTCCTGAGAAGAGAGCTTGAGGGTGGGCTTCTGCTGGTGGACAATACTTAGGGAGGACAGTGACTTCAGTTGGGTCTTGCAGCACAGGCAAGATGTAAACAGTTGGAGAAGAGGAAGCCATATTAGGTTTGGGGAGGGAGTATATTAAAATGAGCTGAAAAGCATGAGGAGAATAAGGTGGAGTTCATCCTGAAGGAAACAAAGTTTGCTTTGGGGAGAGTCAAGCTTGTATAGCAAGCTATGATCAGGTGAAAAGTAGCGTGAAGATTCCTAGGGCTCGGTTCCTTTGGGTGATGGGTTTAGAAGCAAGTGATGGAGAGTTATTTTATTTATTTTTGATTGAAGGATAATAGCTTTACAATATCCTATTGGATTCCTGCCATACATCATCATGAACCAGCCATAGGTATACACATGTCCCCTCCCTCTTGAACGTTCCTCCCTCCCACCTCCCACCCCATCCCACACCTCGAGGTTGTCACAGTGCCCCGGGTTTGAGCTCCCCATGTCACAGAGCAAATTCACACTGACTATCTATTTTGCAGATGGTAATGTGTATGTTTCAGTGCTGCGAGTGCCTCTGACATGCTAATCCCTCAGGATGGGGTAGCTGAAAAGTTTACTTAAAAGGGAAGAGGCTCTAGAGAGTGAGAATATAACAATAAGTCAGCTGTGAGCTGGCCAGTCAGTCTCTAGTAAAGACCCCCAGGTTATTTTTGTCACATTGTGTTGTGTGTTCATAGTTCTGATTTGAGCTCCTTGCAGGCCAGAGCATCTCGTGGGGTAAGATGCGTGGATGGGGCCGGATGTCTAGTGAAAAGAGAAAGTGAAAGCTAGTCGCACAGTCATGTCCGACTCTTTGTGACCTCACGGACTGTATCCCGCCAGGCTCCTCTGTCCATGGGATTCTCCAGGTAAGAATACTGGAGTGGGTTGCCATTTCCTTCTCCAGGGGATCTTTCCAAGCCAGAGATCAAACCCAGGTTTCCTGCACTGCAGGCAGATTCTTTACCAACTGAGCCACTAGGGAAGGATGTCTAGTGGGTCCACACCAAACAGTTGATGAATCCATAATTAAGATACAGGCTGAGTGGGTCATAGTGGATGGGGATGGTTGGGTTAAAAAGCCTGGTGTGGAAAGAATTAATTATATCTGAATGCCTGAAGTTGACCAGCAGAACAAAATGGATAGTACAGGTGATTCCCGGGTTCTGAGCTCAGGCAACTGAGAAAATGATTTTATTATCAATAGAAGAAGTAATGAGTTTTGGAGAGAAAATGATGAGTTTGGTTTTACTGCAAAGACTTTAAAATTAGTGACTCATTTACCTATTCATTCAACAAACATTACTGAGTTTTTGTGACATCAGCTACTTGGTAAGGATTTTGTTTCTGTGTTTTCCCTGTTATGAATTTTTCAGTTTCTTTCCCTTAGCTACCTTTTCGTTTGCTTGACTGTTAGAGGAATGGCTTTATGACCTTTTTCTCAGTCTACTTTTTTTTTAAATGAAATTTTTATCTAAGCATGGTTATTTTACAATAATGTATTAGTTTCAAGTGTCCAGCAAAGTGATTCGACTATACATATATTCTTTTTCATATTCTTTTCCATTATAAGTTATTGCAAGGTACTGAATATAGTTCCCTGAGTTATACAGTAGGACCTCGTTGTTTATCAGTATTTTATACATGGTGGTAGTATAATAAAACTGCTAATCCCAAACTTCTAGATTATTTCTCCCCCACCACCTCTATTTTTCTGGGGGGGGTTAACATAATATTTGTTCTGTTCCCTGTTAGTCTCAGATCTACTTTGAACCCCCTCATCCTTGCTTGCCTTCTCTGCCTGGTCTTCATGGCTCATTTTCTCTGTCTCTCTCCTTTTTTCCATGTAACCCATGAAATGGAAGCTTCTCTAGCCCATGGTGAGCCCCCTCTGAAGACCTGGGCTGTGAGCACAGAAGTAAAGAGGGCCCACTGGGATTTAGTAGGGCCATGTAAGTGTATGTGTGCTGGAGTGGGGATTGGACTCTGTTTCCGTTGGATCTCGATGCAAAGAATGATTCCTTTGGAACATGTTGATGGCCTTCAGACCTTTGCTTCTGATCACCTAGGATAGTCTGGGTCATGGCAAGATAAAGACATACTAGGAGCCTGAGTGTAACAGGATCAGATCTGTTTTGGATAAAGCCAAGCTTTCATGAAGAATTTCCACGTGGGAGGGTTTATAGTTTGCAGGCTGCATTGAGATGGGCCAGCGTCAGCCTGACGGATAGAAAAGAGCTGGAGGCAGGTGCAGAGAATCAGAACACCCAGGTGCCTGAATTCTGAGACCCGAATTTAGAGACCCTGTTTTCTTCCTGTTTCACCGCTTTACCATGATCTCCTGTGTGTAAAACTAAATGGAATTGGAGCTTGGGTGATTTCCAGCTGCTGATGGTTGACTTGGAGCAGTGCTGAGGTTCCTTTTGCTAAGCAAACAGGTTATAGATACCACCCGTTAAATCTGTAAACAAGAACCTGAGGGTGGGAGGAGATCTTTAATTCATTCATGAAAAAACTCCACTAAGTACTTCAGAAACAGAATATCCATGTGGATAATCGATGGGCTAATTGCAATTTGAAGTCTTCTAAAAATCTCTACCAGGTGATTTTTTTCCCTCTACATGAATTATGTTGCTTGTACTTGAAAGGAATGAATCTGTATTTCAAGAATGTTTATAGTTCAGATGCCTTACAAATTCCAAGGGTTTCTCATCCTTAATTAGTGGTGTTTTATGCAAAGAACCTGCCTGCCAATGCAAGAGACATAAGGGTGGGTTCGATCCCTGGGTTGGGAAGATCCCTTGGAGAAGGAAATAACAACCCACTCCAGTATTCTTACCTGGGAAACTCCATGAACAGAGGAGCGTGGTGGGCTACAGTCTGTGGAGCTGCAGAAGCGTCAGACATGGCTTAGTGACTGAACAACAAACACTGCACTGTATAGATGGACCATTTCCTTTATCCAGTCATTCGTTAGTGGACATTTGATTCGTTTCTACTATTTGGCTATTGTGGATAATCTGTTATGAATGTTCATACACCATCTTTTAGATAAGCACATTTTTAATTCTCTTGAGAGTATCATATTTCCATCAGTACCATACGAAGCTTTCAATTCCTCTATGTCCTCACCAGCACTTACAGTCTTTCATTTTGATCATGACCATCCCAGTGGGTGTGAAGTTGTTACTTATTGTGACTTTTATTTTCTTCCTCTTGTTATTGACGTTGAACACCTTTTCATGTGTCGCCTGGTGGAATCGCAGTGTCTGTGATGTGAGCAGCGGTTTTAAGCCTTCCTGTGGGTTTGTCTTGGCTTCTTGCGCGCCTGCTGACTTGTCGTGTGCCTAAGGGCACAGGTCTGTTACGGTGCACCTTTACCCAACACCCTGGTTACCAGGCAACCGTTACCGCGGACCGTTAGTGGTCCTGCTCAGCCATTGGCTGAGGCCCAGTGGGCCCCTCCCCCAAGCCGGCACCTGTCAACGCGAGGCCGTCAGCCATTGGCTGAGGCCCAGTGGGCCCCTCCCCCAAGCCGGCACCTGTCAACGCGCGGCCGTTCGCGGTCCCACTCTGCCATTGGTCAGCGCTGCAGTAGACCCCGCCCCCAAGGCCCACTGGCGGTGAGCGTCCGTTAGCGTTAGCGTACGGTTCAGCCAGCGGTCGGCGGAGCAGCGGCCCTCACGTGGAGAGCGAGGTAAGAGGCGGGTGAGGGCCTCTCCCTGGGGCCCTCGGCTCACCCAGCCTCCGGCCAGCGGGGGAGCTGGGGGCCGAGGCAGGTGGGGTTGGAGGGTGCTGGAAGGCTGTGTCCTGATGGCTCCAGAGCGCGGCCGGGCCCAGGCCCACCTCTGCGTCTTCGTGGCAGCAGCCGTCTGCTCGGGGCACCGTCTGCAGGACCAGCCCCGGTATTCGGGGCCCGAGGAGCCTGCGGGCCGCCCGGCTGGGTCGTGGGCACCCAGCTCCCTTGGTGATGACACTGCAGGGTCTGGGACCCGGCCGTGAGGGGCGGCCAGCCGAGCTCTGCTTCCTGTCAGCCACGACTGGACCTCAGAGGGAGGCAGCTGTGCCTGGGAACCTGGCCCATTCTCGTCGGAACAGGGAATGACATTTGCTTGGTTACAGGGCCATTGTTAACTGACCGTGACCCGCCCTCCGGAACAAAACGTGAGACCCAGACGTTTACAACCTTTCTCAACACCGCACCCCCCCTTCCTAGAAAAGGGCTTCGCTGAGAGCTTTCGGGGAGTTTGGGAAGTGTTTAAGGCATGAGCCTCCCGCCTCCTTGCAGGGCCCTCCGTACACCTTTCTCTGCAGCGGAGCCTGATGTTTTGGCGTTGTTTGGCCTCACGGTGCATCAGGCACCTGGATTTGTGTTTCGGTAACACAGACACCCCCTCCCTCTCGAGGGCTCCACCTCGCCCCTATTCCACCCCCCCCAGGTCACCACAGAGCGCCGAGCAGAGCCCCCTGCACTGTACGGCAGGTTTCCACTGGCCATCCGCTTGTTTAGTTTTGGCTGCGCTGGGTCTTCCTTGCTTCACTTCTCTAGTTTTGAAAAGGCGGGCTACTCCCTAGTTGTGGTGCGCAGGCTTCTCATTGTGCGGCTTCTTTGGCTGTGGAGCACGGGCTCCAGGGCACATGGGCTTAGTGGCTCCACGGCATGTGGGGTCTTCTGGGACCAGGGATCAAACCCAAGTCCCCTGCGTTGGCAGACGGACTCTTAACCACTGGCCCACCCGGGATGTCCTTATCCATCTGTTTTACACATGGTAGTGTACATACATCAGTCCCAGTTTCCCAACTCATCCCATCCTCCCCCGCCATGTCCGTTCTCTACATCTCTTTCTCTATTCCTGCCCTGCAAATGGGCTCATCTCTACCATTTTTCTAGATTCCACATATATGCATTAATAAACAAATTGGTTTTTATCTTTCTGACTTACTTCACTCTGTATGACCCTCTAGGCACACCTACATGTCTACAAATGACCCAGTGTCATTCTTTGTTATGGCTGAGTAATAGTCCATTTTTATTGTGTAAGCACTACATCTTTATGCCTTCCTCTGTTGATGGACACTTAGGTTGTTTCCACATCCTGGCTATGCAAATTCTGACTAGTTTACATTTTCAACATTATGTTTCTAAGATTGGTCTATATGGATGTGTGCAGTTGTAGTTCATTTTCATTTACGTCTATTGCTGTATTCCATTGTACAAATAAGCTACAATTTCTTTAACTAGTCTATAGTTTATGAACATTGGGATTTTTCATTTTGGGGTTATGACTACAATGCTCCTATCAATCTTATTGTACTTATAGTATGGAGCACAGTGATATGCCTACGGCTGAAATGGAAAGATCAAGGGACATGCACATATTCCATTTACCAGGCAATGTCAAATATTTTCCAGAGTTGTTTCACTAAACCCACCTCCACCAGTGTGTGTGAGTTCCCATTGCTTCCCATGCTGGACAATACTTGGTGTTCTTAGGAATTTAAATGCATGCCACTTTGGTGGGTGTGTTACAGAATCTCATTGTGGTTTATTCTGCATTTATCTCATTACTAATGAGCATGAGGATCTAATTAATGTTTGTGTTGTCTCTTATGTCAAGAGCCCATTCAAGTATTTTTGCTGCATTTTTATTAGGCTTGTTTTCTAATTTGCAGGTATTTTCAAGTATTCTGTATGCTAATCATTTGTGATTTGTGTTGTAAATATATTTTCCCACTTGTGGTTTTGCTTTTAGTGTTCTTACATATTATTAATGAACATAATTGTTAGTATAAGGGCCAAACTAGTGAACAAAAGAAACTGATTCATTGTTCTTAGAGAGCCTATATTCTGGTAAAGTATGGCAGATAATAAAAAGATACAGTAACTAAATGATGTAGCATGTCGGCAATATGTTGCTAACAAAGGTCCATATAGTCAAATCTATGCTTTTTCCAGTAGTCATGTACAGATGGGAGAGTTGGACCATAAGAAGGCTGATTGTCAAAGAATTGATGCTTTCCAGCTGTGGTGTTGGAGGAGACTCTTGAGAGTCCCTTGGACAGTAAGCAGATCAAATCCACCTTCATCCTTTGGCAGGTGAGGAAATTGAGTCATCATACATCAGGTGACTTCATTACGTGGAGGCTGAGCTGTGGGGTGAATCTCGTCTGTCCCCAGGAGAGTGTGCATGTGTGGTGGAGGATCCACTGCCTCCCTTGCTCTCTTTGTGCATCTGTGGTAGTTCTCAGTCCTAACGCTTCTCCCAGTGACAGGTAATGGGCTTGTGACCATGATGAGTAAGCTGGTTTATCACTGGCTGGAGAGCAGGAGAAGGCGGACAGACCATGTCTCCATTGATTCAGCACCTGTTTAGTGAGTGCCATCCCTCGTTGTGTGATGTGCTGAACACTGGGACGGTGTTCAGAGGCCAGTGAGGGTGAGACACCCACCAGAGTCTGTGGGAACTGAGTCTAGGCGGCACTTGGAGTAATTTTTTTTCCTTCAATAAGATGTAGGTTATTAGATTGTCAACGTGCATTTTACCTGTAAGATTTCTACATGTTGCAGATTGTTAGATATTTGATACAGAATTTCCTATGCAACATAATTCTGTTTTCATCACCTGGAATACAGTTTCATTGTCAACTAAGATGATAGAAAGGTGTTTGTCCACAAATCCTTGAGATCTGGAAGCAGGACATGAGTTAGGTCTCTTGTCCAGTGTTAGGTGATATCCCCCTAGCTGTGAGGGCCATCTGTGGTCAGGAGAGTCCCACTGTGGGGAGCCATGGCTGGCAGGCAGGAGATGTAAGAGTGATGCCATGTGGATCACAGATAGCAGGGGGAAGGCAAAGGCTCAGGCAGCAAGGGTCAGTCAGACGAGAGCCTGGCAACCGGGGAGGAATTGTAGAGCCTGAGCCCGTTTTCAGGGCAGAGAGGCCTGTCACCGCGAGTATTTATGAAATGAAGATGTCAAGATATTAGGAGGAGACTTTAGGCAGAGGCTCAAGAAAGGGAACGATGGCCAGGTTACTGGTCTGGCTGAGACAGCATGGAAATAGCCAGGTGCTCAAAGGAGAATTCAAAGCTCAGAGGGGAGCCTTGGTAAAGCCTGTTTTATGCTGAGCCATCAAACTTTTATCCCAGTGTATTTCTTGCCTAAGGACTAGATCAGCTTATAAAGATGTTTAATGGGCTCCAGGTATGGGGAATAGGAAACAGGGAATCTGTGGACACAAGGGGCTTGCCATCGAGGGTTGCTTTGATCGACATTGTCTTACAAAACTGGCTTCACGCTCTTCAGTGCATCAGTCACCCCGCAGGATGACTGAAACACGGGTTGCTGGGCCCTACCCCCTTGAGGCTCTGATGTGCAGGTCTAGGCTGGGTCGATTAGATTTAAAATAATGAGTTCTCAAGTGATGCCAACCATGTGTGTCTGTGGGCCACACTTTGAATACTCCTGTCTTGGAGTATCAAAGGTGCTTAAAGTGAGATAATGGAGGTGGTCCGGACATTATAATGGTACCTGGCTTTGCTGGATTTCTTCACCAAAAAAAAGCAGGAAGCTCAGGGAACCTGTCTACTTTGAATTCCTTATAGAGTGCTTGTGAAAATGTAAACTCTGGCATTATCTTTCAGACACGACATTTTCCCCATTAACATGGGTCTCGAATCGATATGTATCAATTTGCTTAAAAATGAGCATTCGTTCAAAATTAAAGCAAGGTCGAGTATTTGCAGCCTGTCTCTTCCTAGAAACACACCACTGCTCTGGAGGTCAGGGCTGCCTGCGTTCTGCTTATTGCTGCATCCTGATCCTGCTCCGCTCGTACCTGCCAGGGAGGCGGGGAGTGTTTGCTCAGTGAGCAAATAACTGAATTTAACGTGCACAAAATTTTAATTGATATTTAATTAACTTTTCTTCTAAGGTGGCCTTAACATAAGAATGTAGCGTACCTGACAGGGGGAAGGTTGGGAACGGCAGCAGGAAGGCTTCAGGAGCAGGACACTGGCCTTCCCTTCCCTCTGTCCGCGCCATGAATGGAGTGAGCTCGTGGCTGCTGGGTCTGCTGGTCCAGCCTCCCTCTGTGCAGGCTGACAAGCTGCGGTCAGGGATTGTCTGAGGCCGGGTGAGCGAGGGGGCCTTGAGTGAGGGGGCTTTGGCCCCGCCTGCTCCCTGCCTGCCCCAGTGCCTCTGCCTCCAGGAAGCCCGCTCTGCTTCCCCCCACTGCTCCTTCCTGCGTGCTCTCCTGCGGCAATCACCCAGCTGTCCCTGACACGCCTGCAGGCTGACAGCAATTCATTGGCTTGTTTCCACAACTCTAATATAGAAATAACACTTTTGCGTTCTCTAAAAGAAACTGTAGGAATAAACTGGTATCTGTGGAGTTTACTGAGTTGCTCTGAATAGTAGAGAATTAAGAAATGCAAAAAATTTGTTCTTACTATCCAATATGCTTCTTTTACCCCCAATCCCGAATCTCTTGCTTTTCAGTTTCTTTTAGTCAAACCCATAATTGTCTAGAACAACTGTTTTTAGCGCACTTTTTAAAATTATTTTTTTAAAAAACTAGGATTTTTTATTTTAAAAATCATTGTTGTATTTCTTCTGTGTTTGTAACCTGTTATGAAATATTTCAAACATAAAAAGATAAACTTCAGCCATTTCTAATTGAAATAAATTCACAGTATTGTGTTGGTTTCAGGTGTACAACAGTGATCCTGCTATACATAAATGAATATCTCTTCTTTTCCAGATTGTTGCTATTATAGGTTATTACAGAACACTGCATATGGCTTCCTGTGCTCTGCGGTAGGTCCTCCTTTCCCATTGTGTATGTCTTTGTTTGCATCAGGTCTTAGCTGTGGCACTAGGGTTCTTCCTCATGTCATGTGGGATGTTTTGTTGCGGTGCCTAGACTGTCTGTGTCCAGCAGGCTCCAGAACGCGTGGCTTCCGTAGTTGCGGCTCGAGGGCTCTCTAGTTTTATGGTGCACAGGGTTAGTTGGATCTTAGTTTACCCAGTTCAGTCCAGTCGCTCAGTTGTGTCCAACTCTTGCGACCCCATGGACCGCAGCATGCCAGGCCTCCCTGTCCATCACCAACTCCTGGAGCTTGCTCAGACTTGTGTCCATTGTGTCGGTGATGCCATCTGATCCTCTGTTGTCCCCTTCTCCTCCTGCCTTCAATCTTTCCCAGCATCAGGGTCTTTTCCAATAAGTCAGTTCTTCACATCAGGTGGCTAAAGTATTGAAGCTTCAGCTTCAGCATCAGTCCTTCCAATGAACATTCAGGACTGATTTCCTTTAGAATTGACTGGTTTGATCTGCTTGCAGTCCAAGGGACTCTCAAGAGTCTTCTCCAACACCACAATTCAAAAGCATCAGTTCTTCAGTGCTCAGCTTTCTTTATAGTCCAACTCTCACATTCATTCATGACTACTGGAAAAACCATAGCTTTGACAAGAGGGACCTTTGTCGGCAGTCATGTCTCTGCTTTTTAATATGCTGTCTACATTGGTTAGAGCTTTTCTTCCAAGGAGCAAGCATCTTTTAATTTCATGGCTGCAGTCACCACCTGCAGTGATTTTGGAGCCTAAAAAAAATTAGTCTGTCACTGTTTCCACTGTTTCCCCATCTATTTGCCTTGAAGTGATGGGACCAGATGCCATGATCTTAGTTTTTTGAATGTTGAGTTTTAAACCAACTTTTCACTCTCTCACTTTCATCAAGAGGCTCTCCAGTTCTTCACTTTCTGCCGTAAGGGTGATGTTATCTGCTTATCTGAGGTTGCTGATATTAGCTACACAACCAGGGATCAAACGTGAGTCCCCTGCATTTCAAAGCCAATGGTTAATCACTGGACTGCTAGAAAAGTCCCTCCTATCTTTTTTAAAACCAGGAAATCTTTGATTCAAACAAGTCTCCGTAAAAAGTCAACATCTGCACCAGAAGTGGGGGTGTCCTAGGGACCCCACATTCTGTACAACCCCGGCAAGGTCACTCTTTGTGGCAATTAAGCCCAGCACAGTACGTGACAGTAAATTAGCTAAGACAGATTCAACACAGTCACTTCCTCAACAGTTAGATACTGACGCCTGCAATGACAGCTTCTCCAGGTGCTCGGTTCAGACAGTGCTGGGGAGAAGACAAAATGGAGTCAAATGCCGAGATGCTGTTTGTGCTCCATCTCCTGAAACAGCCTGTGTTTTTCTCCGTGGATTTTACTCTGACCACAGGCAGAAAAGTGATCATTAGATTAGAGTAAGATGGTGTCCTCTTTTTTAATGCACTGTTACACTGTCCACGGTAATGACCGGGCTCACATTCTCCTTCTCCACGGGATGCGGGACAGTACACTGGGTCCTCCGAGCACCGGTTTCTGTAAATCATCCTCCAGGAGAAGCGGACTGAGTAAGGAGGACAAGATTTCAGGGCCTGGAGGCCAGACCACTGGCCACGAAGGAGGAGAGGTGAATCTCGGGGCTCGGAGCCCCCATTCTCCAGGGGTCCAGCGGGGACAGTCATCGTGCCATGTGCAGAGCCGGGGACAGACCTAGAGACTGTCAAACGGAGTGAAGTACGTCAGAAGGAGGAAAACATCAAACATTAATCCACTAGAAAAATGGCACATTTGATCTTATTTACAAAGCAGGAATAGAGACACAGACGTGGAGAACAAACATAGGGATACGGGGCGGGTGTGGGGGGCAGGAAGAGGGGATGGGATGAATTGGGAGACTGGGATTGACAGGTATACACTACTGATACTGTGTATAAAATAGGTAACTAATGAGGACTTACTGTTTGCACAGAGAACTCTCTGCAGTGCTCTGTGGTGACCTAGATGGGAAGGAAATCCAAAAAAGAGGGGACACATGTAAACATATGGCTGATTCACTTTGATGTACAGCAGAAACTCACACAACGTTGTAAAGCAACTACACTCCAATTTAAAAAAAACCTAAAAACATCAGAAAATCTAAAACAAACATGAGGTTCTGTGATGTAAGCATTTAAAAAATATTTGGGGTGAGGAACACAGCCATGCTGCGAAGGTGTCTTCGGTGTGGGAGGCCGTCTGGCTCTCTGGGGAGGGAGTGGGGACCCCAGTGGGGACCCAGGTCCTGCACTCAGAGGAGGATGCTCTCGGGAGCACAGGACCTGAAGAGGGCATCTTCTCTGTGCCCGGTGCTGAGGTGAGGCATCTCCGTGCCGCCTTAGTAAGTGGGAACCGTGGTTCTCATTACGAAGGAGGAAACTCAGGTGCGGGAGTTTGCAGTGACCTGCACCGGGTCAGAACCAGGATGTGTACACTGGTCCTGACCCAGTCCGGCCTGGGCCTGGGCCTGGGCCCCCCGCTCCTCTTCCTCCCTCCCCCCACCTCTCTCCTTGTCACCTTCCTTTTCCTTGCCTGCCCCCCTCCCTTCTTCTACACACACACACACACACACACACACACACAGTCTGCCCATCCCACATTTAAAATTAAGCATAGCTTTTATCATTATCAGCCAACTGGATTAGTCTTCCTGATAATCTTTAGGAATCATATTTTAATGTTCTCATGGTTTCATTTGAATGGTTCACATTTTTAATTTTCAAGTTTTAATATTTTTAAAGAAACTGGGTGCTATAGATGATTAACCTTTCAAATAAAACACTCCAGGGCATGGGTCGTTGGATCTGACACCAGATGTATACTTTGAAAATATGGCTGGCTTAGTAAACCAAGCCTATTTCTTTCCATGTTATGTTATATCTCTGGAATATTGGGTTATTCATGCAGTAAAAGCCCTGTTACAGAAAAAACCCTTTCAGTTGTTCACGTGATGGCAGTGAGGTTGGCTCTGCTTCTTACTGACGGTGTTAGAACAAGAGTTTTCTCTCAACCAGGTGCGATGATCATGTTTTAACACAGATGTCATCTGTCAAATAGTAAATTCAGCTTTATATTCAGCCCATATGATGTCAGAGCTTCAGCTTTCCTAGATGGCTTTCTGACTTGGCATATGGGCTAAGGTAATGGTAAAGGTGAGAATTTTTAGCAAATGCCTCCTATGAATCTCCTAGATTTCCTTGAAGGAATGTGGTTATGGTAATATAAATTGAGCTGCAAATTATGTATCGTGTGTGGTGGAGAGCTTGTCATGAGCAAGTCTCAAACATGCATGGAAAAGCGTCTAACTTTGCAAATCATCCTTTGGAACTCATTGTGAATAAAAATGTATATTTGAACAAGCATAGATTGAAACAGGGCATAGAATGTAATGGATATCTCTCTTTCACACCTGAGGGGCCCACACCTTTCTTCAAGTCTAGTCCTGAGGACTAGGGAAAGAGAGATTAGGGGTCTGATTGTGAGCTAGGGGTCTGGGTGGAGTTTTTCCACTTTATCTGCCAAAATTGGTTTCAGAATGTCTGTTGCTAATATTCAGTGAGCACGTACTATGTAAGTATGCTTCCTATGCCTGTGTCTGTGTGAATTGTTTTTCTGAATCTCCTACCCCATGAGGCACTTGGTCTGCTTACCCCCATTTTACAGGTAAGAAAACCGAAAGGCTACAAGCTGGTCAAGAAGGGATCTAGAATTGAACCCGATATTTTAAAAAAAAAAACACACACATTTTTTTGGAGGACAGTTACTTAACAATATTGTGCTAGTTTCTGCTGCACAGCGAAGTGACTCAGCCACGTGTACACACGTGTCCCCTCTTGCTTGGGTTTCCTTCCCTTCTAGGTCAGCACAGAGCACTAAGCAGCACCCCCTGAGCTGCTCATCGGGTTCTCATTTTCTGTTATCTGTTGGTCGCGTGTACGTGTCAGTCCCAGTCTCCCAGTCCATCCCATTCCCTCACCCCCTCTCGGTGTCATACGTTTCTGTGCTACCTCTGTGTCTCTGCTTTGCAAACAAGATCATCTCTGTCATTTGTTTTCAGATTTCACATATACCCATTTATTGTTGTTCCGCCCCCCAGTCGTCTCTGACTTCTTGCGACCCCATGAACTGTAGCGCGCCAGGCTCCCTGTCCTTCGCTATCTCCTGGAGTTTGCGCACACTTGTGCCCATTGAGTCGGTGATGCCATCCCACCATCTAGTCCTCTGTTGTCCCCTTCTCCTCCTGCCTTCAGTCTTTCCCAGCATCAGGGTCTTTTCCAATGAGTCAGTTCTTCACATCAGGTGGCCAAAGGATTGGAGCTTCAGCTTTAGCAGCAGCCCTTCCAATGAATATTCAGGGTTGATCTCCTTTAGGATGAACTGGTTTGATCTGCTTGCAGTCCAAGGGACTCTAAAGAGTCTTCCCCAACACCACAGTTCAAAGGTATCAATTTTTTGGTGCTCAGCCTTTTTTATTGTCCAATTCTCACATCTATACATGACTACTGAAAAATCCATAGCTTTGACTATCCAGACCTTTGTCAGCAAAGTAATGTCTCTGATTTTTAATACACTGTCTAGGTTCGTCATAGCTTTTCTTCCAGGGAACAAGTATCTTTAATTTCAAGGCTGTAGTCACTGTCTGCAGTGATTTTGGAGCCCAAGAAATTAAAGTCTGTCAGTATTTCCATTGTTTCCCCATCTATTTGCCATGAACTGATGGGACCGTATGCCATGATCTTCATTTTTTGCATTATGTATATACATGTATAATGTATGTTAGTATACACTAATAAGCAATATTTGTTTTTCTCTCTCTTACTTCACTCTATATGATAGTCTCTAGGTCTATCCATGTCTCTGCAAGTGACTCAGTTTTGTTCTTTTTTTATGGCTGAGTAATAGTGCATTGTGTGCATATATGAACTGTGGTGTTGGAGAAGACTCTTGAGAATCCCTTGGACTGCAAGGAGATCAAAACCAGTCCATCCTAAAGGAAATCAGTCCTGAATATTCATTGGAAGGACTGATTCTGAAGCTGAAACTCCAATACTTTGGCCACCTTATGCAAAGAAATTGACTCATTTGAAAAGATGCTGATGCTGGGAAAGATTGAAGGCAGGAGGAGAAGGGGACAAGAGAGGATGAGATGGCTGGATGGCATCACCGACTCGATGGACATGAGTTTGAGTAAACTCCGGGAGTTGGTGATGGACAGGGAGGCCTGGCGTGCTGCAGTCCATGGGGTTGCAAAGAGTCGGACACAAGTGACCAACTGAACTACTGAACTGAAGTGTATAAATATATATATATCTCCACACACACATCTTCTTTATCCATTCCTTTGTTGATGGACATTTAGGCTGCTTCCATGTCCATGTCCAGGCTATTGTGAATAATGCTTCTATGAATATTGGGGTGCATGTGTCTTTTTGAATTATGGTTGAACTCAATATTCTGACTCCCAACTTTTCACTGTTAACCATAATGTTCATCAATAGCATCAGTGTGAAAAAAGTTAATACAAAAAAGAAATTACAGGACAAAAAGATGAAATGTAAGAGAGGAAATAGACAATTACTTCTGCTTCTCATTCTTTCCCAGCTCAGTGTTGGCTCATCTTTTTAATTCTTTGGCATTCTCCTTGAGGGTTTCCACCCCAGGGACTATTATGTAAACACCTCCTCCAAGTTAGAACATGCTGGGCGCCAGGTTCTGCTCAGGCTCCACCGTGAAGGGTTCTGGGGAGTAAGTCCTCTTTTTGGAAGGAAGCGTGATTCGCCCTAAAATAATGCCTGTGGTGCTGCTGGCAGGTGAACTCGGTTGGCCCTTTGTGCAGAGAAGCAGGAGGTGAGTGCCACCCAGTGAGAGAGGCGTCAGAGGCTTGGTCCCTGGGCACGTGTTTTCTGATAGGTCTCTGGGGTGGAGAAGGGGGCAGGTTTGGTATGTGCCGGGGTAGAGGGAAGGAAGTCGGCGGTTCCATTTCTACAGAAGTGGGATCAGCCGAGGGCAGATAATCTTTGCAGCAGGAAATGGCATATTATTTCTGGAGAGCACTTCCTGTCCTGAAAGGAAGGACTTATCCACTTTGGACGTTTCCCCACTTGTGCGAGGGGCTTCCTAAGAGGAAAGCCGTGCGGTGTGTGTCTCCACGTCTGTCTGTTCAGCAGGGCCTCTGACAGCCCTCTGAGGACTCACACGCTGGAGAGAGGGAGGTGAACAGACTCACCCTCTCCTCATGTGCCACCCCACTATCCATTTGTCTGAAAGCTAACTGACTACTGATTTTTTTGACTGTCATTTGCTGAGATTCTCTAAAGTCCACATGTGGGCTGGGGTTCTGAGCCAGGGGACTCTGGCCAGCTTACCCTTTCCACCTGAGGAAGGCTTGAGGAACACTGGTGGAGGGATCCCAGTGGCTGAGGTCTGCATGCAGCTCAGGCTGGGTGAACTGGCGGGCAGTTGCCGCCTGGGCCTGTGCCTCCTGCTTCCTGGATGCTGTGCCCTGTCCCTTCTGATCAGACACCGCTTTTCCATCTGAGATGCAGCAAAACCCCACTCCTCTTCATTTCTAAGCATAGCCTTGCTCCACTGGTCATAACTAACTGGGAGGTTTCACTGACCACTCATTTTATTGGACACTAACTTTTCGGGCCAGATTGTGCCCCCCAAAGATTATAAACACCACACACTTCACCAGGTTAAAAGCTTGAGACAAATGCTTGATCCAAAGCAATGAGCTACTGCAAAGTCAAGGTGGTAACATCACACATCACATATTAAAATCAACTCTTGGAAATAACCTTGGAATAGTGATGGCATTATTTTTATATTAACACAAAAAGGAATATGGAACCTCACGTATTCTTTGTATTTCATTCACCTCGTTCTTTTTTGTTTTATACAAGTGTTTTCCCTTGCCTTTCAGGCAGACAGATGGCTTCCACTCTGAGCAGGGGCTCCATCCTCCCCGTTGCTATGCGACAAAGCGCATCCTATCTGCCCCCTCTCTGTTGTATCCCGTTTCCGTCCAACAACTCAAAATAACTAGCCGAGTGCTTCAACATGCTCCTTCCTCCTTTCTACAGAGCTGAGTGTCTATCAAGTATCTTCCTGGGCTTCCTATCTCTTCCTGTTACAGCCTTGAAAAAATGTGTTTCCCCAAATTGATTTTCCTCATCACTTCCTATTTACAGCAACCCTCTCATTGCTAAGGCAGGCAAAACATACAGCAGTGACTCATGCAGCTGCTGGCCTGTAGGAAAAAGATGGGTCAGCCGATCGTGAGGTGTTTGAAACCAAGACTTTTTATTGCGGCCAGGTGCAGGGGCTCCTCTCTCTCTTCTTTATCACAGTGTTGTTTCTCTGCCGATACTAGAAAGTAAAAAAAAAAAATGTAAACCAAACGTACGCACACCAGATCACCTCTTTTCTCGCTTCTGACCTTAAGAAACAGGTTAATAACCTGGACAAGTCTTACAAAAGAAGAGGCAAGCCAAGGATATGGAATGTTCTTCTGTATTTTGAAAATAGGAAGCTTTGGAGTTTAGAGAGGAAAATTCCTCAAAAAAAAAAAAAAAAAAAAAAGAAACAACAAGAAGTGTTTTTAAAGACTGTAGGTCAGGTTGGGGACTTCTTTCTTGTTTAAGCTCAAGAAAATTAGGCTTCTTATGGATTCTTTCGAAACTCATTTCATGGCTCCTTAATTCACACCATTTTTCTTGTCCCTAGCAGTCACAAATCTCAAATAATTAGGCCAAAGTTGGCCCCACTAAGAAACCAGTGGATGTGCTGGGGAAGATGGTGAGGTGGAGGTGGGAGAAGTTGGGAAAAACACATTCATCATCCCTGGCTCTTTATATACCCATGACTGATTCATATGAATGTATTGCAAAAATCACCACAATATTGTAAAGTAATTAGCCTCCAATTAAAATAAACAAATTAATTTACCAAAAAAAAATCCAATTTCTGAAGGAGATGCTCATGTCAAGTGGGAAAGCATGCATGTATTTGAAAATTCAGAGAACACATGATTTATATTAGTGTTATTTTTCTTGATTTGAAGAATAAAAGTGCTGCAATATTGTATGTTTTGAAACAAAGCATAAAACACACAGACTTGTAATGCTGCACAATTACTGTATCTTAAATTTATGTGAAATTGCTCAAAATGTTCTCTTTAAAGGTGAGCATGTTGATCTTTTCCAGGACGTTTTGGTTTCTTGGTCACTTGTCCTCTGTGCGGTCACTGTAGAGCTCCTCTGGCTCTGGCTGGGGATGGGGGAACACGCTGACTCCCATCTGCAGTGGTTTTCATGCCCAACGTTGCTACATCTGTGTCGGCCTTGTGCCT
This sequence comes from Hydropotes inermis, assembly GCA_020226075.1. Classification (NCBI taxonomy): domain Eukaryota; kingdom Metazoa; phylum Chordata; class Mammalia; order Artiodactyla; family Cervidae; genus Hydropotes; species Hydropotes inermis. The sequence continues at coordinate 67,702,738 of CM035280.1, read as the reverse complement.
GGAGCAGGCTTTAACTATGACTATCAGAACAGATGATAACCATGGTGGCCCCACAGCCCTGTTTATCTCCATACTCAGAACACTGCGACTTAGAGTTGTCATCTTGAGCACAGAGAAGCTGAGTCATGCTGAGGCCTGAGTTTCCTGGTTGGACCCCTTGGACATCTCTGTGGCCTCTGGCTACTCTCAGGAACTTCTCAGTGTTGCCACAACTCTGCATGTGCCTGGAGCACTCCCGCTAGGTGATGTGGGAGCCAGGACCAGGTGAAGCAGGAACTCAGGTGATGGCAGTGTCAGGATAAAAACGTAGATAGAAGATTGGCAATGTGCACATGTTAAGTTCATATGTATGTATAAATGTGTACATGTGTATATGTATATGTGTGTAAATATGTATGCATGCATGTATATATGTGTGTGCACATATATTTGTGAGTAGTGTGTATACATCATGAATATTTGCATGCATGTATATGTGTGTGTATATGTGTATGTGCATATATATATATGTATGTATATGTATATATGAGAAATAGATTCACAGTCATGGAAAACAAACCTATGGTTTCCACAGGGGAAATCGGGGGAGGGCTAAATTAGAACTTGGGATTAAAAGATACACTATATATAAAACAGGTAAACAACAAAGTCCTACTGTTTAGCACAGGGAACTCTACTCAATATCTCGTAATAACCTATAAGGGGAAAGAACCTGAAAAAATGTATATGCACGCACACACATATGTATAACTGAATCTCTTTGCTATACACCTGAAACTAACATAACATTGTAAGTCACCTATACTTCCATTAAAAAATTTAGGTACAGTACCTCTTTTACATTAGATATTTAAAAAATTTTTAAAGGGTTGTAATACTATAAATTTCATCAGCTCTCCGGATTTTTTAAATCTTGTGATTGAGAGAGCCGCCTGTCCTCTGATTCACATCATACTTAGAAAAATAAACAATAGATTCAAAGAAAAAGAAATTCATTTGTGGAACTTCTGTTCTGAGGGCTTGGGAACATCCCGCCCACCTCGTCCTCCCCCTGCGAGCGCTTCATTGTGTCATTTCAAACCGTGGGTCTGAAAATCCCTTCCCATCTCATCACGGTGCGCATTCCAGGGAAGACTTTGAGTCCGTGGAGCGAGCCCCCAGCTGCGGCTGAGCACTGCCGGCCCCTGAGTGGGGGGCGGACGGGGGCGGCAGCTCCTGCTTGGGGTGAAGCAGCCTGAGCGATGGGGGCCACTCAGCAGGCAGAGCTGCCGGATGGGATGGCTGATCTCCAAAACCCATGCGGCTGGAAGAAGGGCTCAAATCAGAGTCTTTTTTTCCATTTAAATAAGTTTTGTTATTTCTCTTAATGCTGGAGTAAAGAAAATTCATTGTAGAAATTTTTAAAAGCTCAGCATGAGAAGCCCACCTGTTGATTGATCACATCAGTAGCATTGTGGTACTTTTTTTGCCCTCTTCGCTTTCTTCCTTTGGGTTGTGATTGTTCTCTTAAGGTTTTCTAGCCTACTTGTGAATTTCTAGACTACTTATATTTTCCTACTAATGAATGGTTTTCTGTGTAATTAAATATTTTAAGTTCTGATTGATAATAGCTGCATTTCCTCTCATGTACAAATAACTTTGGTTATCTGCCCAAAGGGTAAATTCATTCTACTGTTAAAAATGCCTACAAATTTTATCATGAAATAATGTAAAAGTGTGAGAAAGGCAGACTTTGTATCTGGTCCTCATCCACCTCTTCCTTCTGACACCTGCTCTTGTCCTGGTGTATAACACACACCACCCCTAATGACTGTGGTCTGTTCAGGCTCATCTCTCCCAGAACAAACTGATGCTTGAAAATCAGACCTTTCTCCTGAACCCAAATACACCTTTATTTTAGGACATTGCTCAGAAATTCTACTCTTTTCTAGATATTTGCATATCATGGGTATACTGTAAATGTAGAGAAGCAAATCTCTCACCAAATTTTACTTAGTGCATCCTCAGCCTGTGTGTGGCAGGCATCCTATGGAGGAGACAACCGACTCTGTGAGCATTTGTGGCCAGTTCTGCTTAAGGGGCCAAAATTCTTTCCCAGTTAGTTTGTGATTTTGGCACCTGTCTCCCCAGTAATATTGTCAGTTCCTTTAATAGGGGTCCAAGGAGTGGAATTTCTTGTTTCAGCTCAGTGCTTAATACAGTTCTTGGAATGTTGCAAATGATGATGATAAAAAGCAGTTCATTTAATTGGAATGGTCAGACAGGACACTCAAACTTGAAATCATGAGACGTGTCCAGTCTCAGCAATGAAGGGATGGGTGTTCCTTCTAATACTAGACCCAGGGCAGAAGTCACGTGGAGAAAGGCTAGTGGAGGCAAATTTATTGGGTGGATTTGCCTGATAAAAGAGAGATTGGGTGATAGTAAGCAGAATAGTTAGGCTTATGTCTAGGGTTAGAACATTTTAGGTACATGGAGTAAATTTTGAGATAGTATCCCCCAGAGTCATAATGTTGTCAGAATTTTTAAAGAGCCTGGCATTCTTTTCTGTTGAACCATATCCAGGGAAACAGATAATTCTAGTCATCAGAACCATGTTTCCACTAGCGGAAGCTGAGTAATTCTCTGCTAAGTGACCGAGATAAGGACATGCCTGACATCACACTCGTTTGGCATTCCTCCTCCTCTCCTAAAGCATTCTTTGTTTTCTAACTATCTTACCCATCCTTCAAGATTCAATTCAAATATTCTTCACTTACTGATGCCCTCGTCTAAGTCTGCAAACCCTAAGACTTCCTTTTCTGTATTCTCACAACAGTCTTGTTCTATGTTCACAAATATTTCATTAATTGCTTGTTTGTTTTTTATTTTGGCCATGCTGGGTCTTCATTGTGGTGCGTGGACTTTGTCTAGTTGCAGAGTGTGGACTTAATTGCCCTGTGGCGTGTGAAATCTTAGTTCCCTGACTAAGGATTGAACCCTTGTCCCCTGCACGGGAAGGTGGATTCTTAACCACTGGATTACCAGTGGAAGTCTCTGTTCACGAATATTTACTTATCACATGTAGGCATCATGGTGCTGTTGAATATCCCCCCAGCCCCACTGTCCTGGTAACTCATCAGGTGTAGGGACCGTGTTCTATTTTGCTTTGAATTCCATGGACTTATCACAATCCACTGTCCACAGTAAGGACACAGCAGTTTTACCAGGTGATTGAATGATGGTCTACAAAGCATACTGCAAGTTTTGATAAAGCCAGTCGAGCCAAGCGCAGTGACAGGGTTCTTTCTCCCTCTCTTTCTTGGACTGTCTGGACCAGGATGCACAAAGAGATTGGGGTATTTAGGCTCAGCGTGGGACGTCTAAGGCCGTGCCTTCCTGCTGCCCATCCTTTGCCTTAGCTCCTCCTCCTCAGACCCTAAAGGCCAGTTTCCTGTTTCTGGGTGTACTGAGCCTGTTCCTACCTCAGAAACTTTTTCTCTTTTGGGTCCCTCTCTGCTTGCATGACTCAATTCATCACTACATTATGTCTTGTGTCCTCAGGGAACACTCTCTTTTCATTTCGGCAGCATTGCATGGCTTATAGGATTTTAGTTCCCTGACCAGGGATTGAACCCGGGTCCTAGGCAGTGAGAGCATGGAGTCATAACCACTGGACTACCAGGGAATTCCCTGATCACCCTGTTTTAAAGACCCATTTCTCAACTTCTCTGTATCCTGATTTACATTTCTGTATAACACTTACACTGTTTGACATTATAAGACACATTTTTCATCTACATGTTTGCGGGTATCCTCTTCTAGACTATAACATCCTCAAAGAAATGGATGTTTTTTTCATTGCTCCATCCCCAGCACTCAACACAGTGAGTGGGTTAAGGTAGCTTGTGAGTAAATGTTTGTTGAATGCTCAGTAAGCTTACCTGCTCTGTCTGGGTCTAAGAGCTGAATGACAGCTTAGATGAGTTGACTTTGCATTGGTATGCAAAAAACACAATTATCTTTTAAGAAGAAAAGTGAAGGAATTTTTTATTGTAGAATAACATTCATGTAAATTGCAGCATTTCTCATTAAAAATCCCATTGAGTAACTCTTATTCCACAAATATGTCCAGTGGTTTTTGACAACAATACAAAAACAATGCAATAGAAGAATAGACTTTTCAACAGATGGTACTAGAGAAATAGAACATCCGTGGGTAGATAAATGAACCTCAAACTAAGCCCCCCCCCCCCCCCCCCCCCCCCGCCAATTAACTCAAAATGTATCATGCAAAATAGGAAATGTAAATCTGTCAAACTTTGAGTAAAAACATAGGAGAAAAGTTTTGGAACCTAGAGCTAGGCAAAGAATTTATAGACTTGACATCCAAAGAACAATTCGTACAAGAAAAAATAGAGATATTGGACCTCATCAACATGAGAAACTTCTGCCCTGTAAAAGACCCGGTGAAGAAGATGAAAAGATAACCTACAGATTGGGAAAAAATACTTGCAAATCACATATCTGACAAGTGCCTTGTATCTAGACTATGTAAAGAACTCTCAAAACTCAACAGTTTAAAAAAAAAAAAGCAAAACAAAAAACTCTCAAACAGTCCAATTAGACCGCCACAACACTGCAAAGCAATTAAATTATCCTCCTATTAAAAAAACAAAACAAAAATATGAACAGACATTTCACCAAAGGGGTATACAAATGGCAGATATGTACATGAAAAGGTGTTCAACATCTTTAGCCATTAGGGAAATGCATATTAAAATTATAACAAGATATGACACAACTAACAAAATGACTAAAGTAAAATGCAGTGACCACCCCAAGTGCTGTTAGGGGTAAGAAACTGGGTGGCTCGCATCTTGCTGATTGAAATATTCCATGGTGCCTCTGCTCTGAAGAACAGTTTGGCAGGTTTTTTTTTTTTTTTCCTAACCAAACATGCACATATCATACAACCCAGCATTTACACTTTTTGGCATCTATCCAGAGAACTGAAAACTCATCTTTAGGTAAAAATCTGCATGTGAATATTCATAGCAGCTTGACTTATAGCAGCCCCAAACTGAAAATAACCCCAAAGTCCTTCAGCAGGTGACAGGTTAAATCAACCGTGACAGCACATCCAGACCATGGAACAGTCCTCGGCAACAAAAGGGAATAAGCCACTGAGGTCTGGATGGGTCTCAAGGGAGTTTTTCTGAGTAGAAAAACATGACATTTTATATGATTCTGTTTAAGTAACAGTATTAATACAACATCAATCCTAAAGGAAATCAGTCTGAATATTCATTGGAAGGACTGATGCTAAAGCTGAAGCTCCAATACTTTGGCCACCTGATGGAAAGAGCTGACTCACTGCAACAGACCCTGATGCTGGGAAAGATTGAAAGCAGGAGAAGAAGGGGACGACAGAGGATGAGATGGCTGGGTGGCATCACCGACTTCATGCACATGAGTTTGAGCAGGCTGCATGATTTGGCGATGGACAGGGTAGACTTGCGTGCTGCGGTCCATGGGGCCACAAAGAGTCGGACACGACTGAGCGACTGAACTGGACTGAACTGATTAAGACAGCAGAATTATAATGATGTAGAACAGATTAGCGGTTGTCAGATTTTAGGGGAGGGGAGCAAGGAAGGGCTTGTTAAGGGATAAAGGGATGAGATAAGGGAGCATTTGCTGCTCTGGATGTTGATTTTGGTCATGATGACATGGATTTGCACACGTGATAAAACTGCATATTGTGATTTTAAAATAAATAATAAAATAAGTACTAAATAATAAGTAATAAACAATAAAATAAAAATAGAGACTTCCCTGGCAGTCCAGTGGTTAAGGCTTCACCTTCCAATGCAGGGGGTGTGGGTTCCATCCTGGGTTGGGGAGTTAGGATCCCACATGCCTCATGGCCAAAAAACCAAAACATAAAACAGAAGCAGTATTGTAAAAATCAGTAAAGACTTTAAAAATGGTCCACAGCAAAGAAGTCTTAAGAAATAAATAAGAAATAAACAAGAAAGAATAAAAATGAACAGCAAAATTGCACATATACACACATACACATAAACAAGCGCATGGAATCAGAGGAGCATTTCTGTAACTTAGAGCTGATGGCAGGAGAATTAGGTTGTCACTCAGCTTATTAGGGTGTCACACAGACCTGGCAAGGGATGCACGTCTAGCAGTGCTTACCCCTTGACATGGGCGAGGAAGCTTCCTGCTAGTGTGTCCTGCTGGTTTCCCGGGCCTGCTACAGCCAGTCACCGCCAGCTGGGTGGTTGGTGGTGCGTGGTGGTTTCGTCGCTGAGCCGGGCCCAAGTCTGGGCAACCTCATGGATTGTAGCCCGCCAGACTCCTGTGTCCATGGATTTCCCAGTCACAAATACTGCAGAGGGCTGCCATTTCCTCCTCTGGGGAAATCTTCAGGGACTGAACCTGGGTCTCCTGCATTGGCAGGCAGATTCTTTGAGTCACCAGGGGACACCGGGTGGTTTAAAACGCCACCATTTATTCCCTCTAGCTCTTGAGGCTAGAAGTTTGAAAGCAGGGTGCCGGCAGGCCTGCGCTTCCTCTGAGGCTCCCTCTGGTCGTCCCTTGCAGTCGTTGGCGTCTCTCTTTCTCTGTGTCCTTCCTCTCATAAAGACACCAGTGTTTTAAAATTAGTATTTAATTACTTTTGGCTGAAACAGGTCTTGGTTGTGGCAGATGGGAGTCTTAATTCCCCAACTAGGAGTCAAACCTGTGTCCCCTGCATTGGAAGGTCAATTCTTAACCAGTGGACCACCAGGGAAGTCCTGACCGCTTGTTGCAAAGACCCTATTTCCAATAAGGTCATGTTTAGGGGTACTAGGAGGATTTGAATATATCCTTCTGAAGGACACTGATCAACCCCCGATGGCTGTCACTGTTTTCTTTAGAAGTGGGGGTGGGTGGGAGGGAGGCCCGTAGGGAGGGCACGTATGTCTACATGTAGCTGATCCATGTTGGTGTATGGCAGAGACTAGAATGACATTGCAAAGCAGTTGTGCTCCAATTAAAAAGATAAATAAAAATAAATTACCTAAAAAAAGAAAGGGGAAAGTCTTGTACCAACCTTGAGGCAACATGAATCTCTTAGTTGTAGCCAGGTATTGACTCAGGAAACATGCATGTCTGTCCACATGGAAAGTATTGGTGGTCACTTGCTGGTTTGGGGGAGCAGTAAGGGGAACTACAGTTGACACCCCCTGCCTGTGAAGGAAACACAGCATCTGTGTTGTTAGGATTCTCCCCAGTTTCCCCTGCCTCAACACCTCTTACCTGCTTCACATAGCCTGTTAGTGACAGACTCAAGACAGAGTTTCCGTGAGTGAAACTCAGTTTGCACTAAAGGAAAATGCCTCTCTGTGTGGACGCGCCTGAGATGTGACCATCTTGCCAGATTCACTGCTTACTTTGCTTTTCAGCCAACACAGGCATCATTTTGGGTAAACATCATTTATATGACGCTTACATCACGACGCTTCTAACCGGGACAGGAAGTCAAATCATGAGCCCAACCATATTCCTTCTGGAAAATCTGTTGAAGGAAGGAAGTTCCTGGACGGATTTTTGATCCTCCTGCACAGGACCTTTATTTATTTATTTATTTTTTTTGAGGGTCATTCAAAAAAACTCTGTACAAAATGGGCTGTAGGGCACTCCTGACACACCTGGGAAATCTATAGCGCTGCATTATGATGCGAAAGGCCCTGCCATGCTGAAAGACACAGGACACAGGCGAGAGCATCGCCTTCAGAAGCGGCAGGTGTGCTCAGAGACACCGGCTTGCTGGAAGGAGCTAGCAGTGGCAGGAGCAACTTAACTCAGAAGCTCTGCAGATAGGACCAACCCAAAGCAAAGAAACTTGGATGGAGTGAGGAAATAGAATGTTTCCTTTTCCTAAGGAAAATTGCTTTTTTGTATCTCCGGAGCCCGGAAACCAATAGATGCTTAGTAGCCTATAGGGGAATGCATTTCTCACAGTAGTGTTACTTGTCTGCATTTATTCCTTCTTTCATTCACTCAAAATTATTTGCAGAGCAGATGCCAGGCATTTTTCTGGGAAATCACAGTAACAGACTCAGAGATGCAAACCAAGTCATTAGGGACCAAATGACATTCACAGGCCCAGGAAAGGAGAGGCAGGGCAGAGAGAGCCCAGAACAGGTGAGCAAGCTTCAGTGGACAGAGATGAAGATACTGATGCTGGAGTTTGCCTGAAAAACCATTTAATCAGTCTCAGTATCAGGATAAGATAGTCAGTTGTCTGCTCTGTAGGTGAAAAGGGGCTCAGAACTGAGATCAATCTCCCTTCTGCTCACCAGAGTTACAGGGTATGCACTTTGCCCCTTCATCCCAGACATCTTTCTTCCAAAAGCTACCCTGACTGCTGCGAATAGAGAAGGGCAGCAAGAGTGAAAGCAGAAGACAGGAGGATCCAGGATGCTGGCTCATGGAGAGAGCAAAGTGGATGGGCTCATCTGTTTTGGGGAAGGAGCTGAGGAGGAGCTCGGACAAGAGGAGCAAGAGACTCAAAGATGCCCCTGGGTCTTGGGCTTGAGCAGCTAGAGGGTGGTATTGCCTTCACGGAGAAATAAAGACCAGGGAGGGCCAGGGATGGGAAAAGGCCCGATGTCTTTTGAGGAACTGCAGGAACAAACATACTGGAGGATGGAAATGGGGGGGTGGGGAATGAGGTGGTTCAGTGGTGGGGTTGTTCTTGGACCATCAGGGTCTGTCTTTATTCCCCGGGGAAAATGAAATCTCATTTTCTCTCTCTCCCCACCCCATGATTAGGTGTAGTTCAGGTCTTGCTTCTATATACATGTATGACTGAATCGCTGTGCTATTCACCAGAAGCTAACATGATATTCTAAATCAACTATACTTGTTTAAAAAAGAAATACTGTGTCTTTTGAAAACAAGGATTTACTTTTTTAAATCATCTGAAACACTAGAGAGACAGCAAACATTTTTTTTTTAATATTCTCCTTTCCTTGACCGTCCAATTTAGCTCTCTAGCCCCTTTGCAATGGTAGTTTCAGTAATTCATTGCCACAATTGTTATTTCTGTTTGTTGTTGTTCAGTCTCTAAGTCGCTTCCGGCTCTTTGCAATCTCATTGAGTGCCTCACGCCAGGCCCCCGTCCTTCACTATCTCCCAGACTTTGCTCAAACTCATGTCCATCGAGTCAGTGATGCCATCCAACCGTCTCATCCTCTGTCACCTGCTTCTCCTCCTGCCTTCAGTCTTTCCCAGCATCAGGGTCTTTTCCAGTGAGTCAGCTCTTCGCATCAGGTGGCCAAAGTATTGGAACTTCAACGTCAGCATCAGTCCTTCCAATGAATATTTAGGGTTGATCTCCTTTAGGATGGACTGGTTCGATCTCCTTGCAGTCCAAGGGACCCTCGAGAGTCTTCTCCAACACCACAGCTCAAAAGCATCAATTTTTCAATGCTCAGCCTTCTGTATGGTTCAGTCTCACATGTGTACCTGACTACTGGAAAATCCATAGCTTTGACTAGACGGCCCTTTGTTGGAAAAGTGATGTCTCTGTTTTTTAATACACTGTCTGGGTTTGTCATAGCTTTTCTTTTAAAGAGCAAGTGTCTTTTAATTTCATGGCTGCAGTCACTGTCCGCAGTGATGTTGGAGCCAAGAAAATAAAATTTGTCACAGTGACAGACTTATGATTAAGACTTACATTTAACTGTTTACAGCACATGGCACTCTGAACAGGTGCAGAGTAGTACTGGGGTACTGAGATGCTGTACCTCATGAATGGAATTCAAGTTCTCTTTATTTGACTACAGACCTACATGTCGTGGGGATCAATGGCTAATTACAGTAGTTGGCTGTCTCCATTACAAAGTCAATAACAAAGTTAGTGCCCCTTATGGAACACTTCAATATAATTGACATCTGTTTTAAAATCTGGTAGAATAAACTTCCCCTTACTCGTATTTATGTGTGTGTTGAAAATAATCAGTGCGATATTGAAAACAAGCCATATGTTCAATGACAATAAATGCTTTGAATGGTCTCTCTGGACATGTAGTTCATTTGGAGTACACCAGATGATTAATGCAGATTATTTTACAGTTTCCATGTGGATAAAAGGATTTCAGACACACTTTCTTCTCACCTCAAGTACATTGTTGACTGACGTGCACTTCTGGTATTTACTACTACCTAAAATAAAAGAGCAGAACATGTGTTTGCTGAGAAAGCAGTCGCAGAGGGGCAAGACGGCGGGTCATGGCTGGCGAAGATCTGTTTCCTCTGCTTACGTATTGCACAATTATTCTTGTATTTATTTGGTTGTTTGGAAGGAAGAGAACAGAAGACTATTCCTGGAACATTCACTTTGCCCCAAACATCCAGAGTTCAAGAAAATATGAAGTAAAATATGTGTGAGAAAGGAAGAATGTTTTACAACAAAAGTTGTGGTCACTAAATGATTACTCTAAAAATGGTGCTAAGAATTTAAAGATGAAGGTCAGGAAAGCCCATTCAGTTATTCCTTGTTTACATGTTAGAGACCCCAAATAATAACATACTTTTTTTTAAGATAATGATTATTTTTAAATTTTTATTTTATATTGGAGTATAGTTGGTTTGCAATACTGTGTTTATTTCAGATGCACAGCAAAGTGATTTAGTTATTTATATTCATGCATCCATTCTTTTTCAGATTGTTTTCCCACGTAGGTTATTTAGAGTATTGAGTATATAGTTCCCTGTGCTATACTGTAGGCCCCTTTTTAAAATTTATTTTTTAATTGAAGGGTAATTGCTTTACAGAATTTTGTTGTTTTCTGTCAAACCCCAACATGAATCAGCCATAGGTGTACATATGTTTCCTCCCTTTTGAATCCCCCTCCCATCTCCCTCCCCATCCCACCCCTCTAGGTTGATATAGAGCCCCTATTTAAGTTTCCTGAGCCATATAGCAAATTCCCGTTGGCCATTTATTTTGCATATGGTGATGTGAGTTTCAATGTTACTCTCTCCATCTTACCCTCTCCTCCCCTCTCCCCGTGTCCAGAAGTCTATTCTCTATGTTTGTTTCTCCATCGCTGCCCTGTAAACAAATTCTTCAGTACCATTTTTCTAGATTCCGTATACATGCATTAGAATATGATATTTGTCTTTCTCTTTCTGACTTACTTCAGTCTGTATCATAGGTGCTAGGTTCATCCACCTCATTAGAACTGACTCAAATGCGCTCCTTTTCATGGCTGAGCACTGTCCTACTGTGTACGTGCGCCAGCGCTTCTTCACCACTCATCTGTCGAGGGGCATCTAGGTTCCTTCCATGTTCTAGCCATTGTGAATAGTGCTGCAATGAATAATGGGATTTATGTGTCTTTTTCAAGTTTGGTTTCCTCAGGGTATATGCCCGGGAGTGGGATTTTTAGGTCATATAGTGGTTTTATTCCTAGTTTTTTTAAGGAATCTCCATCTCACCTTCCAGAGTGGCTGTATCAATTCACATTCCCACCAACAGTGCAAGAGCCTTCCCTTCTCTCCACACCCTCTCCAACAGTTATTGTTTGTAGACCTTTTGATGATGGCCATTCTGACCAGTGTGAGGTGATATCTCATTGTAGTTTTGGTTTGCATTTCTCTAATAATGAGCGATGTTGAGCATCTTTTCATGTGTTTGTTAGCCATCTGTATATCTTCATTGGAGAAATGTCAGCTTGGGTCTTTTTCCCGCTTTTTGATTGGGTTGTTTGTTTTTCTGGTTTTGAGTTGTATGAGCTGCTTGTATATTTTGGAAATTAATCCTTTGTCAGTTGTTTCATTTAGTATTATTTTCTCCCATTCTGAGGGTTGTCTTTTTCACCTTGCTTATAGTTCCCTTTGCTCTGCAAAAGCTTTTAAGTTAAATCAGGTCCCACTTGTTTACTTTTGTTTATATTTCCATTACTCTAAAAGGTGGGTCATAGAGGATCTTGCTTTGATTTATGTCATTGAATGTTCTGCCTATGTTTTCCTCTAAGATTTTTATAGTTTCTGGTCTTATATTTAGGTCTTTAATCCATTTTGAGTTTATCTCTGTGTATGGTGTTAGGAAGTGTTCTAATTTCATTCTTTTACATGTAGCTGTCCAGTTTTCCCAGCACCATATGTTGGAGAGGCTGTCTTTGCCCCATTTTATATTCTTGGCCTCCTTTGTCAAAAATAAGGTACCCATAGGTGCATGGGTATATCTCTGGGCTTTCTATCTTGTTCCAGTTCAATTCAGTTCAGTTCAGTTGCTCAGTCGTGTCTGACTCTTTGCGACCCCATGGACCGCAGCATGCCAGGCTTCCCTGTCCATCACCAACTCCTGGAATTTACCCAAACTCATGTCCATTGAGTCGGTGATGCCATCCAACCATCTCATCCTCTGTCATCCCCTTCTCCTCCCGCCCTCAATCTTTCCCAGCATCAGGGTCTTTTCAAATGAGTCAGCTGTTCTGATCAGGTGGCCAAAGTATTGGAGTTTCAGCTTCAACATCAGCCCTTCCAGTGAATATTCAGGACTGATCTCCTTTAGGATAGACTGGTTGGATCTCCTTGCAGTCCAAGGGACCCTCAAGAGTCTTCTCTAATACCACAGCAAAATCATCAATTCTTTAGCTCTCAGCTTTCTTCACAGTCCAACTCTCACATCCATACATGACTCGTGAAAAAACCATAGCCTTGACTAGACAGACCTTTGTTGGCAAAGTAATGTCTCTGCTTTTTAATATGCTGTCTAGGTTGGTCATAACTTTCCTTCCAAGGAGTAGCATCTTTTAATTTCATTGCTGCAGTCATCATCTGCAGTGATTTTGGAGCCAAGAAAAATAAAATCAGCCACTGTTTCCACTGTTTTCCCATCTATTTGCCATGAAGTGATGGGACTGGATGCTGTGATCTTAGTTTTTTTGAATGTTGAGCTTTAAGCCAAGTTTTTCACTCTCCTCTTTCACTTTCATCAAGAGGTTCTTTAGCTCTTCTTCACTTTCTGCCATAAGGGTGGTGTCATCTGCTATCTTTTTCCATTGGTCTATATTCTGTTTTTGTACCAGTACAATACTGTCTTGATGCCTGTAGCTTTGTAGGATAATCTGAAGTCAGGAAGGTGGATTCCTCCTGCTCCATTCTTCTTTCTCAAGACTGCTTTGGCTATTTGGGGTCTTTTATGTTTCCATATGAATTATGAATTTTTTTGTTTACCGTAGGCCCTTGTTGATTATCCACTGTATATATATTGTTGTTGTTGTTCAGTCACTAAGTCATGTCTGACTCTGTGACCCTATAAACTGCGACACACCAGGCCTCCCTGTCCTTCATTATCTCCTGGAGTTTGCTCAAACTCATGTCCCTTGAGTCGGTGGTGCTAGCCAACCATCTCATCCTCTGTTGCCCTCTTCTTCTCTTGCTCTCAGTCTTTCCCAGCATCAGGGTTTTTTTCCAGTGGCTCTCCACATCAGGTGGCCAAAGTATTAGAGCTTCAGTTTCAGCATCAGTCCTAACATATGTGTGTAACATATGTGTGTATATATATATATATATATATATATATATATACACATATATGTTGCTCACAAGGGACAGATAATTTTAATATTGACACAACCTTAAATAAATGGAAAATGTATATACATGAGTGCATACGCATCAACTTGAGCCTCCTGATTCATGCTCCGTCCACAGCTATTACAGAACTGTTGGCTGCACCCTCCATGTTGTAGAGGAGCCCTTGAGACTCCCTTATTCCCTACTGCGCCTCCCACCTCCACTTTGCCCCTCCCTCGCACCCCATCCACTTGGCCTTTGGTGGTGCAGTCAGGGGTGGAACCAGTTTTTCTGGTGGGCTTGATGAGAATAGAGTGGTTATTGTCTGAAAGTTTGTTTGTTTGCTTGTTTGTTTTGGTCTTGCTAGTCTGGTCTGTTGGCTAGAAAGGGCAGAATTGCCTTTCTTTTTTGGGGGAGTGGGCTGGGTGGGTTCTGCACTGGAGTTTCCAGGTGGCTGGCTTATTTGGCTAGTCTGAGCCATAGGACGAGAAGAACCACCTGGGAACTCGCAGTGTGCTGCTCCTGTAGTCTTGAGTTCTGTCCCTGGTTTGCCTGCCTCTTTTCTCCAACGTTCTGTTGTATGTTTGTTTTATAGATGAAGTCCAGGACTTGTAGTTGAACTTAGTGGGAGGAACAGGGAAATATGTCTACTCCATCTTCCTAGAAATGCAGGCCTCCTAAAATAGAAATTTTAGGACAAATATTCACTTAATTTTGTTTCCTGCTTCCTCTAGATGTCTAGGCACTGGTTTTAAACATTGCAATTCACATTTTGACCCCCACCACCTCCTCCCACACAGTTTTTTTTTTTTTTTTAAATAGATCAAGTACATTTGAGGTCAACTAAAGTCAGAAATAGCAGTATAGCTTGTGGCATTTTTATTGTAGTATTTAGATTGGCTCTGAATTCTTCAATATAATGCTTATTAATTATTAGTTAATTCTGTTAGGGAGGATGGCATTACTAGTAGTAACATGGATTTTTGCCTGCTAGGTAATGTTTAGAACTATTTTGCATCTAAACATTATTGAAGTTGCTCACCAGGGACAGATAATTTTAATATTGACACAACCTTAAATAAATTGAAAAGGCATAAATCAGAGTAATGAGATTCATAAAGCTGTTAATATTAATGGAAAAATCATCTGGGAAGCATGATATAAAATCAAAGAAACTAGGAACCCTAGATGTAAATGATGAAACTAGTTAATGATTTAAAAATTGGTTATTTTTGTCTCAATCTCTTTTCAAGCCAGACCATATCCTCGGAAAAATTGCAAACCTTTACCAACTGCAATCAGAAAATGGAATGCAGAATTCTCAGAAATTTTTTTCCTGCTATTTTCAGCAGGAACACTGGAGGTGTCGCTGAGGTGAGGTTCACCTTCCCCAGCTCGAGGCGGTGTGTCCCCACGGGCCACGAGCCTCCTCACACGCTACACCGCCGCCCCCACCTCACCCACAGGCTCGCGGCCGGCGTGGACTCGTGGTGTCACTGCTCAGCCTCCAAACGGAGAATTAGGAAGTGGGGCTCTTCCTGCGAGCAGTCCAATACAGCCTTCACAAGCCATGAAAGCAGGGCGTTGAAATAACGCCCGTATCATCAGGACAAACAGACTTCGGCCTGAAAATGCTCAGGTGGGAATTTCCCTTTAAAACTTGCTGAAAGTGGTCTCAGTTTTGCTTGACCAATATAGTCAGTTCTCTGACAATATATTTATGTATCTTTTTCTTTTAGGAGCTTGAAATGCATCCCTTTCTCTCTTTGTCTAATCCGTCCAACGCTGTTTAGAGTCCAAGGTCATGCACTATTCCCGGGCTTATGGATTTCTTCCCAAGAGAAACTCAGGAGTCACTCTTTAGCTGTGCAGACAGAAACTGCCTTCTCAACGGCTCACGTATTATTCATCTGAATGTGTTTGCTATCTGGTTTTGTGTGGTTATCCGTATCCCAGGACATACTTGGCTTTTTAGATAGCTTCATATTTGTAAATGATGTGTGTGCATGGCTGTGCATGTATAACATGTATTTACTCTGGCCTCTGCACCCGCCCCCAGCCCCCACCATCACCACCCCTGCTCAAGCTCCTAACAGAGGCACAACTCCTCATAAACTTCCCTCCTCCTAAAACCACCTGAGCGAGGAGGGCGCTGAGTACTCAGTAGAGAAAAAAAATGAGATTTTCCCCTGAGTCTTAGGATGAAGGAATTTTCCCTCTCTTGGTTTTCATCTGTAAGTCTTATAGGAAGGTGATCAAAATAGTGCTTTTCCCTGGACAGCATGTTTTCTTAAAAATATTTGCTTGTTTGGTTGTGCTGGGTCTTAGTTGCAGGACGTGGGATCTTTAGTCGAAGTATGCGGGATCTACTTCCCTGACCAGGGCCCCCTACATTGGGATCATGGAGTCTTAGCCACTGGACCCCCAGGGAAGTCCCAGCATGTCTTACTTTTCAAAATCTAGGTCAATAGGGAATTGTTTTTGGTGCTAAGGAGGAAGAAAGAATATTATTTCTACCTTATTTATAAGAATCAGTTTTAAAATCTGAACCATAAGGGAACCTACTTTATTTTGTAGCATTTATTTTTTAATTGATCCCCCCTCCAGAATAACCAATTATAATTTGCCATATGCAAAACAACTTACTTGAAAAATCTGTTACCTAGAAAGCAAACTTTTTTTTTTTGGCTAAAATAGACTTCATGCTAAATTCACCATTGTCTCAAATCAAACATTAAACTTGTAAGATTACCTCTTCTTTCTCATCAACAAGTATATCACTTAACAGCAAGAGTAGCAACCACCATGTTCTATAAGCAAGAACTTGTCTACAAAATAATTGAACTAAACAAAATTATTCTTATGGATTGATTGGGAATTGAACATTGGTCATTTAAGATTGAATAGCTCATATATGAGCAAGTTAACACAAAGCAACTATTTTAATAACAGTCAAATACACAAGTCAAACTCCTTCTACAGGGATGGGACAGAGTATCGTGGCCCCCAGTGCCACCAAAGGGTGACTGTTTATTCTTTTTTTTTCCTTTCTTTTTTTTTTTTTTTTGTTTATTCTATTTACTTATTTATTTTTCTTTTGCTGCATGGCGCTACACGTGGGATCTCACTTCCCCAACCAGAGGTTGAACCTGTGCCCCATGCAGTGGAAGCACAGAGCCCTAAACACTGGACTGCTGAGGAATTTCTGTTCCTTTTATGTGTGTTGTTTTAATGTGCCCGCCTTTCTCTCATTGCCACTGCTGTATTCTTATCCTATCTATCATTCGAATCTCCTTCAGGAGGTTTTCTTGGACCCTTGAAACTGGTTGAAATGTCTATTCTCTCTCTCTTACAATCCCTAAAATACTTGTCTTACAGTCCTGAATGAAGGAAGCTAGGAAAACGATTAGAAAGCTGCTGTCACAAGCCAGTAAACACTGTGGTAGTCTGGATCAGGGCATTGGTTATAGAGATAAAGAGTGAATAGATGTGTGATGCACTTTAGAGATGGAATTTATGTGGATTGCCAAAGGATTGCATGTGAAAAATGAAGAAAAAGAGGTTTCTAGAAAAACTAAAAACAGAGCTATCATATGACCCAGTTAGTCTTGGGTATGTATTCAAAAAAACTGAAAATATTAATTCAGAAAGATGCACCCCAATGTTCATAGCAGCACTATTTATAGTAGGCAAGACATAAAAGCAATCTAAGTATCCATCAACAGAGAAATGGATAAAGATGTGGTGCATGTATACAATGGATTATTACTCAGTCATAAAAAGCAACAAAGTAATGCCGTTTGCAGCAGCGTGGATGGACCTAGAGATGATCACACTAAGTGAAGTGGGCAGACAGAGTAAGACAGATACCATAAAATATTTTTTGCAAGATCATATTTAAAAAGTATGAGATAAGAAGAGATTGTTAGGTAGCCATGGTCTAGGATCAAGCGGTTACTGACATTTATGGCCCAGTGTTATAAAAGGGTAAACCCGTAGGAGCCAGAAGCAGAGTTGGGTGTGGACTAAACCACCACCATCTGGGGGAGAATGGTGGCCTCCTGCTGTGAGCCCACACCCCTGCGGGGCAGCCGGGGCCTCTGGTGAGAAGAACAAAGGCGATAGGAAGGCCAAGAGCTTGGAGGAACAGTATGGAGGTCTATTCCTGAGGACTAGAGAGACCAGTGTGGGGCCGTGGGAGGTGGAAAGAAAATGGAGTGTAGTTGAGTTGGAGATCTCTACTCTTTAGGAAAGATGGGGAAAGAGGATGGGTAGCTCTATTCTGAGTCATCCTTTTTAGCTGTGGGTTCTTGGGCAAGTTAAACTCTCTGGTTGCTCATTTGTAAGATGGAACTAATTATACTAACTTCCACCTGGGGTTGTGAGAAATAAGTGAGACATGGCACATGAAACACTAGCACAGTGCCTGTCACCTCGGCAGGACTCAGTCTGTCTAGTTCTTATTTCAATATCCTTGAGGAGCATTTGTATATTTCAAATGGCTTTGTCCATCAATTAGTGATTTTAATTATAAACCATTAAATAAACAAATATTATATAAGATACTGTAGTCTCAAGGATAAACAAAAAAATTTCATTATAACGAGACAATCATTTGGCAAAATTATGTATAATTTCATCTATTTAGGAATCCCAGACTTTCTAAGGGTATCAACAGTGAATTTTTAAAAAGTGAAAACTTATAGCAGTAAAAATTGTAGACATTTCTTATTTTGCTTAGTTTAAAAATTTCTATAGTTAATTCTTCAAGTAGAACTGGCTGCTACACATCAATACTAGTTTCAGTTCTCAAATCAATACTCTGGAATTCTTTGGGAAAAAAAATCTAAGCAGTCTCACTGAGGGGTTACCTCCGAAGGCAGCGGGACCCACCGCTCCTGAGGTACCTACGGGGAGGAAGCCCGCTTCACGGCCCCTAGGAGGGCAGTCTCAGTGCTCAGGCAACAGCGGACCGCAGAGGCTGTGAGACCCGCTCGCTCTGCGGGCAGGCGCAGCTAGCGCGCTTTGTCTACAAGGCACCTCACTGTGGACGCTGCCTTCCTCTGAGCGGGATGCTGTTGCCCAGAGGGACAGGAAGCCTCCGCAAGCAAAGCCAGACACGTCTGGGTGTAGATCCTGGGCCGTTGGTGCCGTATTGCTGTTGGGCGGTATCAGCACATGGTTAAAGGGAAAGTGAAGTGAGGTCGGGGCCTGCGCGTGTGCGGTGGAACGCCCCCGCCCCATCCCCGGCCCCGCGCCAACGCGCTGTTTTCTGCGTAAACTCCCCTTGGAATGCCTCTCCCCATTCTCTCGCTTAGTGGAGTCTACCTATCCTTCAAGATCCAAATGTTACTTTTTCTCTCTGACCCCTTTTGTCCTACCGGGATTGTATTCTTTGTTTTGCTGTCAAGAGTATCTTATGTTTGCTGAGGCGGAAGCATTTTTTTCCCCAGTCATCCTGTTTCTGAGTCTCCATCTCGGAACCGTCTGAGGAGCCCGCACCTGTTGTTTTTACCTTCCTGTCCCCAGAACTCAGCACCAGGCCTGACATTACTTATCCAATAAAGACCTTTACCTGAGAACCTCCTTCTCTGGACATGCGGGTCCCTGTAAGTTGAATGACCGGCGCCTCGCTGTCATGATACACTGACCAGAGCCGTCACCAGAAGTGCTCTGCCCATGGGGGATGTCTGATTGTGGCTATGGACCTTTTCAGTGGTCACAGCCGAGGGGAGGGTGCTGGTGCTGGCATCCACTGGGCAGAGGCCAGGGGTGTTGCTTAATGTCCTTCCATGTACAGGACAGCCCCCCCAGCAAAGAATCATCCTGCCCCAAACGTCAGTGACACAGACCAAGAGACCCTGTTCTAGAGAAGAGAAGTTTTTTTTTTTTTTTTTTGTACTTTTTTTGAGACCTGTTGCTAACATCTTGTGAGTGCCAATGTGTATTTCAGGCATTTGAGGCTTTTTAATAAGATAGAGGCTGCTGGTGTCTGTACAGTCACACTCCCCATGGGGCCACATGGACCTGCACAGGGGCAGGGACAGACGGCCTACAGTGTCGGGGACCGCACGGACCTACAGTGTCAGGGAGCCACACAGACCTACAGTGTCAGGGACCGCACGGACCCACAGTGTCAGGGAGCCACACAGACCTACAGTGTCAGGGACCGCACGGACCTACAGTGTCGGGGACCTCACGGACCCACAGTGTCAGGGAGCGCATGGACCCACAGTGTCAGGGAGCCACACGGACCCACAGTGTCAGGGAGCCACACGGACCCACAGTGTCAGGGAGCCACAC
>CM035280.1:67476143-67682850 GCA_020226075.1 Hydropotes inermis | reverse complement strand
AGTGTCAGGGACCGCACAGACCTACAGTGTCAGGGACACAGGGACCTGCAGTGTCAAGGGCTGTTTATACACTTACTGCCACTGCTGAGCAGCATCTCCAGCCCAAATCTAGACGTTGACCTTCTGACCTGGGTGTCTGTCTGTCCACTGCCTCCCTCTTTCCTCTCTTCCCTTTTCTTTCTTATCATGTTTACTCTGCATATCTACCTACACATCTCAAGACACTGAAAACTCATGTCAAAAATAAAATTTATCATTTTCTTGGGGCCTTCCCTCTCAACTGCACATATTCTCCTGATTAATGGTCTTGCCATCTACCCAGTTTCCCTAGCCAGAAAACTTTTTTTCACCTTCTACACAAAACAAGCCCTTTTAATAATCCATCCACCCTTTCATTCTGTTCAGGCCTTTATCCCTCTTATCTTGACAACTGCAGGTTCTCCTAAGTGGTCTCCTTGACCATCCACATCCCATTCTATTGATACATTACTACCAGAATAATTTTTAAGGTATTTCTTCTTCATGATTATAAAATTTATATGCAAACATTTTAACAATTTGTAAACACCAAAAACAATAAAGAAAATAGAATCTATTTGTTATGTTATTGCAAAAATGCTGTGTATTTAATTTAGTTCTTTTTCCTACTCAAATAATCTACATTTCTTACACAAAATTGAAGCTATATGTATATATATATATATTCCTTTTTTTGTTGTTACTTAGTCGTATCTGACTCTGCAATCCCATGGACTGTAGCCCGCCAGGCTCCTCTGTCCATGGGATTCTCCAGGCAAGAATACTGGAATGGGTTGTCATGCCCTCTTCCAAAGGATCTTCCCAACTCAGGGATTGAACCTGAGTCTCCTGCACTGCAGACAGATTCTTTACCATCTGAGTCACCATATATGTAGTTCTTTAGTTAAAAATTCCCCATAATGTTGGAAATTCTTGAGTGCTTTCAGAGACAGCTGTGTATCGGAACTGGGCTCCAATTATGTAGGAAGCACTTGGATCAGGCTCTTGTGACCGAGAAAGACTGAGTGTGGTAAACGAGGTCCACGCCCTGCCTGGGCTACAGTGCATGTATCACTCTGCTGAGTGAGGGGCTCCTTGACTCAGGTGCAGTGGCCCCAGCTCCCAGCCAGATCTCCCCACGTGAGGCTCTGCTCTTCCTATATATCTTAAGTTTTGAGAGAGTGTAGGTAAAAAACCTCCATGGGGTCGCAAAGGGTCGGACATGACTAAGCGACTGAACAGTAAGGTAGAAAACAGTCAAATGTGAGAAGCTCCATATACCGTAACCTCATGTATGAGGCTGAGCAAGGGACAAGCAACATTCAGAATGTCGGCTGAACCCTCACTGCCTTAGACTTCCCGTCTGTAATGCTGACCTTCTGATGAGGTGTTTGGGGGACATTTAGAAAACCACTCTCTGCCTAAAGTGCGGAGTCTCCCAACTGCTGGGACTTCCTTCTGCATCTTCTTGACTGGAAAGGCCGCTTTAACATGTGCAGTGATGTCTTGTTGTTTCCAGTTTGAGATGCCTACTGGCCCTGGGGGTCTTGCATCTGGCCCTTCTCTCCACTCACCTGCCTGCATCAGGCTGTAGCACCACCTCCACCGCCCATTCGTCCGTACCAGCCGGTGATTGTTGGATGGTGCTGACCTAGTCCCTGAGCTAGGTCCTGACTAAGGGTGATGACGCTCACCCCAGACCCAGGCCCCCACCTTTCGTGGGCCCTCAGTCCCTTATTTCAATTAAGCCAAATATAGTTGAGTTTACCTTTTTGAAACCTAATCTGAAAGTTACATTTTTTTCTTTTAAATAAAAGAATTGTGTTTTGGGTTGCTAAAATATCTCATCTTTCACCGGTTTACGTCATGCCTTTTCAATGGTTCCCCTGGCTTTTCTCCCTTCCGACGCGGGTTTTGTTCTGTTTGCTTCGTTCTCCCAGGTTCTGAGCCTCTCGGATGTGAGGAGCTTTGTGTTCGCCCCGTGCACAGGCCCTGAAGTTGCAGTGCGTGGGCTGAGTTGCACCGAGATAATGGGGTCTTCCCGGGTCAGGGATTGAACCCTTTTCTCCTGCATTGGCAGGAGGATTCTTCACCCCTGAGCCACCTGGGAAGCCCCTGAAGGCACTCTTATGGTTTTACTTCCCAGGACATGACATTTCCACTTCTTTCAGCTTGTGTCCTTGTCCAGTACTTTTGGGAGACATAGTTCTAAACAGACATAGAAAGGGAAGTGTTAAGGGATGGAAACCAGTTTTCATTTTTTTCCTTTTGCCTTATTTTCTTTTTAAACTTTTTATTTTGTATTGAAATGTAGCTGATGAACCGTGTTGTGGTAGTTTCAGGTGAAGAGCAAAGAGACTCATTCATATGTACACATGTATCCACTCTCCCCCAAACTCACCTCCCATCCAGCTGCCACATGATGTTGAGCAAGTTCTCTGTGCAGAACAGCAGGTCCGTGTTGGTTATCCATTTTAAATGCTGCAGTGAATAACCTGTCCTTGCCGAAGTCTGTATCTCTACCCCACCGCCTTCTTACCCCGGCAACTATAAATTCAATCTCTAAGTCTGTAAGTCTGTTTCTGTTTTGTAAACAAGTTCATTTGTATCATTTCTTTTTAGAGTCCACATATAGGGAGTGTTATATGATGTTTCTGCTTCTCTGACTTACTTCACCTAGTATGATAATCTCTAGTTGCATCCCTGAGAAGGAAAAGGCAACCCACTCCAGTGTTCTTGCCTGGAGAATCCCATGAACAGAGGAGCCTGGTGGGCTGCCGTCTATGGGGTTGCACAGTCAGGCACGACCGAAGTGACTTAGCATCAGCAGCAGGAGTTGCTTCCGTGTCACTGCAAATGGCATTATTCCATTCTTTTTGATGGTTGAGTAGTATTCCACTGTACTATGTAGCATGTTTCCTATATCCATTTCTCTGTTGATGGACATTTAGGTTGTGGAAGCAATTTTTGGGTTGGTTCAGACTCCGGTTATTTAAGATGGGGAACAGACCTTGGGAGGAGAGTTAAACATCTTTGTATAGCATTTCAAGAGGGTGGTTTGATTTTACCCTGAAAACCAGAGAAACCATTAGGATTCTAAGCAGGGTGATGATGTGTCTCAGTTAGCACTGTCACTGAGTCACTTCTCACACTGATCAGAGCTTGTGTCTCCCTGCTCTTCCCTAGTCAGAGACTCACCACTCTTCTCCAGAATGTGTGTGGAGTATGTGGTGGTGATGGAGAAAATCTCAGTGATTACAAGAATTTTTGTGCTTTTTGCCCTTTATTGGTGTAGATATCTAATGACAACGGCCTAGTCTCTGAACTTTCCATCTTTTAAAGTTTACCCAATCCTTGCTTTTTTGGGTACATTTTCCATCTAGTCCAAAGTCAGGAATTTCTGAATGTCATTTCTGGTTCTAGTGTATGTATCTGAAGGAGTCTTTAAACCTATAATAAAAATTTTTTTTAAAAAAGTTAGTTTCCTGCATCCTATAGGTTGGGTACGTGTTCCTCAAAATAACAGTTGAATAGTTAGTAATGTATTAACCAAAATATCTCATGAAATAACACATCTTACATCTAAAGTTTGAAGACATTTGATAGTTAAAGGGGGAGGATTCCAAATTTCTATAAAATTCCTGTCATTTCTGAATCTTCAGAGAAAAAGAATCATCATTATTTATTTACTTTAGTGTATATTTTATCATGGTTTAATTCTTTGAATTTAATTCTGGTTCCAAATTGGGAAAGGAGTATGTCAAGGCTATATATTGTCACCCTGCCTATTTAACTTCTATACAGAGTACATCATGCAAAATGCCTGACTGGATGAAGAACAAGCTGGAATCAAGATTGTTGGGAGAAATATCAATAACCTCAGATATGCAGATGACACCACCCTTATGGCAGAAAACGAAGAGAAACTAAAGCGTCTCTTGATGAAGGTGAAAAAGGAGAATGAAAAAGCTGGTTTAAAACTTAACATTTAAAAGACTAAGATTATGGCATCTGGCCCCATCACTTCATGGCAAATAGATGGGGAGATAAAGGAGACAGTGAGAGACCTTATTTCCTTAGGCTCCAAAATCACTGCAGGTGGTGACTAAAGCCATGAAATTAAAAGACGCCTGCTCCTTGGAAGAAAAACTGTGACCAACCTAGACAGTATATTAAAAAGCAGAGACATTATTTTGCTGACAAAGATCATTCTAGTCAAAGCTATGGTTTTTCCAGTAGTCATGTATGGATGTGAGACTTGGGCTATAAAGAAAGCTGAGCGCAGAAGAACTGATGCCTTTGAACTGTGGTGTTAGAGAAGACTCTTGAGAGTCCGTTGGACTGCAAGGAGACCCATCCAGTCAATCCTGAAGGAAATCAGTTCTGAATATTCATTGGAAGGATTGATGCTGAAGCTGAAGCTCCATTACTTGGCCACTTGATGAGAGGAGCTAATTCATTGAAAAAGACCCTGATGCAGGGAAAGATTGAAGGCAGGAGGATAAGGGGACAACAGAGGATGAGATGGCTGGATGGCATCACTGACTCGATGGACATGAGTTTGATCAAGCTCTGGGAGTTGGTGGTGGACAGGGAAGCCTGGTGTGCTGCAGTCCATGGGGTCACAAAGAGTTGGACACGACTGAGCGACTGAACTGAACTGAATTCTTTGAAAAAGTGTGATCCTTGCCTGTACACACAATTCTATATTTAGCAGATTTTTTGATGAATTAGAACATCCCCAATGGGAATTCATCTTCCTTCCCATATTTGCCATTTTACCCTCATTTTAGGAATGCTCTGCAAACTCTGCTGTGCATCAAAGCTATCCAAACACGTGCCTTTTCTTCCTGTTCAGCTGTTTCCTTTTGGGAAACAGAGGCTGGGCCTTTTTATTGTTTTATTTCATGTATCAGTTGGCACAATCCTTGGCACACAGTTTGTTTAGTAAATATTGATTAACACTTGTGCTTAAGAGCTGAATTTACTTTAGCAAGGAAATGGATCACCTGGTCTTTTATGGAACTGCAAAATCCCTGCCTCTCCCAGCCCTCCCCCCACTCCCTGTGGTCCTGGTTCTAAGTGCCTGTGTGTAATTAGAGCAGAACTTCTAAAGTTCCGTTCGCATGTTCTCTCAACTGTTCGGCTGATTTCTGAATGCCAAGCACCAAAGAACTGATGCTTTTAAATTGTGGTTCTGGAGAGTCCCTTGGACAGCAAGGAGATCAAACCAGTCCATGCTAAAGGAAATCAACTCTGAATTGGAAAGACTGATGCTGGAGCTCTGATACTTTGGCCACCTGATGCAAAGAGCAGACTCATTGGAAAAGACCCTGATGCTGTGAAACATTGAGGGCAGGAGAAGACGGCAACAGAAGATGAGATGGTTGGATAACATCACCAACTCAGTGGACCTGAACGAGCAAACCATAGGAGATAGTGAAGTACAGGGAAGCCTGGTGTGCTGCAGTCCATGGGGTCACAGAGTTGAACACAACTTAGCGACTGAACAACAAATGACAGAACCTCATTTCTTTAGCAGAAATTCAAATGAAAATGTATTTGAGAAGAGCAATGCTTAAAAATAGGGCTTCTCTGCTGGCTCAGTGGTAAAGAATCTGCTTGCTAATGCAGGAGACCTGAGTTGTATCCTTGGGTCAGGAAGATCCTTTGGAGAAAGAAGTGGCAACTCACTCTGGTATTCTTGCCTGGGAAATCCCATGGACAGCAGAGACTGGTGGGCTCTAGTCCATGGAATCTCAAAGAATTGTACATGACTTAGTGAAGAAACACAGCCACAACAGTGGTTAAATTTACTAAGTCAGTGATTTCCTTGGTGGCCCAGTGGGTAAGGCTTTGCCTCCCAGTGCAGGGGGTGCATGTTCAATCCCTGGTTGGGGACTGAGATCCTCCATGCCTTGTGGCCAAAAAAACAAAACATAAAACAGAAGCAATATTGTAACAAATTCAATAGAGACTTTAAAAAAAAGTCCACATCCATAAAAAGATATTAGACTCTCCTCCAGTCCATGATGAATGAAGTGTCTTAAGCATTTATTTTATAGCATGGAGGAGAAAGAGCCCAGTTATAGATCGGAGACTTGGAGGCCAGGGATGCTCCAGAAAAGCTCCCACATCATCACGTGGTGGCTCAGGTCTGGGTACATCCCCAGGTGATGAGATTCCCCAGGTGATGAGATTCCCCAGGGAATGAAGAACCTAGGCAGAGATTCATTAATTCTTCTTTCTCTCCCATCTGGCTGAAATCTCTCTAATTTATAATTCAGTTCTCGTTAATGGCAGCAGAAGGCAGCTGGAACAGGTGGCACCCCTTCTAATGCCTCTTATTCAGGGGAAATTAGTATCAGTTCCTTTAGCCTTTAATCTGCCAGCCAGAGTTTTAATGATGGCTCTGTTCTCCCAAGAGTCCTCTCGAAGATTTCCACAACTCCCAGGACCCAGAATTGGCACAGTGCTCTAGTGAACAACCCCCAGGTAAACTTTGTCTTCAGCAGGAGAGGACTTCACAGTCTTTCTTGCACTCTTGTTTTTATCGCTCATATTTTAAGCATTGTAATCCCTTCTATACCACTATTTTTGTAGCTGTACTTTCTCCTAGTTTCTTCCTTCAGAGTACAGAACCAAACTTTGTCACTCAGTGTTTTAAACGGCAAAAAGAAAAGTGAAGTCACTCAGTTGTGTCTGACTCTTTGCAACCCCATGGACTGTAGCCTACCAGGTTCCTCCGTCCATGGGATTTTCCAGGTAAGAGTACTGGAGTGGGTTGCCATTTCCTTCTGTAGGAGATTTTCCTGATCCAGGGATTGAACCCGGGTCTCCCACATTGTGGGCAAACTCTTTACCATCTGAGCCACTAGGGAAGTCCATGGCGAACTTCTTTTAAGAGCCAGCTTTTCTGGGGCCTTCACAGAAGTGGAAGAACAATGACAAGCAGTGATTTTCTCAGACCCGTGGAATCCACTGTCTACCGGGTAAATGTAGAACAGCACAGGCTTGGAGTAAATCCCCATCTCCCTATTCACTGTGATTCGGCGAAACCGACCTGTTTGCACGTCGGCATCCTCTCCGTGTCCGACTCTGCGACCCCATGGACTGTAGCCCACCAGGAATATCCTCAGGATTCTTCGGGCAACAATACCGGAGGGGGTAGCCATTCCCTTCTCCAGGAGATCGTCCCAACCCAGGTATCAAACCAGAGTCTCCTGCCTTGCAGGCAGATTCTTTACCATCTGAGCCACCAGGGAAGCCCGTCCATAAAATTAGACTCACAATATTTGACTTATCTTGACTTCACTTTGGGATTCATGAAAAATAAGGAACAAGCAGATACAACTGTAAAACAGCTCGAGCTAAAAAATACCATTGGTAGCTGTCAACCATTTATCTGAAGTCCATGTCAGTACTAGCAAACCAAGTCAAAATAAACTCTGTCACTAAAATGCATTAGTCTGTTTCCTCTCTTTAGCCATGTCTCTGTTTCTTGTTCCATAAATATTCATTGATGCCCCATGTACCAAGTGATTTTGGAAGTGTTATGTTGGTAAATACAACAGGTGAGATCTCCACCTATGTGAAGGGTACATTCTACTGTGCATGAGGGAATAGAGAGGAGAGACAGAAATAGATAAATAAATGAAGATGCAAAAGATGAACACAGGTGCACATTTCCCAGAAGGGAGGGAAGGGGCATGTGTGAGTCGTCAGGCCAGGTGACTGAAGGTGGGGGGAGGTGGTGCGTGGAAGGTGAGGCTGTCCTCTAGGGTGAGCAGTTTGGCCTTATTTTATTAAAGAATTTTTTTAGTAATGACTTCTTTATTTTTATTTTTTTCCAGAATTTTTTTACATTGACCTGTGGTTGATTAATAATGTTGTGTTAGTATCTGCTGTACAGTACAGTGGTTCAGTTATTTACACACACATAGATGCCGTATCCTTGGTTTTCTTTTCAGAGCAAGTGGAAGCCACTTGCGCGTCAGTAGTGTCAAGAGCTGATTTTGATGCTCAAAAATTCTCTATGGTTGCTCTTTGGGAGCTCCATGATAAGAAGGGGAAGTGGACGCAGGGAAACAGACAAGGAAGTTATTGCATGTGTTTGGGGGGGCAGTGAGAACGTGAGCTGGGATGATGATCGCAGCAGAGCAAAGGGGAGGGGTGGTTCAGCTGCGCACCGAGCACAGAACCCCTGTGTCTTAGTGATGGGCTGGCTTCCGGGGTGAGGGCAGAGGAGGACCTGGGAAATCTGGGCCTGGCCTTGCATGGCTGACTCGGGGATGCTGTCTAGATTGAACTGGGAGCATGTTTGAAGGAGAACCAGCTGTTCTCTTTCTGACCTAGATGTTTGAGACCTAGAGAGTATCCAAGGGGAAAAGGCAAATAGGTAGTTGTCCAAGGAGATCGGCACCACCTGGAAAAGGTCAGCTCTGGAGACGTTTAAGTGACATGGACACACAGGTGTTTAAAGCCTGGGATTAGCTCCGATTCTCTGGAGAGCGTGGGCAGCACGCAGACAGGAGAGGCTTTGCTGGAAAGAGAAGGCTTCTGACTTGTCAGTTCCCTAGAGCAGAGGGCTGCAAACTATAGTGTGTGGACCTCTTTCTGTACAGCTACTGGCTAAGAAAGGCTTTTTTTTTTTTTTTTTTTTTTTTATTTTTAAAGGCTTATAAAGAAAACAAAGAAGCATATGTGAGATTGCCAACAATGGTCCACAGAGTCTAAAATATTTATGATCTAGCATTTTAGAGGGAAAGCTTAAAGTAGAGCATGTGAAGCCAGCAGAGGAAACCAAGAAGGAACGTGCAGGAGCATCTGGGGGAATCAGAAGAACGTGATGTCACGGAAGCTACGAGAAGAACGCATTTGACAAGGTTCTCTGAGGACTCCTGGGTGGTGAGGAGAGAGGATGGCATGGCTGCTGGGGATGCACTGGTTAAGGGAAGCAACTCAGCATCTGTAACAAACAGGCAACCCCAACATTTCCAGGGCTTAAGAAATGCTCTGCAAGCTTCCTTCTCACTTGTGCAGTTTGAAGTCGGCTTGAGGTGCAGGGGTGGTGCGTCCCGCTCCATGTATTCACACAGGGACATGGTCCTCGTATCTCGTGACCCTTTGGGGTGTTGAACTCTGAAGTTGGATTGCCAGCCTCAGGTCAAGGATCCCAGATGAGAGCTTCTTCAGAGACCAGCACACTGTCAGCAACGTTCAGCGGTTTGGCGAGGAAATCCAAGGCCATGGCTAGCAGCAAGGAGGTTGGGGCTGTCGTCTGCACAGGTCCCTAGACAGGAACGCTGATGGTTTTGGTGAACACATGGTCATCTCTGCACAGAGATCTCCACAAGAACCGTCTCTGCAGTGGAAATTCAGGCCGTGTGCACCGTAGCCGTGACTGTAGATGTGAACTCAGGAGGTGGAGAAGGCAAGCCTGGGCTTCTCACACTAAGGATAACTGAAGGGGCACGTGACGTGGGATGGAGGTGCAAGAAGGACGCAGGGACCACCGAGCAGTTCCAGTCCCGGCATCGATGACAGCGACGTTGATACTGCCTGCCGTTTATCTCCCAGCGCTGAGGATGTGGTTCCAAGCACTGGTCCTGTGTCAACTTGCTAAATTTCTACAGCACTCTTAGTTGGTGGGTGCTCTTGTCATCCCTGTTTTGACAGATGAGGAACCTGGAGAACAGAGAGATGAGTAACTGACCCAACATTGCATCGTGCCAGAGCCGGGATGAGTGTCCGGCCAGTAAGGCTCCTGGGCTCATGCTGCCCACAGTGCCTGGTAGAGAGGGTACAGCTTTTAGAAGGAAGGAGACTTGGACTTGACTTCTTGACCTGTTTGTTACGAGCTCTGTGACCTTGGGGAAGTCAAGTGATTTCTCAGTTTTCTCACCTATTAAAAAGACAACACCTACTCACCTACTACAGAATTATTGGTAGGGTTAATATAACATATGTACCTGATATAAAGCACCTTGTATCATGCTTAATAACTAGTAGACAGATGATAAATGGCAACTTAATTTACTAATTAAGAAAGGGATATGTCTATGGATCTTTTTCTTGTATTACATATTTTTTCTTTTAAAATTTTGATAACAGCTTTAGAAATTGTGCCTTTGCTTTATAGTCCAGTAGGCAGGAGTGAAAATGTCATTATGTATGTGCATTTTTAGAGGTTCAGGCATGGAAAATCGGGTAGCGTGTTATTTTAAGTGTGTAGACTGCTGCATTGTCTCTGCAACACCTTAGGGGAGACTCACAAAGCAACCTGCTGTCCGATAGCAAATTGATGTTCGGTGACTTTATTGTCATTTATCCTCTTATCTTGAACAAATGTGCCTTTGTTTTATACTTGCTAGATGTGGAGGGATAATCTATGAAAAGACTCCCACCTTTCACATTCAAAAGGTCACTTGCATTTTATAAATACAAGTGAGCATATATATCATCTGGTCAGAAAGATATTTCACCTATCAGACCAGGGTCTCTGTCCAGTGCAATGTGACACCTCCTAAATTCTCAGGGCCTTTAGAGCAAGAGGAAGCAGGACAGGCCGATACTGAGTCAGTGAGATCGCAAATGCATCTTCTGCACCTTAAATTTTCTAAAAAAAATATGTCTACCCTATTTGGAAGTTGCTTCTGGTGGTTCTTCACTGGTGAGACTTGTGCAAAGAGAGTTTGTCTTTTTGTTGTTGTTCCTGCTTATTTTGTGCTTCTTTATTTATTTTTCTATTTCTTAACTGTTTTATTGAAATGGACTTTTTCCTTCTTTAAAAATTTTTATTGATGTGTGGTTGGTTTATAATATCACGTCAGTTTCAGGGGTGCAGCACAGTGCTTCAGTTATGTACCGAACCTGCACATATATATGTATTCCTTTTCAGGTTCTTCCCCCTTCTCAGTCATTATAAAGTATCGAGCACAGCTTCCTGGGCCATGCAGCAGGCCCCTGTGGCTCATCTGTGCTGTGTACACTGCTGTGTACATGCTTATCCAAAGCTCCTACTTCACCCCTCGCCCTCCTTGCCCCTTTGGTCACCCTTGCTTTGTTTTCTGTGTCTGTGAGTCTGTTTCTGTTTTGTAAATAAGTTCATTTGCATCTGTGTCTTTTTTTTAGATTCTATTAGCGGCCAAGAACCTTCCTGCCAGCTCGGGGAACAGCGAGATGCAGGCCCCTGGGTCGGGACGCCCGGGAGGAGGCGTGGCTGCCGCCCCAGTGGCCCGGCCTGCAGAGTCCCTGGGCGGAGGGGCCTGGCGGCTGCAGTCCATGAGAGGCGGACACGGCGGAAGCAGCTTAGCGTGCATGCACGTAAGCAATGTCATATATTTGTCTTTCTCTGCCTGATTTACTTCACTTAATATGATCGTCTCTAGGTCTATCCACGTTGCTGCAAATGGCATTATTTCATTTTTCTTTAATCACAAAGAGAGTCTGTCTTAAATCCAAGATAGTTTAATTCCTGAAAGCCCTCACAGACATTCATGTGACCTGGACTCCACAGTGAGACAGCAGAGGGGAGTCCCAGGTGTTGTATCATTTATATCAGAGACTCACAGTCACTAGAGCTAGGAAAAAGAAAAAAGGAAAAAACCTCTGGAAAAGTGGTGTCTTCTGGGTTTCAGCCCCTTTTAAAACTAAAGAGTCTAGAAGGGCTTCAAGGAAGCACGCACCTGGCTCTGTCCCGGCTCCTTCGGGGTTTCAGACCAACCCTGACCTTTCCCTCAACACTCCAAGTACTGAGGGTGCTGCAGGCTGATTAGAGGGGTCCCCAGGTAAAGAATCTGCCTGCAGTGCAGGAGATCTGGGTTCGATCCTGGGTCTGGAAGATCCCCTGGAGGAGGGCATGGCAACCCACTCCAGTATCCTTGCCTGGAGAATCCCATGGACAGAGGAGCCTGGCGGGCTGCAGTCCGTGGGGTCACACGGAGTCGGACACGGCTGAAGCGACCAAGCACAGCACACAGGGCGCATGTTGGTTGGGGTCTCACGGCCCCAGGGACACAGGCTTTGCTGGTTAGCATGCGGGTAAAGGGCTGTGGATTCAAGCAACCTTGTTGCTTCTCACGGTGGCAGATTTGCTTAATCTCCTGAGCCGTGGCAGCCTCTTTGTGAAATGTTGCTCGTGAGGCCTCTGAAACAGAGTTTGCACAGATAAGAGAAACAGTGCCCACAAAGGGCATCACCCTGTCCAGGAATGACTCTGCCCGGCATGGGGACCTGCTGTCCTCTGGGTGCCATGAAGTCATCTAGCTGACAGGCCTGAGAAGGTTCTCAGTGTCAGCGACCAAAGGAGAGAAAAGGGAACCAGAGCTGGGTCCTGGTTACGCCCAGGTCCGGTAGTTCGATGCAGCCTTGTAGGGTCTGCCTCTGGAAAAGCAGCCCAGGAAATATAATGTGATCATGATTAGGAAAGATTGCTGAAAACGTAAAGACTCAGACTCGGACAGATGTGGGGACACCAGGGCCTAGACTGGCGGGTCATTTCAGTGTGTGGTGTTTGGGGAGAGCGTTTCCTCTGGTCTGTGGAAGGTGCAGCGGAGACGGACCGGGGTTGTGAGCTCAGACCAGCTGACAGCGGTCCAGAAAGGAGGGGGCTTAGGACCTGGGGAGAAGAAAACAGAGCTTCAGCTGGCACCCAGGTCTGAGACACAGGGTCTCAAGGAGAAAGAAGGCAGAGGTCGAGGCTGAAGAGGCCAGCCTGGAGGCTGAGAAGCTGCAGGATTGGGACAAGGACCGTGCTCCCAGAGTGGAGAGGCGGACTGTGAAGGCAGAGTGCCTTCAGGAAGGAGAAGGCTGCCGGGTGAATGTGGGGCCACAGCCCCCTGGGTGTGTCACCTCACTGTCACTCCTGCTTGCAGAGCAGGTGGTCCTAAAGACGGGCCGGACTGAACCCGTGTGTGTGGGGATCAGACTCGGGAGTGGCTGTGAGCTGACTAGGACAAGCCTCGCAAGCTCTGGGTAGTCTTTCTGAAAATGCAAACCTGATCCTATCTCTCCTCCTCCTCAAGCCTTCAGTGGCCCCCCTGGTTTGTGGGAGGAACTCTGGATTGCTCAGGTCGATGTTCAAAGCTGGGATTTGGCTCTGACTTCCTTCCCAGTTCTGAACTTTTCCCTTGAGACTCCCTGCATTCCAGACAGGCAGAAGCCCTCATCATTTCCCAGACGTGGAGATGCCCACTCCCAAGCTGGTAGACCCTCTCTTTTCTGGGCGTCCTGCTCTAAGCACAGCGTATCTTAACAGAAGCAAATCTTAAGCGAGTTAAAGCAGTGGGAGTTCAACTCATGTCTTAAGTTTGATCTCCTGGTGTTAAATCGGTAAATGCAGGTACTTAAGGTATATTTGACCGTCTTGGCAGCATCCTAATGTATCTGCCCTCCTTTGGCCCAGGCATCCTTCTCTGTGTTAATGTGGTATCTCTGAACTTCTCTGCTACGGCAGTTGTCAGGCAGCAGTAGGCTTTTTTTTCTCTTCCTCTTTATCTTTGTAATCCTGATGCTAAGCAGAGGATCTGACACCCAGGCAGTCCTTTCTTAGGTCCTGACCCCCTTTATCCATTGCACGTGGAATGTGCCCACATCATGACCTTTATCTGACATGCGAGGATCATTGGTTTCCATGTCTTCCTCCTCTCTGAATTATAAGCTTGGTGAGGCCAGAGGCTGTAATTTTTCAATCTATACATCCTGCACCTGGAACATAATAGATGCTAAAAATATATTTGCTGATTGAATGAATGAATGAGTCATTATCGTTGGACACTGTGGATAAATACTCAAGTAAATGTTCAAAAAATAAATGACCTCCGTACAGAACCTGTAAAGATTATGTTTCAAAATGGTCACTGTCCATTAAAAGCAAGTAGTCCCAGAAGATCGTCAGCTGCATAAAAGTTCCCCATTTTTCTCTGATTGGCGCCTAGCAACTCGAGCGCCTCTTGTTTTGTCTATTTCCCTGACAACAGATATGGATTCTCTTCTGGGTCTCCCTGAAGTGAGATGCAATCTGTAAACATTGCATAGCTTCAATATATTGATTGAAAAACTGGAGGCTTCATGTAACTTTTATCTTTTACTACTCATATTATCTTAAAGGTTATATTTGTATGCAGGACATATTTGTAAAAGTTTTGAATAGTGCTATTCTTGGACGGGGATGGCAGAGAAATTTCTTAACCCTCCAGGAACTGATTCCAAAGAAATTGTATTCTAGTGCCATACTTATATTTTAGTCAATATTTTGACTCGGGGGGGAAAAGAAAACTTTATATTGCAAATTAAAAAATATTCTAAACAAGAAAATATTGAGAAAAATTATCTAAAGATCACTTTCAGAAAATTTAAATAAAAATGTTAGTAGCATTTTTTTCATACATTAATATGTAACTTTTTAAATGAATAAAAACAGACAATTCATATCCATAAAGAGATTATCTCTCTGAAACTCATGAAAAAAAATCCAGCTTTGAGTTAGAATGTATGTCTTTATATTGAAATACTTTTAATCATTTTAAAAAATGATATTTCTTAAAATATATTTAAAAGTACATTCTTACAGAGAAGGAGCATTATAAGACAATCAGAACAGTGGAAATTCAATGACCTTTTTAAGTTTGTTCCCCAAATATTAAATCTGAAAATTTAAGTGCTTTAGCCGGTTTACAGAAACACAGAATGGTTCCTTTCAAGAATGGAAAAAAAACAATTAAAAGATAAATAAAAGTAAATAGTTGTTGTATCCTGTCTAAAACAAAAAAAACCTGTCTATATTACAGTGTCATGGTTTTATTAGTATATCCTTTTAAAATGTGGATCAAAGACAGCAAGATTGTGGGATTCATTAATATATTTTGTGCTATTTGTATTTTTGTATATCAAGAAACTCAAGCATCTGTGAGAGTGCAGGCTAAAGTGGAGGTCGGGTACCTTGGGAGGGTGGGTAAGAGATGTTGATGGTGATCAGTGATAGATGAGTCTCAGCTCGCTGGTGCAGAGGCCAGAAACTTCAGAGTGGCCTCTTTGATGAAACCCCAAGGGCAGAGTGGAGAGGGTGGTCCCTCACTTGACCGATGTTGTGTTGATTGGCCAGCAAGGAAGCCAGGTAACCTGATATGTCTTTGAGAAAAATCTCGGAGTAACTTTAGATGTGACTCTCGGAGTTATCTTCCTATCAGGGGAGATGAATGAAGCGCAACCCTGTTTATCTGGATGATCGTTTAGTACACATTGAGTCCATTCTTCCACACTTTTCCTTTTGATACCCTGCAACTAGATTCCTGGTGCTGACAGGGAAAGGAGGATGAGAATTTAAAATTCTTGCTTTGTGCCTAGAAAATGCTGTTCAGTTGGTTTAAAAGTGGTAAAATCAGTACGTCCACTGATTGTTTTGTCTGCATCCGAGGACCTCAAAGTATTGTCCGCAGGTGGTCCCCAGGCTGGAGAAACCCAAGGGAGGGAGGAGGCAGGTAATGATGGCTGGTCCTGGTGGCGGCAAAGGCAGGGAGTAGTAGACCATGTTTCAGGGTGAATTTCCTGGCCAGAGAGAAGAAATAACAAGGTCTGAAGTGGCATGTCCTGACTTAAGTAGGGTGGGGGTCTGAGTCTCCTGACCCTCATTTCCTTCCTTTGTCCCTTTAAAATCCCTCCCCGACCCAATATGTCAAGGTGAAGGGGGAGATTTCAGAAATTAAGCAGATAGTATTTTCAGGCTATTTTATTTTACACATTAATGTCTAGGCTCAGAAGAGAAATAGAGAAAGAACAGGGAAAACACTGGGTTGACCTGACTCCTGAAAGTGCATCTAGTTGGCATTTGTCACAATTGTGTCAACTGGTAACCTCAGAGTCACATAGAAAGATAAGATCATCCATCCTGATTTTGGAGGATTTTAAAAAATCTTTAACAGTAATTATCAGAAGAGCCTCTACTAGATAGGACTTGCGTATACAGCAGGGGAAGGAGAGGGTGGGATGAACTGAGAAAGCAGCATTGACGTATATACACTACAGTGTGTAAAATACATCACTAGTGGGAACCGGCCGCGTGGTCCAGGGAGCTCAGCCTGTGATGATGTGTGGGGATGGGAGGCGGGGCCGGGAGGGAGGCTCTTCAGGGAGGGGATACATGTCTACCTGTGACTGATTCACGTTGTACAGCAGAAACTAACACAACAGTGAAAAGCAGTTATACTCAGATAAAACAATTTTTTTTTTTAAGAGAAGAACCTATACTAAGTACTGTTTCACGTTTGGGAGAAAATACTGTTTGTGGCGGCTGCTTGCCAGAATTATTAATTTGGCTTTCTCATTAAGCCAGTCAATCCTAAAAGAAATCAATCCTGAATATTCATTAGAAAGACTGATGCTGGAACTGAAGCTCTGATACTTTGGCCACCTGATGCAAAGAGCTGACTCAATTAGAAAAGACCCCGATGCTGGGAAAGATTAAAGGCGGGAGGAGAAGAGGGCGACAGAGGGTGAGATGGTAGGGTGGCATCACCGACTCGACGGACCTGAGTTTGAGCAAGTTCTAGGAGGTGGTGAAGGACAGAGAAGCCTGGCGTGCCGTGGTCCATGGGGCCGCAAAGAGTCGGACATGACTGAGCGACTGAACAGCGACCACCACTAATGAGATGTGTTTTTGGAAAGTATCTTTATGTTGATATTTACTTTCTTCATTTTCAACATTACGTTGGGTACTAAATAATTTCTAAAGTCTCTTCAGCAACTTGACAGTTTCTGGATGTAGAGATTTTGGATGAAATTGGATCTTCTTCCTTTCCCCTGTTGGCCCCATCAACACACAAAGAAAAAGATTTTAGTGTCTCATCGACAATGAAACAAGACATTGGAAGACAAAACATCTCACAAAACTGGAAACTCCTGAATTCCTGAGACTGTCATGCACACAATTGCTTCAGTTGATCTGAATAATTTGGTTTGTCACTGAGTTCCTATCCTTTTTATTGAGTAGGTGGAGGGTGGGGGGTGGCAGATGCTCAGAAATAAAACCCCTGATGCTGGACTGAGTTGGTCAGCCACCTGCTGGCAGGATGTCTGATGAGACTGTGGAAGAGGGTCTCAGTGGATCATCATTTGTAAATATATAATCTGTATTTACACATCTCTGTCTGGAGTGGGTCTCGAGACGAGAAGCTATCAAACAAAGAGGAGCCTCTTACGCTTCCCCGTCGGCACCTCTCGATGGCTTAACCTCCCCAGTCAAAATACCGATCGATGTCACTGTGACAGATATTTTTCTCCTGTGATAGTGTCTGTAAATCAAACCCCATCAGGGTATAACAGAAGCTATCATGACACTACATCACCCTTTGCAATTCCGCCCGTGTCAGAGAACAATAAGCATTACTTTAAAGGAAAATATTTTTTGAAAATAAATTGAGGCAGTATTTCAAAAAGGTGAATTTTGTGGTGCAAAGTATGGTTG
The DNA here is from genome assembly GCA_020226075.1 of Hydropotes inermis. Classification (NCBI taxonomy): domain Eukaryota; kingdom Metazoa; phylum Chordata; class Mammalia; order Artiodactyla; family Cervidae; genus Hydropotes; species Hydropotes inermis. The sequence goes on along the minus strand of CM035280.1, from coordinate 67,665,371 downwards.
GAAATACGGTTCCTGCTTTGTGTCTGGAAGGATGCCCTTCTTTTCTTTTCCATTTGGTTGTTATTGAGCATGGGGGAGAGAGAAGAGAGGACCCGAGTAACAAAAGGAAAGTGCTGTGGGGAAGACAAAGAAGATGTCTCTTCCTTGCTTACTGATTAGTAGAGCGCAGACCTCAGTGGTTCTAAGAGGAGACAGGAAGTGGGTGGTGGAGACCCACGATGCTGCCTGCAGGGACCACAGAGGGAGCGGAGGAGGCTGGGGCTGGCAGGGAAGGGAGGCGTCCCTGGGACGAGGAGGGCGCTGGGCGGGAAGTGTTGCTTGTAAACAGAGTTTACTGTAAAAGATTCTCGCAATGAGCGTGAATGGCCAGGTCAGCCTGAAACAGGAGAGGCGCGCGAAGACCGGAGCCCACGCGTCAGCCTGGGTGTGAGCGTGAGCGTTGCGGCTAGAGGTTCTCCGCTGTGACTCGAGTTTAGGGCAGAGGGTCTGCGGGTGGCGGGTGCAGCTCGGCTCTGGGTGGCGGGTGCAGCTCGGCTCTGCGGTGGGCTGCTCTAGCAGAGCTTGCAGGTGAAGACTTGCAACAAGTAGGTGGCACTGGATTTTCACCCCGAGGTCCCACAAGATGGGAAGCTTGCCTCTCCCCTGGCTGTCTGCCAGGACCAGCACCCAGGACATGACTGAGGACCCTGGTTCTTCAGGCAGACTGCCCGAGTTCAAGCCCCAGCTCTGCCATTTACCAGTCCTGTGACCTCAGAGAAAGTCGCCTCACACTCCATGCCTTAGTTTCACCTTCTCTAAAATGGGTGTATTGATGTATACCTACCTTGTATTGTAAGGTTGTTGTGAGACCCCATCAGCCTAACGCCTACAAATTAAAGCTTCCGGAATGCTGCCAGCACAAGGCATGCCCGGGGACCTAACTCCATCTGTCCGTGGCTGTGGCCCGCCGCGCCCACCGAGCTTCTGTGACCAGAGGCTGTCGAGAGGTGCAGAGAGCAAACCTGAGCTTCACCTTCGTAAGGTGTCTGGGCAACTGCTCAAAACACTTTGATGTTTGTAGAGAAGCTCTTTGCCTGGAGTCATTCCGAATGTTGGGACAATGAAATCTCCAGGGCACAGCCAGGAAAACCCTTTCTGTGAACTGCTATAGGGCCTAGGATCATTTAAATGTCCCTGATTGGGAAGAAGCACAGAGCCTGATATTAAAAAAGAAGAAGAATTTATTAGAATTTGAGAGAAAGCTGATTATAGAGGGCTGTAGAGAAAGGAATGTTAAGAGGATTAAGTGTGCCCGGCCAAGCCCCCTTTTCCACAGGGACCCTCTACCCTGACACCATCCCAATCAGTGGTACCCAAAGGCAGTCCTCACCTCTCCATGACTTTCCTGCTCAAGAGTGAACTCGGGCTGTGGCCAAAGGTAACAATAAATATTAAAACCTTTATTATCAATGTTTGATAACAGCATGAAACATTTATATTTTATATACTATTTCGTTTGCTGAAAAGATGCAGGTGGTTTTAAATATGCTATGGCTAGGTCTTTTTTAAAAAGAAGATCTAATTATCTTCCCACCAATTTCCCTTTGTTAGAACTGAACAGAGAGCCCCAAACAAAGAAGGCTGTGTTAGAAGGAGGCTGGGAGGCTGCCTGCTAGCTCACAGCTAAGTAATTTGTTCTGAATCAAGGTCGACAGTATAGAGGCTGTTGTGCTTTGCCTCTTTCTTAATTTTCTGTTTAACTTCCTTCACGATCTCTCTGTGATTTAGAAACAAATGAGTGCAGACATTTTGGCAATTATAAAAGCTGTTTTCAAATGACAGAGAGCATTCACACAAGCCAGGACATTAAGAATTCCTTCGTCGGGCATGTGGCAAGAGCTCGTTCCATCCGTGGATGTCTTTGTGTAACGTAAAAATGAAAAGAACCCAGGGTCCTCCATCTGTCATGTTGGTCTATATTGACATAATTATATGCCAGTCATTCCACATTCTTGGTTATGATCGTTAGACATATATTAATATTTTAAAAATGTATCACACAATGGGATTAAGAAAAAAAGTCCCTCTTGCGTCTGTAACCCTAAATCACTTGCTGCCTGGAAGAGGTGGTCAGACCTTAGGATACTGGTTCTGGAGGGAGCACTCCGGATTTGGGTCCTCACTCTGCCTTTCACTGCCTGGGAGTCCTGAGTGTAACACCCTCTGGGATGTAACTCTTGTCTGGAGACTAGAGATGCTGGTCAGTCAGTGTTTATAGTAGAGATTCTTAACAAGATATTTGGTATAGAGCAATCTGCCTGTTAAATGGTAGGGGTTTAGCCACTACTGACAATACTTCTTTTCCTTCCTGGTTTTAGATGTGAGAATGATTCATTACATACTTCTTTTATATGTATATATGTATATATATGTAGTTATCCTGTCAAGTCATTTTAAAGCTATATTTTGGTGCATTAAAGAATGTCTAGCTTCTTGAAGGTGTTCAACTGTTTCTTAAAAGTGAAGAATTTAGCCTCTCAAAATATTTCACTTTTTCTTGAACATCAGAGTTGCAGATCTAGGTGGATATAGATATAATTCCAGAGCATACTTTGTGTGTGTGTATGTGTGAGGGACTGTTCTAATCAACTCTTCTTGTATATGGTTATGTATTTTTGTTCTTACCTGGCTGTGATTTAAAGTGACTGTGGAAACATTTTAGATATTTATTCTAATCTGCTTACTAATGTCTCCCATTTAAAGCCTGGGCGTCGCACACAATATAGACCATATATTTCCTCCATAATTAAGCACATGTCTTTCTAGGAACCAACAAGAACACCTATGATAATGACTTCTCAAAGTACAAAGGACCATTCAGCCATCCAGTCGAGATATTGTTGTTGTTATTTAATCACTAAATCATGTCCAACTCTTTTGTGACCTGTATCCTGGACTGTAGCCTGCCAATCTACAGTAGCTCCTCTGTCCATGGGATTTCCCAGGCAAGAATACTGGAGTGGATAGACATTCCCTATTTCAGGGCATCTTCCCCACCCAAGGATTGAACCTAGGTCTCCCACATTGGCAGGCAGATTCTTTACCACTGAGCCACCTTGGAAACACTTCCAGTTGAGGTACTTGCTAATTAAAAACCAAAAGTCATAACCAATTGAATACTGATTTAGAGTTCCTTCGGGGCAAGTAGCAAATCTGTGTAGGAGAGAACCTGTGAGCAAGCATCCCGTGTCTGCAGAAAGCCTCGTTAGCTGAGTTTGGCTGGTGGTCTTAAGGCTCCAAACCCTTGTCTTGACCCATGGCTCTTCTTGACCTTCCATGTCCACACAGAGCCTGGCTCTTGTCATGCTGTGGAGGAGATGGATCCCACGCTCACCCAGGGGCCTCAGAGGCCAACCTGAGGGCTGGGGATGGTTGAGGACAGGTTGGCAGCATAAGGTGATGGTCAGCTGAGGTTGGCAGTATTCCTTATTTATTTTTGGCTGTGCTGAGTCTTCATTGCTGTGCTTGGGCTTTCTCTAGTTGTGGTGAATGGGGGCTGCTCTTTGTTGCAGTGAGAGGGCTTCTCATTGCGGTGGCTTCTCTTGTTGTGGAGCCGGGGCCCTAGGCACGCGGGTGTCAGTAGTTGTGGTTCAGGCTCACTAGTTGCAGCTTGTGGCTCAGTTACACTCCAGCACTTGAAATCCTCCTGGACCAGGGATGGAACCCATGTCCCCTGCGTTGGCAGGCAGATTCCTATCCACTCTACCACCAGGGACGTTCTGACAGTGTGTCTATTGCCTGGGAAAGTGTGTTATTGTGCTCAATGAAGCAGAAGGAATAATATTAATTTAAATGATTTAGAACAATTTCTTTTGACTATAGAAGTAAGATGCATTTATTGTTTCAAATTTGAAAAAGTCAAGAAAAGCATTAAAGAAAATTACTTATAACCTTATTATCCAGTAGCAATGGCTGTTAATGTCTTGGTGAACTTCCTTCTGGACTCCCCTTGCCCCCAACCCCTTCACTAGTCGCTCCTTTACATCATTTTAAAAGAAGAGAATATAAAAAGGGGACAAGAGAAAAAAATTAGTTAATAGAACCAGATTTAATGATTCTTCTATTCAGCAAAATAATCCCAAGGATATGGAAATTAGTATACTGTCTTTATTTATTATGTCACTCATCTCAAACCAAAAAATATATCCATGACATTTGTTTTTTTCACATATGTAAGCAAGGGGCGTGCATTACCTACTTTTTTTTTTGCAACAGGGGTTTTAGGAATAGGAATTTCATTCCATGATTCATACCTCAGAATTCTGTATTGCTTTCTATGTCATTGTTTCTTGGAGGATAGGGAGAGAGATTATACCAGAAAAAGGAACGATTCCAGAATTATAAAGGCTGAACATCATGGACGAAGCACAGAGTGGGTGTCATACAGTATCATGGAAGTCCAACTGCTTCTGCTGGTTGGAAACTTGTCTGTCAGTTGAGCTTTGCACAGTTTAATACTTGGGCGTCGCAAATAAATATCTTATTAAGTACTTGTTTGTAAAGGCAACTCTGTACAAGAAGAGGGTGTTGAGATGACATTATATATTTTATTTTTTATCTGTGTTGCTGGATTTTGAATTCTGTGAGGAAAAAGGAAGAAAGAAAAGGTTCATTCTGGTGGCTCATAGTGATGACCTATCAGAGGAAAATCATTTCTTTGAAATGACACTGTTGCAGATAAAAATTAAAACTCAGTGAAAGATGGGAGATTAAGTCTTCTGAGTCTTGAGTGAATTTCTTACATGTTTCAGGCCAGTAGGGATTTTCTAGTTGCTCATAACCTTACCTGTTAAATTTTTAACATCCCATTTCTGTATGCTTTACTGTCCACGTAGAATTTAGAATACATCTACCTGTACCCTCTTTTAAAGGGGATACATTTTCTCAGTTTGAGTGCACTTCTGCTTAAACCAGTCTTTAGAGCTCATCAGTTTAATGTGAGCCACAAAGGAGAGCTCACCTTCAGAACTGGAGTTTTCCCAAACCTTTGACACGTGCTGCATGCTAAGTCACTTCAGTCATGTCCAACTCTTTGTAACCCTAAGGACCATGGCCCTGTCCAGGGGATTCTCCAGGCAAGAACACTGGAGTCGGTTGCCATGCCCTCCTCCAGGGGATCTCCTGACCCAGGGACCGAAAACGCATCCCCTGCCGCACCTGTATTGACAGGTGGGTTCTTTACCCCTGAGCCACCAGGAAGCCCAACTCATCATCCTCAGAACACTCCACCTCAAGGGACCAGCACACAGGAAACTAGGCTTCTACCTGTGAATTTAGGCATTCAGGCCATGGCAGAACACGTGAGAAAAAGTAAAAGTGTGGTCTCCAAAAACTAACTGCTGATTTGGAGAGCAAATGCCCATAATACAGGGTAAGAGGCCAAGGGGTGAAAATGGCGAGAGAAGGCAGATATGAAGGATAATGTCTAGAGATTATTGTCAAAAATATTTCTGAAGAAAAGTGCAAAATATGACAAACTTGTTAGAAAAAACCAGTGTGTTAAGATAATCTTGGCAAACAACTTATTAAAAAGTTAAAGAAAAAGAGCTTTATATGCATGCAAGGAGAAAAAGAGATGAGTTGTCAAAAACCAAGGCTCTATAACGTTTCTCTCCTATCATCTGAAAGATCAGAGGGCAGTTTTGAGGGAAAAAGATGTTGACTCCCAAATTTTATACCCAGACACATAATTCATGTTCAAGCGCTCCAAACGGTATGATTCTTTTTTATACCTTGAAAAAAAATTGCTTGTATCTGTCACCAGGTGGATGAGGGAGAATCAAGTTCAAGGATGGAAACTTCGTACTGGAAAAGAAATGACAGTGAATTGCAGAAGCATTTAAGTGTAGAACTTAGGATAAATACTTGGAAGTATTTGAGAAAAAAGTTCAATACCAATACAAATACCACTTTTAAAGACAAGATATAAAATGTAGCAATTATTTTGTGTAACAACCTGGGAACTGGGGTGGAGGGGGGAAGTAGGGATGAGGGGAAAGGAAAAGAGCTGGGTGGTGAGAGCACACAGGCGTTTTATATGAGGAAGACACATAGGATGCGATATTTAATAATTACTAAACATCAAAAGTAAAATTTCATCGAAATTGTGTCTCTTCAGATGATGAATGTGGCTGTTTCTCTTTCAGTTAGTTCACGGGTCTATGGGTAAACATCACATTTGCTGACTTTGAGACAACATTCAAGAGAATTAAAATTAATGGAAGAGGGCTAGGGCTGCTAGGAAGTTCAGTGCTTATGAAAGTGAATTATTTTTTGAGCAGTTGTAACATTTGAATCCATGACATCTTGACCTTTTGAGTTAATTTAAATTAAATAGGTGTATTGGAGGAATAAGTATATGATCAGTTAAATGGCTGAGGGTGAGCTGGAGATCCTATCAAGGTGGGCAACAAATGAATATGCTGCCCAATGTTCTTTTAGAAAAATAATGAGAATGTTTCTTTTATGGGTTTGAACACATGACCGAGAAAATATAACTCTCGGACACCTCTGACCAGTGTCCTTTCTTGTTCAGTCACTCAGTCATGTCTGACTCTTTGCGACCCCGTGGACTGCAGCACAACAAGCTTCCCTGTCCTTCACTGTCTCCCTGAGTTTGAGCAAGCTCATGTCCATTGAGTCTCGATGCCATCCAACCACCTCATCCTCTGGCCCCTTCCTTCTCCTCATGCACTCAGTCTCCCCAGCACCAGGGTCTTTTCCAGTGAGTCGACTCTTCACATGAGGTGGCCAAAGTATCAGAGCTTCAGCTTCAGCATCAGTCCTTCCAATGAATATTCAGGGTTGATTTCCTTTAGGATTGAGTGGTTTCATTTCCTTGCTGTCCAAGGGACTCTCAAGAGTCTTCTCCAACACCACAGTTTCAAAGCATCAATTCTTTGGCACTCAGCCTTCTTTATGGTCCAACTCTCACATCCATACATAACTATTGGAAAAAATCACAGTTTTGACTAGACAGACCTTTGTTGGCAAAGTGATGTCTCTGTTTTTTAATACGTTGTCTAGGTTTGTCATAGTTTTTCTTCCAAGGAGCCAAGCGTCTTTTAATTTCATGGCTGTAGTCACCATCTGCAGTGATTTTGGAGCCCAAGAAAATAGAGCCTGTCACTGTTTCCATTTATTTGCCGTGAAGTGATAAGACCAGATATCATGATCTTAGTGTTTTAAATGTTGAGTTTTAAGCCAGTTTTTCACTATTCTCTTTCACCTTCATCAAGAGGCTCCTGAGTTCCTTTTAGCTTTTTGCCATTTGGGTGATGTCATCTGCATATCTGAGGTTATTGATATTTCTCCTGGCAATCTTAATTCCCGCTGTGCTTTATCCAGCCTGGCATTTTGCCTGATGTACTCTGCATATAAGTTAAATAAGCAGGGTGACAATATACAGCCTTGATGTACTCCTTTCCCAATTTTGAACCAGTTCATTGTTCCATGTCTGATTCTAACTGTTGCCTCTTAACCTGCATACAGGTTTCTCAGGAAGCAGGTGGTCTGGCACTCCCATCTCTTTAAGAATGTTCCACAGTAGGGTGTCATCTGCAGTCAAAGGCTTTAGCAGTCAGTGAAGCAGAATTAGATGTTTTTCTGGAATTCCAAGATATAATGTATTTAAAAAAAATTTATTTCTAACTTGGGCTTTATACTGCTGCATTAGTCCCTGCTGTATGGAGAAGTGAATCAGCTGTGTGTGCACGCATACGCCCTCCCTCTTGGGCCTCCTCCCCTCCCGTCCAGCCCAGCCGTCCAGGCCGTCGCAGAGCCCGAGCTGAGCCCCTGTCCTCTGCAGCAGCTCCCCACTGGAGATCTGTTTGACACACAGCGCTGTGTATATGTCAGTGCTACTCTCAGTTCACCCCGCATTCTCCTTTCAGGATGTAGTGTTGAGCTAGCGAAGGTCCACGTGAAACTTTTCACTGCCTTGGAATCTGCAGAACGTGCCACCCATGTCTTGATTTACAGAGCCTGAGCACACACATTTCACATTGTCTCTCTGGTGCCTCAAAGTGCTCACACCTCGGGGACAATGCACTGAATAAGATTCGCAAGGGCAGGCGGGCAAGGGCAATTGTGCAAAGGAGGGAAGAAGAGAAGGTGTGGTGCCCGACTGTGGCTTGCTCTTGAGAAGATCCGTTTAGGAGCAGTATACGGAACACGTGAGGTCTGAAATTGACAATCTTAAAACTAAAATAAATTGCTGTATTGTTCTTTTAGATGTATCTCATAGAATCCAAATATCTGATCAATTTGTTACTCATTATCACCGATTTAAAAAAAATACATGGGAAAACTCTTCTTTTATAGTTGAAATGTATCATTTATTTTCTCACTTAAATTCGCAAAATACATGGGAAAACTCTTCTTTTATAGTTGAAATGTATCATTTATTTTCTCACTTAAATTCGCATTTTGTTCTTTACACTTAACGCTTTTATCTAATCACTGTGCAATTAAAGCGCCTTCCTCTGGGCATTACCTGGCCTCCTGTTTGAAGAGTTCTCTTTTAGAAGTTCGCAGCAGAAATGTGAGCTACACTTAGTGAGACATCTGGTCCTCTGGACGCCTTTTTCAATGCTGCCAAACGTTGCAATGGGACTCGTTAATTTTGCTCTTAGTTTTGGTGGGTTTCTTACTTTGGAATGAAGGCCAACTCAGGACTACTTATACTTTCTGAAAATTCCCTTGACTTTGATTTCTATCTGAAATATTAAATTCAAGGGTTTCCCCCTCTTTCAAAACTTTAAGGGAGGGAGGTATTGACTCGAGCTGCTTATCAGCAGACAGATCCCAGCAGGAATAATGTATCAGAGGTTGGTAGAGTCTGTGTTGATCTGAGACTCTCTTCATCCCAAATGCCTCCCTCTTCAGAGCCTTAGTGACTAAAAGGGTGCATTGCGTTACACTAGTAATCTTGTTGCTTTTCTCAACCAGTGAAGTGATAGGGCAAAAAAAATCCAGGATGGCTGGTCATGATAGAAGTGCTAAGGAGGACAGAAGCTTAGGGAGGAAGTGGCTGAACTTCTTTAAAGAATGGAGGGGATACCCTTCTGGTTTCTTGAGACCAAGTCCAATGTATTGTATGTGTGTGTGTTTCCCTGCACAATGCTGGCAATTTTAAGACCCTGGCGGTGTGTCTAAAAAATTAACTCAATTCCAACACTATGTACCCAGAGATCACATCAGATTCCACAGGCTAAGGATTCTGTCCTACAAGATTGCATCTCCAGTTCCCCTTCTCTGACTCAGATGCTAGTCATGAGCCCAGGGGGTTACCTGTGCCCTGACTGACTATAAGTTAGAAGTTCCCAGTCCCCCTCCTTGGGTTGGACCATTTGCTAGAGTGCTCACAGAACACAGAGAAATATTTTATTTAGTAGATGACTGGTTTATTATAGAAGGATATAACTCAGGAACCCCCAGATGAAGAGTTGTGCAGGGCGAGGGATACAGAAAGACTGTGAGGCTTTCCTGTGCTCTCTGAATGCTCCCAAGTCTCCATGTGTTTCACAAAAATGGAAGCTCTCTGAACCCTGTCGTCCTGAGTTTTTTTTTTTTTTTGAGGTTTCATTACAGAGACACAGTTGATTAAACAACTGGCCACTGATGATTCTTTTTAACTGATTTTTATTGGAGTACAGTTGCTTTGCAATTATTGTGTTAATTTCTACTGTACAGCAAAATAGATCAGCCACTTTCTTGTTCAGTTGCTAAGTCGTGTCTGACTCTTTGTGACCCCATGGACTGCAGCCTGCCAGGCTCCTCTGTCTTCCACTGTCTCCCAGAGTTTGCCCAAATTCGTATGTGTATGAATACGAGTTCAAGGAATATGAATTCAAGCCATATGTATGCATATAGCCCTTCCCTTTTGGCGACCTTCCCACTGAGGTCACCACAGTGTCTTAGGCAGGGTTTCCTGTGCAGCAGTGCACGCTGTCATTAGCTTCCTGTTTATACTGCGTAGAGTCGATAGTGTGTATTTGCCAATTCCAGTCTCCCAATTCATCCCGCCCCTCCTCAGCCCCTTGGTGTCCATACGCTTGTTCTTTACCCCTGTATCTCTATTTCTGCTTAGCAAGTAAGATCATCAATACCATTTTTTTTTTGCAGATTCCACATAAACCCACTAATATATGATATTCTGTTCTGTTTCTGACTTACTTCACTCTGTATGACAGACTCTAGATCCATCCATGTCTCTAAAAATGACCCAGTTTCATTCATTTTCATGACTGAATAATATTCCATCACATATATGTACCATATCTTTATCCATTTCTCTGTTGATGGACACTTAGGTTGCCTCCGTGTCCTGACTGCTGTAAATAGTGATGCAAAATGAACACTGGTGTGCATGTATTTATTTGTATTATGGTTTTCCCCCTGGGCATATTCCTAGTAGTGGGATTGCTGGGTAAGATGGTAGTTCTATTTGTAATTTTTTAAGGTACCTCCATAGTGTTTTCCACAGTGCTTGTATCAATTTACATTCCCATCAACAGTGCATGAGGATTCCACCATTGGTGATTGATTCAACCTCTAGGGCCCCACCTCTCCCTGGGGTCAGAGGGGTAGAACTAAAAGTTGGTTCCCATGGCAACCAGTTCCCTTCACCAGATGGGATCCAAAAGTCACCTTGTTTACACAACAAAAGGTAACTTAATGGCTTTTGTCACTTAGAAAATTCCAAGGTGTGAGCCAGGAACTGTAAGCAAAGAACACACTGCTGTTTAGTCGCTCAGTTGTGTCTGACTCTTTGCGACCCCATGGACTGCAGCATGCCAGGCTTCCCTGTCCATCACCAACTCCCAGAGCTTACTCAAATTCATGTGCATTGAGTCGGTGATGCCATTCAACCGTCTCATCCTCTGTCATCCCCTTTTCCTCCTGCCTTCAATCTTTCCCAGCGAATCAGCTCTTGGCATCAGATGGCCAAAGTATTGGAGCCTCAGCTTCAGCATCAGTCCTCCCAATGAATATTCAGGGTTGATGTCCTTTAGGACTGACTGGTTTGATTTCCTTGCTGTCCCAGGGAATCTTGAGAGTCTTCTCCAGCACAACCACATGTATATGAGAATAACCAAATACATATATTTCTTATACATTACAATATCACAGAGGCCAAAGACAAAGAAAATCTGTTTCCATGATTTTGCTTCAGACTAGCTATGAAGCTGTTATCAGAAATGAGAAGCCCTAGTGTGAGAGTAAAATCTCTGTCAGGGCAGGCAGTGCAGACAGGACATTTTATATGTGACTCTACATATCTGAAAACCAATTTAACTGAAACTCTTATGTCAAGACATTTGAGCAATTTATATTTTTATGTATTAGGTAAGCCTTACATTTCTTATATCTTATCATGAAAGCTTTGAAAAGGGACTGTGTGGATTATGTTTAGAGACAAAACCAATCTGATCATGTAGACTGAGTTGAAGAGTTCTCCATCTCCATTGACCTGCCACCTTTTAAAATGTAGAAATGTCAGTGCAGGATGACCATGATGAGTAGTGATTTCCATCTGAAGGCCACATTTTCTTGTGTCCCAATCATTTTTATTGCTTCTCTGACAAAGGGATGCCACACAGCATGTGCACAGAAGTATCGCTTTGAAGGCAAGCACATTCCTCAACTGCGAAGCCTTGTTGGAATTTATTTCAATGCATGGTACAGTGCATGGTTGCTAGAGAAGACCTCAGATCCACACATCTATAGAGATTCTTTTTTTGTAAAGTTTAAATGACATAAGGCCAATGAAGCACATAGTACAGCATCTGACATACCAATTGTTCAATACACATTAGGCACATTATTTTTATTTATAAAATAAGAAACTGGAATCAATTGCTTCTTTTTTTTTTTTGCAGTGATGTAGAGTATACACTCAAGTAACATGGGGGAGGTGTACATAAACATCTTATCTTTTCCATAAACATCTTATCTTATCTATGCCAAGGGTAAAGAAATACATATATATTGTATTATGTCTAAGTCAGTGGGTCAGTAGACAGTGGAAGCTTGGTTACACTCAACAGACTGATATGAGTTAGCCTGATCATGTTGCCATTGGGGAGCAAACATGACTCGCTGAGACAAAATCAAGCTTTAAGGTATCAGGCTTTCAACTCACACGACATACAGTGATAAAGCCTCTCTGTTACATTAATGCCTAGAGTTTTTTTTTCTTCTTCCTAATTTAATACAAATTGATTTCCTTCTTTTTTTTTTTTTAAATATGAGCCAGGGGAGAATATTACAATTGTTCTTCATCGAGCATTGCATTGTAAAGACTTTTTTTGTGAATGTCTACAGGCGCCCTCAGATGAGAATGAATCTATTTGAATAAAACCAGTAATCTGAAGGTAATTAAAGTCATTTTTGTAAGGTGCAGTAAACAGCCATTGTTGGGTCTACCGAGCATTCGTTTATGCTATTGTGAAGATGATGTCTTTTTAGGCCGTGAGCTGTTTTGAAACATTTCAGAGGCTTCAAGTCTGAAAAAAACCAACAAGGACAAGATAATGACTGGAGACACAATTAATTCTGGTGCCTCTGCACAGTACAGACTGTTACAACCAGCAAGGGAAAAGCTGCACAGAGGTTATAGAAATAGAAGTTAATGCATAGGCTTTAAAAAAATCAAGAGCTTAAATGTAGAGCATACATTGGCAGAATGAATAATAGCTAAGAAATTAAAATAGCCAAGACAACACATTATATTCTAAAGACAGGGAAAGGGAACTGAAAACATTTTTAAAACATAGGAAATAAAATTTGTGTTGATGTCTATGTGAAGACAAGATTGCTTTTGGGAAAACAATTTTATTTCTTTGGGCATGAACTCAGCTGGTATGAACTCCAGGAACACATCACACACCCTTTACCCACCACTTACAGGGGCGAGGAGCCTGGAAGGAACTGATGGTGTCCCCTCTGATGGTCAGTTTTTATCTCGTGGTCACTTCTATATTCTTTTAACTCTTTCCAAACTTCTTTCATGATGACCTATATTTACGGGAATAAACAAGGATAAAGAAGACATTTCTGGAGCTGACACCTACTCCAGAGGCTCTAAATTTTGTCTCAGATTTGTAATGTGAAATGGTTAGGGTCCCCACTCCTGTTGAATGCTCCAGCAGAGATTTCAACTGCCTTTGTGTCCTAGCCCTTCCCCCCAAGACAGATTCCATCAGCGTTTTAGAAAACTTCATTTTTTTTTTAATCCATGCGGTCATCATTTCACATCAGATTTTAAAAATACAACAATAGAGTATCCAGTTAGCCCCAGTGACATCTTCCAGGTTTCTGATGGAAATTTAAGATCGACGGTCATTTGAACTCATTGTGACTTCAGACAAGTAAGAGGCAACCTCCTGCTCCTGCATGCAGTTGGGGTAAAGGCGTTTAGTTGGAGCTGCGCTCAGTTACCAAGATCCTTCTCTAGAATGCATGAAGCAGAGGGACTGAGTCAAGTCGAGTGCTGCTCCTCATCCTCACCAGTTTCGTGACAAGTTTTACCAGCGGGGACATCCGCCTGGATCTCCCTATCCTGGAGCATGTCTTTGCTTCCCTATCTGCAGAGAAGCACCCATTACTGTTATCTGTTAAATTAAAATTTTTTCTTGGAGTATAGTTGCTTTACAGTGTTGTGTAAGCTTCTGCTGTACAATGAGGAGAATCCGCTATATGCACACATGTATCCCTGCCTCCTGAGCCTCCCTCCCACCCCACCCCCTGGGTCATCACAGGGCACTGGGCTGGGCTTCCCGGGCTGCACAGCAGCCTCCCACCAGCCCTCCGTTCACACCTCGCGACGGCCTCCCACCAGCCCTCCGTTCACACCTCGCGACGGCCTCCCACCAGCCCTCCGTTCACACCGCGCGGCGGCCTCCCACCAGCCCTCCGTTCACACGTGGCCGTGTATGTGCGTCAGTGTGGCTCTCCCGATTCATCCACACCTCCGCCTCTGTGTGCACACGTCTATTCTCCATGTCCGCATCTCCATTCCTGCCCTGCGAACACGTTCATCTGTATCATTTTTTTCTAGATGCCACATATATGCATTAATATACGATATTTTTTCTCTTAATGTCTATCAACAGAAGAATGCATGAAGAAGTTGTGGTACATATATACAATGGAATGTTACTTAGCCCACCGCTGCTTTTAGGCTGAGTGTCCTAAGGCCTCTGAAGGATCCAGCCGTGGTCTTTAGGAGAGCCAGGAGGCCTCGTCTGAGTGATCTGTGGCTGAAATGCCATCTGCATCAGACACCGAAAGCCGCTGCACACACAATAATTACATTTTTCCAAATGTGTCTCTGGTTGCCCAGTCAAGAGGCATTTCTCATCAAAACAGCAGTGCTTCTGGGCTATAGCTGTAATGTGTGCATTCCCTCAGAGCAGGGTTGCCAGATGTTGCGAAACGGGACAAACAACCACAACAGAACAAGATGTCCACTTAAATTTGAATACCAGGTAAATCCTTTTTTTTTTTTTTTTTTTAGTGTAAGTATGTACCATTAATAGTAGGGATATAATTATACTAAAAAATATTCACTATTCATGCAAAATTCAAATTTCACCAAGCATCCTGCATTTTCTCCTGGAACCATTATGGTGAACAGGAAAGGTGGTCTCTCTTTCACACTCAGAATAATGACGACCCTCGTGGTAAAGTAGTTTTTCTTCAATAACCCAGTACGTTGCTATGCTCAGTTCTTTCACTGACAGCAGCTTTCAGGAGCAGGAACAAAGAAGGCAAGATTGTCATGGGTATTTTCAGGTGCTCTTTTGCTCTCTGATTTTTCCATTCAAGGTTTTGCCATGACAATATACATCCAGATAATGATGTTATCATTTTGCCATTGTGGGTAAATTGCTGATTCACTGGCTTATTTGTTTTACCTTCATGGAGTGAATCTATGTTGGTGAAATTTTAAGCATCAGTTTATGACAGATGGGAGGAAAAAAATGTGAGGCTGGTGTGTAGGTTCTCAAAACATCATTGAAGTGAAGTGAAGCGAAAGTCGCTCAGTTGTGTCTGACTCTTTGCGACTCCTTGGACTATATAGTCCATGGAATTCTCCAGGCCAGAATACTGGAGTGGGTAGCCTTTCCCTTCTCCAGGGGATCTTCCCAACCCAGGGATCAAACCCAGGTCTCCTGCATTGTAGGCAGATTCTTTACCAGGTGAGCCACCAGGGAAACCCCCAAATATTAGATTGGACCAAATTTTGGTAGGTCCTAAATATTAAATCCTATAAACTGGTAGGTGATGGCCATGTAAAACATCACTTGGAAAACAACGAAATGTGGATAAATGGCGGGTTTGTACCTCAATCGCCCCTCTCCACCCCAGTAACTCTGCAATGGAAGACTCAGAATATTTAATTTACCTCTAATATTATAAAAATTTTGCATACAGCAAAGTCAAAAGAATTACAGTGACTACCTAGATACCTATGGCCAAGAGTGTCTGGTGAACATTTTGCTGTTATCCATCTTTTCAATCTTTCATCTATTCATCAACCCTTCTTATTGTTGATGAATTTCAAAGCAAGGGAACATTAGTTCACTTCACTCCTAAACATTTCAGCAAGTATATCGCCAACTAGAGCTTATTTCTTTATGACTTCTGGGTTAAACTTATATTCAGTGAATGTACAACTGTTAAGTATACCATTTGGTATACTTTGACAAATATATACACCTGTGTCTGTGTAAGATATGAGACATTTTCACTTTCATTTGAAATGTCTCCTTTCCTCTTTCAGAAGAGGTAACTACTCTTCTTTGTTTCTTTGTCATCACTGGTTAGTTTTGTCTATTCCAGAACTTCATAGACATTGAATCATACAGTGTGTAGTCTTTTGTATAAGACTTCTTTCACTCAGCAGAGTGTTTTGAGATTTATTCTGCTGTTGGCTGTATCAGTAGTTGGTTCATTTTTATTGCTGAGTGGTGTTTCATACCGTGAAGATGCCACAGAATCTTTAGCTGTTCTTCTCTGGAGGAACGCTTGGGATGTTTCCAGTTCCTGGCTGTTATAAACACAGTTGCTATAAACATTCTTGATACCTCTTCTTGTGGACATGTTTCCTGCTCCTCTCCTCCCCTCCTCCCACTGCCTACCTCTGGACTAAGCACTCAGATTTTGGAAGCATTTTACTAGCTCATGTTATCTTTGAAAACTATTGGTTATATTGATTACCTACCAGCTTTGCTCTAGGGTGCAAATCTAGACTGATATTACTTTTTCTCATGGCTCCTTCTCACTTTGCTTTTAGAACTTACAAGGATCTAGATTGTGTCTAAAAGGCAAGGACCAGCCACTCTGGATCCACTCTGGATCCCTGAGACTTGCTTAGAGTAAATATGAATTCTGTTCAGAGTTTCCAGCACCTCTGGATGGGTCTCTTTCAAAGTCAAATGATATATGAGGATCAATGTGTCATTGGCTAGTTTTCCTCTTCACTGGGTGGATTCTCTATGCTGTCCCTGGGAATATGAAACTGAATAAAGAGTTTATTTAGACAGTGAATTTAGACATTTTCTTGGCTTTAAAGAGTTTGTAGGCTTGTGGACAGAGGGCAGGGGTGAATGGCCCTTTCAGTGCGATGTGTAAGTATGCACAAGTACGCACAGGCTGCGGTCTTAGGAGCGTGGAGATACACTTGACTCCAGATGAGGCCGTGGAGACTGAGATATGTTACGGTGAACCCAGGAGTGGTTAAACAGCAGGTCATAGAGGGAAGCGCACTGCAGGCAAAGGGGCTCCTGTGAGGTGTCGGGTAGGGAGATAGCGAATTGTTTTTAAAAAAGCTCAGTGGTCATGGGTGAGGCTGGAGAGAGGGAGGTCATGGTGGGGTTTTAGATTCATCTTACAGTTACTTTCTATTCTGTAAAGCTTCGGTGTACTTACATGTGTACCTGTGAGGAGTGGTCATAGACCACCAGTTACTTCTGTACTAATTTTAATAAACTGAAAAGGTCCCCAGTTTGGTGGGTTCACTTTTCAAAATAGGGCACCCTTGAGTGTAAGATGTCCAATTGATGAGGCAGCATGAGATTTTCTTTAAAAAAAAAAAAAAAACTCACAACTTAGTTATTGGGCTATACTTGAAGGGAAATTTCAGAATCTTTGCTGGAACTGGATAACTGCTGACCCCAGCATCCTTAAATTAACCTCTCAGGAAATGCAAGATTTATAAGTTGTGGGCTTTTTTTTTCTCTTTTGAAAAAAGGTCTTAATAATTCAAAGAACTTTTTAATGATTTGAAAAGTGCATGTTAAGTACTTGATGGATGGATCAATTCCCTCTTTGTAGTTGAAGTAGCTCTGGGTTGACATCCTCCTCTCTACATATGGAAATTTGACAGATGTACAGAAATGCCGTGCAGAACGAACGGGATGTTTCTTTATGACATTTCCTTGTGCGTTTCATTGGAGAAAAGAAATGTGTATATGCACTTTATAGTTAGTCATTAACTATAAAAACAAGCTTATTCACAAACCTGCTTTGATCTGAATTTCCTGTGATTTATCTTTGGTGTCTCAGCATGCTCTGAATTCCTCATTGTTATTAACTCCCCAAATATTTATATCACTCCAGATAATCAATGCTTATCACAGTCAATACAGATGTTACAGGATCCTAGAAGAAAGATGGTGTCAGCATAATAACATTTTAATTATTATAGCATGTGTTCTCAACTGTATCCTTTGTTTACAGCATCAGCTAACATAGCTCCTGTAGATATCTAATTCATACACAATATTAAAATGATTGCACACATAAATTATAGCTTTTTCCCACCAAAGACTGAAGCAATAGTGTGCTTGAAGGTATTAACACTTGTTTAATTAATTTAAATCATGCTGCTAAGACTGTATTTTCACTTTCTGTTCCCCTGGGCTTGCTGTCTTTGCAGGATTACTCAACTGTTATGTTAAACCAATTTGCTTGTGGATGTTTTAATGATACAAAATGTCAGATTTGAGCTGACATATCCCTTTTGTTAATGAAATCACAAGATGGGCTGTTGTGAAGAAAAATTCAAGTCCGTTTGGCAAAATCTATTTGATTTGTAAATTTCATTTTGGGGTGTCCTTTGTTTCACTTTTGACTCCGCTTAGAATAAAAGACTAAAGGCTGGGAGATCGTTACTGACATACATGCAGCGTTGATACTGTGGATAAAATAGATCATGGATGAGGACCTGCCGCACAGCTCAGCGAGCTTCGCCCAGTGCTCTGCGGAGACCTGAGGGGGGAAGGAGATCCAACAAGGGGACATGCGCTCATGTGTGGCCGACTCACTTTGTGTAGAGCAGAAACGAACACAGCATTGTAAAGCGTCTGTGTTGCTGTTCAGTCACTAAGTCATTTCTGTGCGACCCCATCGACTGCAGCACGCCAGGCTTCCCTGTCCTTCACCATCTCCCGGAGCTTGCTCGAACTCATGCCCATTCAGTTGGTGATGCCATCCAGCCATCTCGTCCTCTGTCTGCCCCTTCTCCTTCTGCTCTCAGTCTTTCCCAGCATCAGGGTCTTTTCCAGTGAGTCAGTTCTTCACGTCAGGTGGCCATAGTATTGGAGCTTCAGCCTCAGTCCTTCCAATGAATATTCAGGACTGATTTCCTTTAGGATGGACTGGTTGATCTCCTTGCTGTCCAAGGGACTTTCAGGAGTCTTCTCCAATACCACAGTTCAAAAGCATCAATTCTTTGGTGCTCAGCCATCTTTATAGTCCAATTCTCATATATATCCCAATATAATATTTTTTTAAAGACTGAAAATTTCTGTAAGACCTGAGTTATATACTTTCCTAAGCCTTGCACATTTCACAGTCAGGCTTCCTGCAGAGTTGAGAACTGCAGTTTGGGAAGTGAATGCGCAGGATCAGGTGGCTGTGCAACATTGTCTAGCTTTTCCATGGTAATACTGATATCTTACCACTTCCCTTGTAAATGACATACTTCTGCCGGGGTGTGCCACATTCACTTTTATTGGGAGAACCATGCTTTTACGTTGAGCTGTTGTGCTAGAGGCAACAGCATCAAAGTTGTGCTGTGTGGAAGGTGCCGTGCAAGGACCAGCCTCATCCATGTCCACGGATGCACCTTCACCTGAAAGCTAGAAGGACCAGCCCATCCACCTCCATCAGTGCATCCTTACCTGAAAGCCAGGTGCAGAGAGAATGTGAGAACTTGCTGACAGGTGAAAGTTGAAGCTTCTTTCACTCACTTTTTAAAATGAATATTTGCTCTGATTCAATAAAATGCCTTTACCCTTTCCCAGCTGTGGAGCTGTGCAAACGGCATCTTCTATACATAAAGAAAGAGATACCACAGAGACTCAGGATTTTTTTTTTATGAAACACCAGAGGAAATATCTAGCAATATCAAAGTTTTAATTTTAATTGGAGGCCTTTGATGATTGATGATAGCTAAGAATATCTTTTTTTTTTTTTTGCATCCATTGAAATAAGGACTTATGGGAGGATACCACTGCTGAATTTGTAAACCTTGGTTCTGTACCCACTACTGCATTGCCAGGGCTTGGAAAGGGGTTGTCTCTAGGAAGGAAGGAACGCGGGAACAAAGAAAGAGGATGTGACTTGTTCTGTTTTCTGACTTCCTTCTTCTCCAAGGGCCTCACTTGCTTACACTACCCCCACTTATCCAAGTTTGTGGATAATTCTCCTTTTCAGTTCAAGACACTGAATATGCCGGATCTCCTCATGAGCAGATGTAGATAATGCTGCTGGGAGCTCCTGGGGGCTAGTTGAGAAAATCAGTAGTCAGTAAAGAGTATTACATTCAGAATCAATGTTAAAGACAATGCAGAGAATGTACATCAGCATTAGCTCCTCATATTATGGTGCAGCAAGAGTCTGAAATGCTGAGAGGCCATGAAGGCAGGTGGTAGTGTTTTATACTCTTCTAGAAGGTTGAGAATTTGGCCAAACTCATGCCTTTGCTTAAAGTACAACTTAATAGGAACCATTCTGGGGAAAAAAATGAGGATAGCACTTACTTTAAAATAAAAGCAAAGAAATAAAGAAAGCCAAAACCTCCAGAGAAACAATAACACTTTCCATTCTACTGCATGAAGTATCATCAGCATTGGGTTCCTCTGATCAATTTACCTAAACCTAGACTATTGCACGGTGACTTTATTTCTGAGATCATTTTTTGAGCTTCCACAGGTGAACCAATGAAGGGATAATTATGATAAATTGTAGGAAGCTAAAATAGAAGAGATATGCATGAGATATTTCTGAGCATTAGAGACTGAGCCTGAACCAGCATGGAGCAGGAGGAGTTGAACAAGAAAGGCTTCCTAGAGGCATGTTGATTTTGTGTGGGTTTTTTTGTTTCTTGATGTGGACCATATTTTAACGTCTGGAATTTGTTACAATATTGCTTCTGTTTTATGTTTTGGCTTTTCTGTCAAGAGGCATGTGGGATCTGAGTGCCCTGACCAGGGATTGAATCAGGAGCCCCTGCTTTGGAAAGTGAGGTGTCAGCTGCTGGACCAGGGAGCTCCTAGGAGTTCTGGTTTTGCTGGAGGACAGAAGAGTCGGGAGCAACAGGAGGTAGCTGTCTTCGGTGAGCTAGGGCATCGAACAGTGCAAGGGCTTTTCCAGTGACACCCATTCAGAATAACTTCTCTAGGCCTAAAACTAAAACATGAATACCCTTTAAAGATTATATCCCCATAAAAATGAAAGGAAAAAGTTACAATCACTTGATAGGATTGAATTTCAAATGTGTTAGGAGCTGAAAAATTTGGCATTGCCAACCTTCATTTTCTAGAAATGCATTACTGTAGTTCTATTTAAAGTCTATTTAAAGTCTCATTCATTGTCTTTGTTTTGTATTTAAAAAGTGATTTATCAATGATTGAAAGAATCTAAATTGTGTAAATCAATTTTTTAAAAGTGAATCAAATTATTTATAGTGTCCTGTTTTCTTTGATGTGCATCTTGACCCAAGATGTCAAGACTTACAAAATTTTTTATTATTTTGGACTATGTTGACTTGGAATGCTGCATTAGGACTGGGGTGATTTTTTAAATGAATAATCATGTTAATAATAAGTTGATTGAAAGTAGACTATGTACTAATGAAAATAATTATTATTCCATTTATTAAAGTTGGATCATCCAGGGCATGAATCCCAAAGATACAAACTATGTTCTTTCAAATCAATACATTTGCATTTCCTTGAAATATTTCATAATTTTAACTTTTCTCTGGGTTCAATATACCTTTCCATCTAGTAATACTTTATTTCTCCAATGCAATATTTAAATAAATTGATTTTTGTGTTGTGTATAGAACAAATCTTGTCTGTATGCTATGGACCCCAAGGTTTAGGAAAATCACATTTGGGGTGAAGGGGCACACAGTCCTTAAGGTCCTAAACAGGCAACTCCCCACTTAGGGGTCATCATTTGTGTAAACACAGTCTGAAAGCCAGTGATCCTTGGGGCTGGGTGCAATGGCAGCCCTGTGGCTGGGTTGTGGGGCCTGGGGAAGGACATTTTCTAAAAAATGCTCTCACCGAATCAGCTGGTTATTAAATTGAATTCTTTTTAACTGCTTAGCTTTCCCAAAATCTTTAGAGGAAACTCTGGTTCCAAGGGAGGTTCAGAGGTGTTTTGGGACCCAATTTCTGTTCAGTTCAGTTCAGTTGAGTTCAGTCTCTCAGTCGTGTCTGACTCTTTGCAGCCCCATGGACTGCAGCATGCCAGGCCTCCCTGTCCATCACCAACTCCTGGAGTTTACTCAAACTCATGTCCGTTGAGCTGGTGATGCCATCCAGCCATCTCGTCCTCTGTCATCCTCTTCTCCTCCTGTTTTCAATCTTTCCCAGCATCAGGGTCTTTTTCCAATGAGTCAGCGCTTCGCAAGAGGAGCTTCATTATTGGAGTTTCAGCTTCAGCATCAGTCCTTCCAGTGAACACCCAGGACTGATCTCCTTTAGGATGGACTGGTTGAATCTCCTTGCAATCCAAGGGACTCTCAAGAGTCTTCTCCAACACCACAGTTCAAAAGCATCAATTCTTCGACACTCAGCTTTCTTCACAGTCCAACTCTCACATCCATACATGACCACTGGAAAAGCCATAGCCTTGACTAGACGGACCTCTGTTGGCAAAGTAATGTCTAGTCTAATAAGTTTGAGAAACTCTGGGACAACCAGGTTTTCCCCACGGTTTTAACAAATGCTGATTTGCAATGAGAATCTGTGAATGGGGACCAGGAGAGGTGTAACTTCCTAAGCTTATCCTGTCAGGGAAGTGAGAGGGTTCTGCGTAAGAAACAAGGGCAAGGCACCCAAGTTCTACAAGCTATAAAGTGGAAATGGGCACTGGACTGTTTTTTTTTGTTTGTTTGTTTATTGTTTTTGTTTTGTCACACCACAGGGCATTTGGGGTCTTAGTTCCCCAACCAGGGATAGAACCCACTCTCCTTGCATTGAAAGGTAGAGTCTTAACCACTGGACTGCCAGGGAGGTCCTGGTATTGGACTGTTTTGTTCTCAAATCCTTTAAGTCCTGCTTTCCTTAATAATTCTGTAGTGTACTGTAATGATAGGCTCAGCTGTATCTATTTAGAGGATAATAATAAATGCTCCATAAATGACACATCCTGTGTGCTGTTACCCAAACTTGAACTCTGCATTAAGAGATGGATACATATAAGTCCACATGTGAGTTGTGAGTTGTAAATTCACATGTTGTGGATTGTAAGTAGCTTGGATTTACGTAGCACTTCTGTTAGTAGTCCTCAGATCTGAGAACTTTTCTCTTCTTCCCCTTCTTTGTGTCAAGGTGACAGTGAGTATCCTCACTTGTTCTGAAAACTACAGGAGTGGAAAGTGGCTGAGGAATCAGGGTATTTCAGTTTTCAAGATCTGATCTGTTGGATGGGCAGAAAGATACAAGGAGCCGGTCGCCTGTTACACAGACAGTGCTGAACTGAAGTGGTGTGGTTCTACCTGTTGAGAACAATCCCAGGCCTCAGTCAGCCAGAGCAGCGGGTGCCTTAATACTTTGTTTCCCATCACAGCCTCCCTTTGTTTTTCTGAGCAGCTTAGAATTTTGCTCTGAATACTACACACATCTTTCAGCTCTCAAATTCCATGATTTGCTTGTTTAAAGAAGTAATTATTTTATGATTGCATAATTTCATGATTTTTGTACACTCTATCTTGCTGCTTAGTAAGGATAAGACCGTTTATCACTGGAAACGCCACATGTATTTAATAGTTTTCTGAACTGTTGGCCTTTGACACAGTGAAATGAAACCCACTTTTTTTTGAATTACACACCAAACTATTATATAAATGAAGTGTTAGAAATCAATTCAATTGTTAAATACAAAGGACATCCTTGGCTCATTAAGTAAAAATATCTCATTTAATGAGCAGGAAAGCACTGGAGCACACTGAACCCTGACACAAAGCAAATTATTTAAGTGATAAATTATATTTTATGGGGAGTGTAAAAGTTAATAATACTCAGGGGCATGGTCATAAATGCAGAGGTGTAACCAACTTCATTGACTGCTTTACTTACAAACATGCCATATGTACTTAGTTACTTGAGATGATCATAAAAAGGCAGAATAGAAACCACACACAGATTCAGAAAGTGGCCTTAATACGATTATTTTCCAGAGCATCCTTTATATAACAGTATTTTAAGAGTTCCTCTCTCATTTGCTCTCTTTCTTTCTTCTGTTGTTGGCAATATTCTGTTAACTTGATTTTTGTTTTCACTTTTGGTCAAGAATCTGACCTTGTGGCAGTTGAGCTGCAGCCTACTTCTTATCTAGCGGCAGCCCTCATAAAACCAGCCACGCATTCATCCTCTCTGGTGGCCCACAGGTGACCTCAGACTTTGAGAGGGCCAGCCCGTCGTAGAAAGAGATGGGTGGCTGAGCTCTTGTGCTGGCTGCACACCAGCTCTTCTTTAAGCAAGCACTTCCCAGGAGTATTGGAGGGATGCATGAGCAAATGCGGTCTGTAACCTCCATCCACACTTTGCCAAGATGCCTGGAGATCTGCTCGGGACAGTGGTCCCCACACAACAGGGGAGCAGGGAGGGCTGGAGCCATCATCTGGGTTGTTAGGGTGCAGACTGAGGGAGAAGTGGAAGGGAAGGAACTGTTTTTTCTTTTTTTCAATTTGAATGATTTATTTTTTCCTTATGCTGTGACTCTGCTTTTTAAATTTTTTAAAAATGTGGACCATTTTGAAGTCTTTGTTGCGCTTGTTGCCTTGTTACAAGATTGTTTCCATTTTATGTTTTGGTTTTTTGGCCTCAAGACACATGGGATCTTACATCTCCAACCAGCGATCAAACCTGCACCTCTTGCATTGGAAGCGTGGAGTCTTAACCACAGGACAGCCAGGAAAGTTGCTGTGACCCTGCTTGGAAATGAAACGTCTTCCTCTTTTTTTTGCTGGACCCCTGCGTGGTTTTAAATTATGAGCAAATTCTGATGCCTTGTTGTCGTTTTGTCTCTCTTGAGGTATCAATAGATTCTAGGTGCAAATGTACCTTGTGGATGGTACATGGATGATATTTTCCCTGGGTGCGGAAAATCATATAGCTCTAGAATCTTCACCCAAAGCTGGTTTTAGTGCGTGGCCCCACTTTGAGGCCGGGGGGACAGGGAGGACCCCTCCGTGCTGAAGCGGAAGCTCCTTGCCCTGGCGGCGCACACCTCTCATCCCGTGCGCGCTTCTCCCGTCCTTCCACGCCCTCGTCCGTTTAGCAAAGTGCAGCTGACGCTTCAAACCCAGCTTCAGAGTGCATTCTTCTGCCCACTGTCCTCTCTTTAGGTTGAGTGAATTATTCTGTTACTTAATATTTACAATACTTGTAAGCTTCCGCCTGGTGTTGGGCTTTACTCGCATTTCCCACTGCGCTGTAAGATTTATGAGTGTGGAAACCCTTGCTCACCACTGCCTATCTAACACCTAGACACATCGCGGCCCGCCACGGAGCAAGGATGGAGGAAGGAGGGAAGGAAGGAAGGAAGCTTCCTTATCGCTGACGGCAGCCTTGTGCAAAGTTGCTCCTTTAGAAAAGGACCCCGCTTCCCCTGGACGGATGGTGCCATGGCCATGACATGACTTCAGTTTACCAAAAAAAAAAAAAAAAAAAGAGCCAGATAAAATTCCCACTTTCATGGAACTTCTGCTTCTTTGAGAGGATCAACAGTAACCCCAAAGAAGTTTGAATATATCATCCCAGAGAAAGTAATTAAATGTCTGTAGTGCAGCAAGGAAGAGGGTTTGGAATGCCAACAAGGGTGAAGAGCATGAGGATAACTAGGGAAGCTAGGGAAGACCTCCCTGACAGGGAGACCCGGGAGCAGGGGCCACCTGGGTGGGGGTGCGGTGAGCGGCTTGTCTGGGCCAGTGCGGCCAGCAGAGGGGGCAGCAGGTACCAAGTTCTGAGGCGGGTGTCCCCCTGGGTGTTCAGAGAACAGCAAAGAGGCCCGTGGGGCTGGTGCAGTGGGTCATGCCATGCGTCTCTTTTAAAGGAAGCAGAGTTGATTTATAGCACTGGGCTACTTTCAGGGCTAGTTACAGCAAGGCGGTTCAGTTATATATATGTATGCATATATATGGCAGCTTCCCAGGTAGCTCAAACAGTAAAGAATCTGCCTGCAGTGCAGAAGACCTGGGTTCAATCCCTGGGTGGGGAAGATCCCCCGGAGAAGGGAATGGCCACCCACTCCAGTATTCTGGCCTGGAGAATCCCATGGACACAGAAGCCTGGCGGGCCACAGCTCATGGGGTCGCAAAGAGTTGGACATGCCCAAGTGACTAACACACACACACACATGTAAATGGCAGCCTACTCCAGTACTCTGGCCTGGGAAATCCCATGGACAGAGGAGCCTGGCGGGCTATAGTCCATGGGGTCACAAGGGAGTCAGACATGACTTAGTGACTAAGCAAGAACTGTTTTGTTTTTAGATTCCTTTCCCTTAAAGGTATTACAAAATACTGGATATAGCTCCCTGTGCTATCCAGCAGTTCTTCGTTGATTGTCTGTTTTATGCATACCAGTGTGTATCTGTTAATCCCAGACACCTAATTTAGCCTTCTTACTCTGAACCTTTGATAAATAGAAGTTTGTTTTCTGTGTCTGTGAGTGTGTTTATGAGTAAGTGCATTGGTGTTTTTTTTTAGATTGCACATGTAAGTGACACCATGTGTATTTGTCTTTCTCTGTCCAGCTTACTTCACTCAGTACGATAATCTCTAGGCCCATCCTTTTATTGCAAACGGCATTATTTCATTGGTTTTTATGGCAGAGTAGGATTCCATTGTATATATGTACCATATCTTCTCTATCCATTCATCTGTTGATGGACATTTAGGTAGCTTCCGTGTCTTGGCTATTGTGAATAGACCTGCTGTGAACATCAGTGGGCATGTATCTTTTTGAATTAGAGAGTTTTATATTTTTCCATAGCTGTATCCCCAATGTCTACAACAATGGCTGGTATATAATAATGCTCAATAGTGTACTGAAGAGTAAGTGGGAGGTAGAAAATATGGAAACTATAGAAAGTATAATACAGAACAAAGAAATGCACTCACATGCTACCTCAGAAGTAATACTTTGTCATATTGACTTCTAGAGTGTTTAGATATGTTTTTTACTTGAAACAACATAGCATATAGGATTTTTGAGAAAAGTATAATTCTATATTTTTAGCTGATTACTACAATATAGGCAATTCTGACATATTTAACCTTTTAAATTATTGTATTCCCTTGTCTGGATATACCTATGGTATGCTGCCGATCTCTCATTGGCTAGGGCTTAGGTGAGCTTTAATTCTGGATATTTTCGAGGACACTGTGATAAGTATTGCTGTGTATACCTTTGTCTGTGCTTTGCAGTTTTTAAAATACAGAAGCAGGATGACTGTGTTTGAGCGAATGATGCAGTTTGCCAGATACTATACTTTCCCCCAAAGACATTATATCCAGTCACCCTCCTAACTATGCTAGACAACTGTGTTCATTTCACCTCATCCTCATCATCAATGAGTATTTTCAAAAAACCGATTTGCTATTTTGGCAGGGAAAACAAGTAGTTATCTTGTTTTAAATTGCTTTTTTTTTTTTTTGTACCCGAGGAGAAACCTGTCACTGCCCATTTGAATTACGGGAGGAGGAAAGTGAAGGAGACAGGAGAGTCTGGGGTGAGGGTCCTCTGTCCTGCTGCCCCCTCACTATTGCCCATCTCTTGTCCCTGGGGCAGTGCATAGAAATCCCTGTGGATTCGGCTAAAGTCTCCAGCAGAGAGGATGTTCTTGCTTAGATTTCTTATGTCTCTACCCCATCGTGCGTCTATCACTCGTTTCCTGGAGATCACCCCAGGCATGAATCATTCGCACAAGGGTATCCATCTCAGGTTCTGTTCCTGGGGAATCTACCCAAGATGTCATCTTAATAAGAATGCGTTTGGTACGGTTAAAACCTCAGTGAGGGAGTGTGAGTAGTGAATTGTAAAGTGAGGAAACCAAAACTTATTACTCTTTCTCAGCGTAACAGTGCTTATCTCATTCACTCATTGTATTTGTCATTTGTGTGTTTCTAAATCGTAACTGGCTTTTTGCCAGGAGATCAGACGTCTGGAGAGCACAGCGACTTTGTCTTTTATTCTTTGGTGGAGAGTCAGCACCTAATAGAGCGGACCTCCCAGAATAGTATATATTAAATAAAGAAATGAGTGAATGGCGAGCATACCACTGGGCAGATGGGGTAGCCAAGTTTATGTATTTTCAGTTTAATATGTTCAAAGTGATTTCTTAAATTTAAAGGAAATTAAAAATGAGAAGAAAAGCCTTTGTCTTTACCTTTTCCAGCTCTCTTCATTCCTTCCTGTGGATCCAGGTTTCCATCTGCGTTGTGATCTTTCTCCCTGAAGAGCTTCCTGTAACGTTTCCTACAGGACATGTCTGTTGAAAGCAAATTCCCTCAGCTTTTGCTTATCCGAAGGCATCATTATTTAGTCTTCATTTTTTTATGACATGGGAACATGTTTATTGTTTAGCAAAAATTCATACATAGAGCATGTTTCCATTTTTGCTATTAAACTTCTAAAAGTGCAGAAAAAGAAAGGCTACTTAAAAATGTAACTGTAGTTATCTTCAGGTGATGATCAGATGATAACTGATAATTTTTAACTTGCTTTTGTTCATTTACTTTTTTCATTTTGTCATACTCTTTCTCTTTTTATTGTGATAAAATATACATAATATTTACCATTTTAGCTCTTTATAAGTACAATTCAGTGGTGTTTAAATATAGTCACATTAAATACACAGTCATGTGTAACCTTGCCATTGTCTGTGACACGTGAAGTGAAATCGCTCAGTTGTGTCCGACTCTTTGCGACCCCATGGACTGTAGCTACAACGCTCCTCCGTCCATGGGATTTTCCAGGCAAGAGTACTGGAGTGGGTTGCCATTTCCTTCTGTACTCAAACCATTTTCATCATCCCCAACAGAAACTCTGTACACTTAACAGTGACTTCCAATCTTCTCCTTCCCTTAGTCCCTGGTAACATCGGTTCTTCTTTCTGTCTCTATGAATTTGCCTATTCTAGATACATCAAATAAGTGGAATCATAAAAAAATATTTCCTTCTATATCTGGCTTATTTCATTTAGCATAATGTTCCCAGTGTCCATCTATGTTTTAGCATATATCAAAATTTAATTCCTTTATATGGCTAAATAATATTCCCTTGCATGTGTTCACCACATTTTGTTTATGCATCTGTTGATGGACATTTCGGTGTCTCTGTTTTTGTCCTTTCTGAATATTGTTGCTATGAACATTGGTACACAATGTTTTCAATTTTTTTTGAGTATATAGTCATTAGTAGAAGTGCTAAAGTTGTATGGTAGTTCTATGTTTAACCCTTTAAGAAACTGACAAACTGTTTTCCATAGCAGCTATACCATTCTGTGTTCCCACCAGCAATGCACAAGTATTCCAATTTCTCCAAATCTGTGCCAACAATGTTGTTTTCCAGTTTAAAAATAATAATAACCTTCCTGGTAGGTGTGGAGTGGTATTTCATTGTGGTTTTGACTTGCATTCTCCTATGACTAATGATATACTTATTAGCCATTTGGATACCTTTTCTGGGGAAATGTTTACTCAAGTTTTTAGCCTATTTTTAAATTTGATTGTACTGTATTTTGTTGTTGAGTTTTAGGGTTTCTTTATATACTAATATTGATCTCTTATCAGATGTATGATTTATAAATATTTTTCTCCTGCTTAGTAGGGTTTTTTTTTCCCATTCAGTAGGTTGTTTCTTGATATTATCTGTTGATACATAAAAGTTTTTAATTTTGAAGAGGTTCAATTTATCTATTTTATCTTTTGTTGCTTGTGATTTTGGTGTCATGTTCATGAAATCATTTGCAAACTTAATGTCATAAATATTTTTCCATACCCTTTATTTTTAAGGAGCATTATTTTCTAGATATTGAATAGTAGGTTAACTTTTTTAAAGTTCAGTGCTTTAAATATTTTATTTCATTGCCCTCTAGCTTGCATTATTTCTGATGAGAAAACAAGATTATTACTATCTTTGTTCTCTTGTATGTAATGTGTCTTTTTTTTTCCTGTCTCTACTTTGAAGATATTCTCCAGTTAATAAAAAACTAGATAAACTAGATAATCTAGTTTTTAGCAAATTTATTATGTCATGCCTTGGTGTGTTTTTCTTTTTATTTATTATGCTTGGGGTTCTTAATTCTTGGGTTTATGGATCTACAGTGTTAATCAAATGAGAAAAAACCATTCCACACATCAAATATTTTTTTCTTTCTCCTCTTTCCTCTGTAACTCCAGTTATATATTTGTTAGACCACTTAATGTTATTCCACAAGTTATTAAAACTTTCTTACTTTTTTTTTCTAGTCTTTTTTTCTTTCTCTGCTTCAGTTTGGATAGAATCTACTGCTATATCTTCAAATCAGCTAATCTTTTGTTCTGAAATATCTAATTTGTTATTTGCTTTAGTTAGTGAAGCTTTCAAAAAGGTGTTGTAGTTTTCATCACTTAAAAATCCATTTGATTTTCTCTTATATCTTCCGTTTCTTTCTTCATTATGTCTGCATTTCCTTTTATATCTTTAAGAATAGTTATAAAAGCTCTTTTAATGTCCTTATCTGTGGATTCCATCATCCCTGTCATCTTAAAGTCTATTTTAATTGATTGACTCTTCTCCTGGTTATGGATCCCATTTCCCTGCATTGTTGCCTGTATAATAATTTCTTATTGAGTTCAGGATTATAAATGTTAGTTTATTGAGTATTTGATTTTGTGTCTTTCCCTAAAGAGTGTTGAATTTTGTCCTGGCAAGCTGTTGTAGTTCAGATAGATTTTTTTGCTCTCCTGTTTTCTGCCCCTCAAACTCCGCGAAGCCCACCTCCCCTGAAACCCCCTTTCTCTTCCACTCGGCCACCACTGCAGCCTGCTGAAGCTCCCCTGCCTGCACCACAGCCTGGAAGGAACCTCTGGGGAGACAGCTGAGACAGCTGCCGAGGCTGCCTGTCTGCCCCTCTCCTCTCAGACGCAGCCCTGCGCGCTCCTTGTCCAATGTCTGAAAACAGTTGTTTCACGTACTTCGCCCAGTTTTCTAGCTATGGACAGTGGGAAGGCAATTCCAGTTACTCCATCATGGCTTCAAGCAGAAATGAGTCCTTCAGTTTGGAAAATACGAAGCCTTTGAGGAGATCCTCAAACTGCTGTGGTTAATCTGCATGTTTATAAGGCATTTTTGGTGTCTAAATTATTTTCTTTGTCTTGTTAATTTCCATATTCACTTACTAGCCACTTTCCATCAGCATTTGGGATCACATGTTCATTCCAATTCCCTATCTTTCACCCTTTTCCTTACTAGATTTTCTGAGTTCTGTGTTTATCCTCATTTTGGCTACAATGAAAGAGTCCCTCTGTATTTGATCAGGATCTGAGTATTATTAGATAAACCTTGAAATATCAGTTATGAAAACCTCTCTGCTCCTGAATTATCTTGCCTTTTAAAAACTCTACATATTTGTGAACCATTTCTGCACATTAGGTTTGAGTACCCTTAAATTTTCACCTGAAGGTATATTTTTTTCTTGGCCAACTGCCTCTGAGGGAAGTCTTAGCTCTTGATTTTATCCATGATTAGAAGGCAGGAATCTCAGACTTCATCGACATATTATTCTCTTTGGAGATCTTTAAAATATTATGGAAAGATAAGAGGCCTGAAGCTGGATAAACGTAGCTTTAAATGATATGTACATCAAATAGCTGTGTGGCTCTGAGAACATTTACTGTGAACATCAGTGGTCTTTTCTGCCTAAGGGGATTCATAGAATCTCTGAATATACACACTTGGTGTTCAGTAAGTGCGAGTTCTCTCTGCTCCCCTCGAAATTGTTCACTCTGGTTATGCCAGTAGTCACACTGTCGTTAGCTTCATTGGCTGGCAGGTTCGTTTTATTTTTGGCTGTGTGGGCCTTTTTGCTGCGCGGGCTTTTCCCTAGTCATGGCCAGCGGAGGCTACTCTCTACTTACTGTGCGCGGGTTTCCCGCTGCAGTGACTTCTCTGGTTGTGGAGCTTGGGCTCGAGGACTCAAGGGCTTCTGTAGTTGAGATGCCAAGTTTTCAGTGGTTGCAGCGCGTGGGGTCAGTAGTCGTGGCTCTTGGGCTCTAGAGCGCAGGCTCAGTAGTTGTGGCGCTCGGGCTAAGTTGCTCTGCAGCCTTCAGTCTTCCTGGACCAGGGATTGAATCCACATCTCCTGCATTGGCAGGCAGATTCTTTAGCACTGAGCTACCAGGGAAGCCCTGATAGGTCTCTGACGAGTGCATCCTCTTAGCTGCTTTGATCTTATACTGACTTTTATCTCTCGACAAGTTTTACAATTTCTTGGTGATGCCACTGTGTCTATTAGTAGAATGGACATGACAATTTACCCTCTCAGGGAAGTCTACTTGGTGTTCAAAAAATCACCCAAGTTTTAGGATCCCATTTAAAAGGTAGACCCCAGAAAACCTAGGCAAACCTTTTAGTTACTCAATTTTCTTTTTTTATTTCTAGTTTTTTCTCACATGCATAAATCCTCTTACCCTCATAACAATGATTCCCTAACCAGGCGCTGTGACTAGCAGCAAAACTAAACAAAATGTTTATTGGTACACTACATGCAACTCTGCTCATGTTATGTGGCAGCCTGGATGTGAGGGGAGTTTGGGGGAGAACTATTTGTTATTGTTGTTTTAGTCACTAAGTTGTGTCTGACTCTTTGTGACTCCATGAACTGTAGCCCATCAGGCTCCTCTGTCCATGTGATTTTCCAGCAAGAAGACTGGAGTGGGTTGCCATTTCCTTCTCCAGGGGGTCTTTCTGACCCCGGGATTGAACCCCCGTGTCTCCTGCGTTGGCAGGCAGATTCTTCACACTGAGCCACCGGGGAACCCTGGGGGAGAATGGGTACATGTATATGTGTGGCTGAGCCCTTTTGCTGTTGACCTGAAATTATCACAATGTTGTTAATCGGCTATGCCCCAAGACAAAATTAAAAGTTTAATCTTAAAAAACAAAGCCAGTGTGATTGTTTCACAGCCTGTGAGAATCTTGGGCTTTGAGGAGCAGGAAGGGCAGGCCTCACAGTGTTCCTCGGAGAAGCAGTGAAGAGCTTCCCGCTGGAGAAATGGGTAAACCTGGGTGCCCAGACGCTGAGCTGGAGCAGTGACTTCAAAAACCTTCTGCCACGGTGCTGTCCACTCGAAGTTTCTGTGAGGATGCATACATTATACATGCTCCGTTCAATACTGCGACCACCAGCCAGCCACCTCCAGCTGTTAAACACTTGAAATATCCCCCAGGGGACTGTGGAACTGAATATTTAGTGTTTAATTTGTAATTAATTTAAATTTAAATATCCATGTGTGGTTAGTGGCTATCATATTGGACACACTGCATTTTTACAGCAATCTTATTTTTAGTATAGGAAGAATCTGTAAGCATCAATATAATTACCTACTGATGGCCCCATCAATTTTCTGTTGTGTTTCTGAAAATGCTACATGCAGAAAAGGTGTTTGGGTAGGTAGTATGTAGAACAAGAAAAACCATCTGGGAAATTACATGTGATGGAGTCCTTTCAGACATACAGAGGACCTTGAATTAATGAAAGAGCTCAAGTCATATTAATTTGACCCATGGAGTAATGGACATTCAAATTTTTAAGTAATATTTTTTACAGCTTTATTACTATCTCTGTTGTGTACATGTCCATCCTGTACTACTTTTTCTATCTAAATTTGTATGTTTATTTATGGCCATGCTGCATGACTTGTGGGTTCTTAGTTCCCGACCAGGTTATAAACCTGGGGCCCTCAGCAGTGAAAGTGCCAAGTCCTAACAACTGGACCTCCAGGGAATGCCTAAATAAATCCTTTTAGATTAAACTATCGTTACTGAAAAGTGGAGAGAATTTGTGATATGTTAGAAAGCTATGTTAAGAATATTTCACCTTAAAAAGAAGTCCTTGTCATTTTTTCTTTAAAAATCAATTATCAAAGAAAATAATTTCAATAACATATTTGAATAACATTGAATAATATTTTAAATCACATTTGTATGTGTTATTTCTATCATTAGCCCCATGAATCAAGTAGAATGGGTGTTATTTTTGCTTTATTAGATGCAACTATTGTGACTTCAGAAATGCTCAGTGACTTGCCCTTGGTTACCAAGGAGTTGAACCCAGATAATTTTCCTAAAGGAAATCAGTCCTGAATATTCATTGGAAGGACTGATGCTGAAGCTGAAACTCCAATACTTTGGCCACCTGATGCAAAGAATTGACTCGCTTGAAAAGACCCTAATGCTGGAAAAGATTGAAGGCAGGAGGAGAAGGGGATGACAGAGGATGAGATGGTTGGATGGCATCACCAACTCAATGGACATGAGTTTGAGTAAGCTCCGGGAGTTGGTGATGGATGGGGAGGCCTGGCGTGCTGCAGTCCTTGGGGCTGCAAAGAGTCAGAAACAACTGAGCGACAGAACTGAACTGAATTTTACTCAGTTGAAGTATACTTGATTTACTCTACGTAGAAAATCCTAAAGGCGCTACCAGAAAACTACTAGAGCTCATCAATGAATTTGGTAAAGTTGTAGGATACAAGATTAATATATAGAAACCTGTTGCATTTATATGCTCTAACCCTGAATATTCACTGGAAGGACGGATGCTGAAGCTGAAGCTCCCCTTACTTTGATCACCTGATGCGAAGAGCTGACTCATTGGGAAAGACCCTGATGCTGGGAAAGATTGAAGGCAGGAGAAGGGGACGACAGAGGATGAGATGGTTGGATGGCATCACCGACTCAATGGACATGAGTTTGAGCAAGCTCTGGGAGTTGGTGATGGACAGGGAGGCCTGGCGTGCTGCAGTTCATGGGGTCACAAAGAGTCAGACCTGACTGAGTGACTGAACAACAACCAAATAACAGAAAGGGAAGTTAAAGAAACAATCCCACTTACCATTGCGTCAAAAAGAACAAAATACCTAGGAACAAGCCTACCTAAAGAGGCAAAAGACCTGTACTCTGAAAAATATAAGACATTGATGAAAGAAATTAAAGATGACACACACAGATGGGGAGACATACCATGTTCTTAGATCGGAAAAATCATTGTTATTAAAATGACTATAATGCCCAATTATAATTCACTAGGCTTCCCTGGTGGCTCAGATGGTAAAGAATCTGCCTGCAATGCTGGAGACCTGGGTTTAATCCCCAGGTTGGGAAGATCCCCCGGAGGAGGGCATGGTAACCCACTCCACTACTCTTTCCTGGAGGATCCCCATGGACAGAGGAGCCTGGTGGGCTGCAGTCCATGTGGTCGCAGAGTTGGACACGACTGCCGGACTCAGCACATGTACTATCCAAGGCAGTCTACAGATTCAGTGCAATCCCTATCAAATTACCAATGGCATTTATTCATAGAACTAGAATAAAAAAAGATCGAAAATTTGTGTGAGAACACAAAGACCCCAAATAGCCATTGTCTATTTTTTCCTCAATATGCTAATTCCATTAGTTAATGAAACTACTTAATTTTTAAAATTAGAACTGATTCTTTCAGTCCCTTCAAGTCATCCTGGCTTCAAGCCTTTGTGGTCTCAGCCTTATAATTTCTACACTTCAGTGGGGTGAGCATTTCGATTTATGTCAGTTGTTTAAAATTAATGGTATACTCATATTTTATTTAATAAATATTAACAGTTGGCTTTGGCAGAGGGTGGGGGGTGCTATTTTAGACCTTTACTGTAAAGAGGATCATTATCACATCCAAAATTTGATTTCTAGAGTGCTTATCTGTCAATATTTATTAGACGTGTTGGTGGATCTAATAATGCTTCCTAACTTACCTTCAGCTTCCTCTCAGGCTGTCGCTCAGCTGAGTGTCTCCCAGAGGGCACTTATTTGGCAGTTTTGTCCTTCAGCAAAGGTTTGTTCCATCGTTGAGATGTAAATAGGTGGTGCAGGTTTGTTTCTGTCAGCACATGATACAGTGGAAATTCTGAATCAATAACACTTTTTGTTCCCACACATCTGACGCATAACTGCTTTCTTCACGTCAAGGTCTAATGTGTTGTAAATTAATTACCTGGAATGAACACAGGGTCAGTGGACCTTGGTACGACCAGGATGTAATGTTAAAGTCTCCCATTTCCTCCTCCACTTCTCAGCTTCCTTACCCTGTCTTTTGTGCATGTCACTTGTGCCATCTTCTGCAATAAGCTCCCTTAGGAGTAGTTAATGCCCCTCTAGGGATTGATTGATAGAGAAAAAAAAAACTTTGCTTTCCCATAAATTTGCTGGACTATTTTCTGCCTTCCAGGCAGTTTTTATTTGTAATACATAGAGTGGCACTTTTAAAAAATGAACATTTAATTGAAATTTGAAATTGCCCGAGTGAATATAACAGGTTTTCTCTTAATTCAGAGCTATATCTAAAAGCTTTGTGCAAACACAGGTGGGTTTTATTATTTCCCACTTCCCACTGGGAATGAGGATAATTGTTTATTCTCCAGAATTCGGTTCAAGAAAAGAGAACTTTATCGGTCCCATCATCTAAATGCACATAAGAAGGCAGCCTCATTTCAAATGACATAAAATCAGGTACGGGAAAGTAGATTTTCCATCAGAAGCAAGGCAATTAAAAAGCAGGAATTCACTAAGTTTTAAAAGACTCAATTTTCCATTTTCTTTAAAATAAGAATGAAAGAGGCAAACTCCATTATATTTGCAAGAGCAGCTTTCTGCTATTAGTAGCTATAGAAACAAGGAACCAGGTAGTGAATGAGGCAGGAAGAGAGAGGGAGAAAGAACAGGAAAAAGAAAACTGCAGATCTACTGCGATGGTTACATACTAATATTGTGATTTAGGAACTAATGAAGAGATGGAGAGAGACGGAGATTGGCCAACATTTTGCTTGTTTGTCAGTGTGAGCGGTTTGTTGTCCATGCCTGGTTTCTCCAGGCCGTAGGCATAAATGCAGCAGCCAAGCAAAATGAATGCAGCCATCTCCAAGGAAGAGGTAGTGAAGAGAAGAGGTGTGCATGTCACTCAGTCAGGTCTGACTGGGGTCCCGGGTCTGACTGACGGTCGTCCGCCAGGCTCCTCTGTCCATGGGATTCTCCAGGCCAGAGTACTGGAGTGAGTTGCCATTTCGTTCTCCAGGGCATCCTCCCAACCTAGGGATTAAACCCACGTCTCCTGCATTGGCAGGCGGGTTCGTTTGCCTCTGAGCCACCGAGGAAGGCCAGAGGTATAAATACACAGCATCCAGTTGCAGGAGGTGCACAGGGTCAGTTTCATGGTTTTTCGCAGAAGCCCTTCCCCTTCTCAGGTGAAGAAAGGAGGGTGCAACCACATTGACTTCGCTTCCCTGGACAACGAGGCCAACGCTACTTGTCAATCTGACCTCCTGCCTCCGCAGCGGTAAGTGTCAAAGGTAAGGGGCGCGGCTGGATGTGGAAATTGTCTGACAGAGCACATCTTCCAAACCCCAACTTGCCACATGCCTGGTGGAAATGCCTCTGATCTTGGTTACGTTCTGTTGGAATATATTCAGCTTAGACACGACCCCCACATCTGTCCTGAGTCATCAGGCTGGATTATCTTGTCGCTTGATCTTCAGAAACAAACACCCCCACCGGAAGCTAGAGGTTCCGCGTGGGGCGGGCTTTGGAGCCAGCAGAGCAGCCGGGTGCTGCGCAGGTGTACAGCACAGCCCGTGTGCTGCTCTCTCAGGAGTAAGTGATGACGGGCTGTCCCACTGGCCCTTCAGCCAGGCGACGCTAGGAGCAAAGAACCCATCTGCCAGTGCAGGGGGTGAAAGAGAACCGGGTTCGATCCCTGGGTTGAGAAGATCCCCTGCAGGAGAGAATGGCAACCCACTCCAGTATTCTTGCCTGGAGAATTCCATGGACAGAGGAGCCTGGGGCACTATATAGTCCATGGGGTCTCAAAGAGTCAGACACCAACTGAAGCAGTTAGCAAGCAAGCAAGGCTTTTTAAAAGGAGAGAGACTGTGCACTTTCAGTGTATCTTGGGCTACTTACTTAGCAGAATAATGACAAGGACATCAGTGTGCACCATAGCAACCAAGGTACAGAAGCAACAGCAATTTCGGTTTTCCCAGAGTGAAAATGACTAAGAGGCAGTATCTTATAAGACTGGCTAAGAGCAAGGCTGGCATTCCAGAGCCACACGGACCCAATCTTCACCTATCTGTTTTTGTAAATAAAGCTTTATTGACACAACCATGCCTATTTGTTTATGTATCACCTGTGGCCGCCTTCCCACTGCCATGGAAGACTCAAACAGTCGTGAAACAAGATGTATATCCCTCAGTGTGGAAAATATATACTATTGAGCCCTTTGTGAAAAAAGTTTGCCAGCCTCTGGTTAAGGGTATGGGCTTCTGACTCTCACTGTTTGGATTTGAACTCCAGCTTCAGCATTTACAGGCTGTGGTACCTAGCATATGTATTTTTCACACTTCAGTTTCTGAATCTGTAAAAGTGATGTACCAACAGCAGTTTCACAGGCTGCGATGGAGAGTACAGGAGTGAATGTGTATTAGTCCAGGATCTGCCCGGCTGGGCGGGACCAACCCCACTCTGCTGTCCTCTCTTCTTAAACCTCCAAGAAGTGTCTAGCTCTCCACGAAAATAATTTTACCTTCTTTTCTGCAGAGGATGAGCTTATTTCTCCAAGAATATTAAATTTGTAGGCATTGAAATTCTCATTTCTTTTTTTAAAATGGAGTTAATTTACAATGTTGTGTTAGTTTCAAACATATGGCAAAATGATTCAGCTTATATGTGTGTGTGTGTGTATATATATATATATATTCTTTTTCAGATTATTTTCCATCATAGGTTATTACAACACATTTAGGATAGTTCCCTGTGCTATCTGGTGGCCTTTGTCATTTACTTGTTTTATGTATAGTAGGGTATATCTGCTGATCCCCAACTCCAAACTCCTAATTTATCTGCCCCGCTCCCTGCCTTGACTATCCCCTCTGGTAACTCATAAGTTTGTTTTTCATGTCTGTGGAGACTCTCACTTCTTAAAAATGCACACACTTGCAGCCTACTTTAATTTGACAGAAGAGGTTACAAGAACATAGTCACTTATGGGATTT
Organism: Hydropotes inermis; assembly: GCA_020226075.1. NCBI lineage: Eukaryota > Metazoa > Chordata > Mammalia > Artiodactyla > Cervidae > Hydropotes > Hydropotes inermis. Next base: position 67,626,520 of record CM035280.1, on the reverse strand, counting down.
GCACTGACCATTTTAAGTTTTGAGCATTGTTTCAATTTGTACACCAACTTTAGTTCACAAAGAAATTCAATTGCTGTTCTTAAAATACCCCAGTCAGAGTGCTGGAAGCAAATCTAAATCATCTCAGCTGGCAGAGGTCTGGGTGAGACAGACAGAAGGGATGCAGGAACTTGTTCTGCCAGGAGTCAGCCCCGACCCACGGGAGACGAGGGTCGGCGTGAAGGATGCTCACGGCTCCAGGCCAGGTGCGCTAGGAGACCTGCCAGGCTGGGAGGCGCGGCGCCCCTCCCTCTGCCTGCCCCCTCCCACAGGCCTTGGCTCTTCACGGTCTGAATGCTTCATGGCCCTTCAGGACTCACTGCCTCCAAAGGGACTCATGTTCAAATGATCCTCCTGCCTTCACCTGACTAGTTCCCAAGCAAAACTCCTTTTAGTTTGAGACCCACCTATACCAAGCCAGAAATGAGCTGATGGAAGAAACTTCTTCTCAAGGAACATTTGTAATTTTTAATAGACTTTTAAAATTAATTTATTTTTTAAATGAAGGATAATTTGCAAGTATATGGGGAAACAGTAGAAACAATGACAGACATTATTTTTTTGGGCTCCAAAATCACTGCAGATGGTGATTGCAGCCATGAAATTAAAAGATACTTTGTCCTTGGAAGAAAAGTTATGACCAACCTAGATAGCGTATTAAAAAGCAGAGACATTACTTTGCCAACAAAGGTCTGTCTAATCAAAGCTGTGGTTTTTTCAGTGGTCATGTATGGATGTGAGAGTTGGATTGTAAAGAAAGTTGAGCACTGAAGAACTGATCCTTTTGAACTGTGGTGTTGGAGAAGACTCTTGAGAGTCCCTTGGACTGCAAGGAGATCCAACCAGTCCATCCTAAAGGAAATCAGTCCTGGGTGTTCATTGGAAGGACTGATGCTAAAGCTGAAATTCCAATACTTTGGCCACCTGATGGGAAGAACTGACTCATTGGAAAAGACCCTGATGCTGGGAAAGATTGAAGGCAGGAGGAGAAGGGGGTGACAGAGGATGAGATGGTTGGATGGCGTCACCAACTCAATGGACTTGAGTTTGAGTAACTTCGGGAGTTGGTGATGGACAGGGAGGCTTGGCGTGCTGCAGTCCATGGGGTTGCAAAGAGTCAGACACAAGTGAGCAACTGAACTGAACTGAACTGAATTTTTTTACAGAATTTTGTTGCTTTCTGTGAAACATCAACATGAATCGGACATCTCCCTCCCAACCCCACCCCTCGAGGTTGATGCAGAGCCCTGTTTGAGTTTCCTGAGCCGTGCAGCAAATTCCCGTTGGCCGTCTAGTTTACATGTGGTGATGCAAGTTCCCACGTTACTGTCTCCATGCATCTCACCCTCTGGAGCAAGTCAACTAACAATGTTGTGATAGGCTCAGGTGAACAGCAAAGGGACCCAACCATATGTATGCGTGTATTCATTCTCCCCCGAATCCCCCCCATCCAGGCTGCCACATAACGTCGAGCAGAGTTCCCTGCGCTGAACACTAGGACCTTGTTGGCTCTCCATTCTAAATGGGGCAGCATGTACCTGTCTGTCCAGACTCCCTAACTATCCTCCCATGCCCTGTCAGCCGTAAGTTTGTTCTCTAAGTCTTTGAGTCTATTTCTGTTTTGTAAATAGTTCATTTGTATCGTTTCTTTTTAGATTCTGCGTATAAGGAGTGTTAGTGTGATGTTTCTGCTTCTTTCTGACTTACTTTGCTCAGTATGACAATCTCTAGATCCATTCATATTGCTGCAAATGGCATTATTTCATTCTTTTTAATGGCTGAGTAATATGTCTTTGTATATATGTACCATACTCTGAATATATGTACCACATCTTTATCCATTCTTCTGTCAGATTTGTATTTTAAAAGGAGAACATTTATTACAAATGAAATTTGAATTAGGGAGAGATTTCAGAGCAGAGGGCTTCCCTGGTGGCTCAGCCAGTAAAGAATCCGCCTACAATGCAGGAGACCCTGGTTCAGTTCCTGGGTCTGGAAGACCCCCTGGAGAAGGGAGTGGGCTGCCCATTGCTGTATTCTGGCCTGGAGCGTTCTGTGGACAGAGGAGTCTGGCAGGCTACAGTCTTTGGGGTCGCAAAGAGTTGGACATGACTGAGCGAATTTCACTTCACACTTCAGAGCGGAAGGACCTTCCAAGGCCTGAATGTTCTTCCTGCTTGAACTCCATCCATCTCATAATGCCTGTCTTCAGCAGCCTAGCATCCCTCTCTGCTGGAAAATTGGCAAACCCTGTGCTAGCCCAGGTTACATTGCGCTGTCTCATCCACAGCATGTCCTATAGCGCCGTTTGGAAGGTCAGTTCTCTCTGTGCCATATTGGGTCAAGTATAGGTGGTGTAATAGCTCTAATGAGTGCCCCATCAACCCATCCAAAGCCCAGGTCTGTGCTCAGGTGTCTTAACTATGGCACATGAGTGTGCCAACTTAGGAGCACCGTGTTGAGAGCTCCAGAGTCATCGTTTATACTGAACTCCCTTTATGCTCCTTTCTTGGTTTGGCAGTTACCTGTTTGATGGGGAATGTGGAGCATGGTCCCTATGGGCAGCTGGGATCTGTAATCCCCTCATAAGCATCGCAGTTTAGTCAGTCCCTCTTTAAGTCTCTGTCGAGACACTTTTAGGTCATTTCAACTTGCCTGTCATTTGAAGAACCTGTAGACTTCTTTCCATGAAGTATCCTGAGTGCTAGGGACATGATGACCTAGTCCATGTCCTACGACCTCAGTATGCCCTGGTTAGTTTTGTTAGAACCCAAGGTTTACACAGCCTCTTTCTTCCCTAGAGTCTACCGTATCCTCCCAAAGGTCACTGTGCTTTGCTGAAATCATCAGTGTCAGCTAGAGGGCAGTTTCCATGGTTCCACCATTTTAGAATCATTAGAGGCTTGATCTCCAAGTGACTAAATTATCCAAGGTCAAGTGCTTTTCAGATATGGACTTGGGTGATGACTCAGGCTCCTTCCCCTGGAGACCACATCACTTGCACTGCTGCTGTGGCACTGCCCCAAGTGTGCCGCCATGAACTCACTGTTAAAAAATTTGTGGAGTTTGATAACTCAGCCCTTGTGTTGAATGCCTCCCCATCTTCACTCCCCAACTCTGAGCAAGTTTTGGACAAACCTGCTTCAGTGTGGAAGGACTTCTTTCTCTACTGATACAGAAGATATAAACAACAACAGCCTAACAAAACACCTACATTAAGACTCTCTTCTTTTTCCTAGGCCAAAGCTATCAGATATCTACTTTTTTCAGCTTTTCAGATATCTATTTTTTATTGAAGTATAGTTGTTGTACAATATTATATGTTACAGGTGTACAATACAATGATTAACAGTTTTTTAAAGGTTATACTCCATTTATAGTTATTGTAAAATGTTGGCAAGACTTTGCTTGGCATGTGAATAGGCACACGTTATTTGGACAATAAAGAGTCCACACATGATTGTTTAGACTGGAGTTAAAAGTCAGTTTTCTCTGGAGGTGAAAAAATGCCTTGGCAGGAGCCCCTGCAGAAGGGGTGAGAGGAGAGCAGCATTCCAAGCTGGTGCCCACCACCTACCCCGTCTCTCAAGAACCCCCACTCCAAAGATGTTCAGTCTGACTTTGGGGGGGAAGGTCGAAGTCCCTTTAACACATACACTCTGTCTCACAGCTGGTTGAGTGTTGACTTTAAGTGAGGCTGGTGAGAAAGGTCCTGGGTCAGGTGGCTGCGTGGCGGCTCGTTGGTTTATGTGGATCTGGCTTCTCCACCTGCAGAGACAGTAGAGCCCTCCAGTTCCAGTCTGGGGAGCTCCTGTGGGTGCCCTCGACAAGTTTGTAAATACAGAGTGAAAAGAAAGATGTTTACATGGCCCAGTGAGAAAGGGAGAGCTTTTATGGATGTTTCAAATCAATTGTTTTGGATATGTACCTCTTCATTTCATGTTAATGTCGTTCGTTCATTGGAGATGCTTACTTGATGATGAAACTTATGATAACATGTTATCACAAGCAAGATGTCTCAAACTAGAGATTTAATAAAAGAGGAATCCACTTTGAGACAGAACTGATAGGGGAGAGTTTTGTGTGGTGTAGCTATATGTAAAAGGAGAAGATGGTGAAGAAGAGAAGTGTTGACGTTTATAAAGAATAGCAGTTAGTTCTAGGGAGGGCTGCAGTCATGGAATTAAGACACTTGCTCCTTATAAGAAAAGCTATGACAAACCTAGACAGCATATTAAAAAGCAGAGACATCACTTTGCCAACAAAGGTACTTCTAGTCAAAGCTGTGGTTTTTCCAGTAGTCATGTACGGATGTGAGAGTTGGACCATAAAGAAGGCTGAACACCAAAGAATTGGTGCTTTGAAACTGTGGTGTTGGAGAAGACTCTTGAGAGTCCCTTGGACAGCAGTATCAGTCAATCCTAAAGGAATTCAACTCTGAATATTCATTGGAAGGACTGATGCTGAAGCTGAAGCTCCAATGCTTTGGCCTCCTGATACAAAGAGCTGACTCACCAGAAAAGGCCCTGATGCTGGGAAAGATTGACAGCAGGAGGAGAAGTGAGCTACAGAGGATGAGATGGTTGGATGGCATCACTGACTCGATGGACATGAGTTTGAGTGAGCTTCAGGAGACAGTGAAGGAGAGGGAAGTCTGCTGCGCTGTGGTCCATAGAGTCTCAAGGGTCACACGTAACTTAGTTAATGAACAATAATAACATCAGCAGCAAGGGAGGGTGAGGGGGCCCCTAACAGTACAGGACTGGGGTGGGGAGTGTGGTGTGCACAGGGGTCCCAGGACTGATGTCAGCAGGGTCAGAGCATGAGAGTCCTGTTCCCGGGGACCCCAGGCCACGTCACCCACGGGGACCCGAGTCCACGTTTCCATCGCCCCTCACTGCTATGTCACTTGGGCTTACTGCATCGCCATGATATGCTCATTTCCTATAAAATATTTAGAAATAGTAAAAAACACACACACACACACAAAGCTACCTTGTGAAGTTATTGGAAGATCAAATGAATAATGTTTGTACTCAGCATAATGTCTAGATACCATAAGCATTTGATGAATGGTAGATATTTTTATTTACTGAGTATGTCCTAGGTGTCATAAACTTTGCTTACCTTCTTTAATTTCATCTTTGTAACAGCGTCATAATGTAGGTGTTACTGTCTCCATTTCATCCTTGGCAAGCAGAGACCCCGCGGCTGACCTGATGTGGCAGCTCGTAAGCGGAGGCACGTAGTCCCCACGCACACCGGCCATCGTCGCAGCCCCAGCGCCCGTGACCGCCTCCCCCAGGCTCCAGCAGCCTCCCCAGCTCAGAGCCACCTATGTGGTTCACTGCCCTTGTGGTTTGGGACAAAATTCTTCATCTGGAAAATGGGAAAAATAAGAGGGCCTGCCAGTCGGGTGGTTATGAGGAGTCACTGAAATACTACCTGCACAGTGCTTGGCAGATAGTAATAAAAGCTTCCAATTATCGATGTTATCAATATCAGCTTTTATTAATATTACCATGACAATAACACGGAGGAAACATTGCTTTTTCCAGATGATCAGTCACCCTGTGGAGGCCTGGACTTTTACTTTTGGCCTCTTTGACATATTAATACATTTCTTGTAAGGTTACATTAGGATAGTTTTAACACTCATTATAAAGTAGTGTAAATGTTTGATATATACGTAAACTCAGATTTGATTCGAGGAAAGAGGGAGACATAGTGTCCTGTCATCATATAAAGGTGGATTCTCTTTTCTATTCCGTGTTCTGTTCCCCCTAATTTTGGTAAATTACACAGAACTGCATATTGACCCAAATGGATTAAATGTCACTTAATTAAATGTCACTTAATTTACTTTAGCTCATTATACACATTTGCCTATGAATGAAGTCACCATAGATACATTTCATAGCATCTCGTTTTGTTTTTCAAAGCGCCCTCCTTTCCGCCCTTCTCCCTCTAGCCTTTTTTTTTTTTTTTTTTTGCATGTGTTTGTGTTTGGCTGAGCTGGGTCTCTGTTGATGCCCCGGGTTGCTCCAGCTACAGGGAGCGGAGGCTGCCCTCGTGTTGGTGCGCTGACTTCTCCGGGCGGTGGCGTCTCTTGGGCAGCACAGGCTGTGGGCTCTAGGGTTAGTAGCTGTGGCCCGCGGGCTTGGCTGACTGGCGGCATGTGGAATCTTCCTGCACCAGGGATCGAACCCCTGTCCCCTGCACTGGCAGGCAGATCCTTAACCACGAGACCAACAGGGAAGCCCCATTTCATAGAGTTCTTGACTTTTCTTTTAAAGAAAACAAATGTTAGTAATACGACTTCTCATTAATACATACTAGTGAATATTTGGGCTTCTCTGATAGCTCAGATGGGTGGCTCAGACCTGGTGAATGTTTGCCAATGAGGTAAACCATTTAACTATTAATTTCAGTGAAAATTAGTGTTGAGGACAAATCAATAGCACTAAGAAATATTATCTTTAATTCTTTAACTTCTAGACATATACTGCTGTATAAAAAAGTTATGACCAATTTCAAAAGCAACATAGTATGCTGGCAAAGACCACAGACTCTGGAGTCCCCCTGCCAGACAGTGAATCATCTTTTGCTGACTAGTTGTTCAAACATGGGAAAGCCACCTAAGCTATCGAAGTTTCATCTCCTTATTGGGAAAATGGGGATGATAAAAATATACACCTCATGGAATTGTTAGGGGGGTTGGATGAGCTAATGTGTAAGAAGTGCTTTCGGAAGCTCCTCGTGCACGGTGACTTTGTGCAAGAGCTGGCTGCGGTTGCTACCGCCCTCTGAGCCACCATGCGGTTCCTCTCCTCAGCAGCTCATTGCCCAGGAGTCCGGCCCGTGTTTCTGAGGCACAGCTGAAGGAGACCCTAGAATATGGTCCTCAATAGAGTGACTCAAAAGGAGTAATTATTTAGAATGAAAGGTTTTGATTGGGTTTGTGAGAAGATCTGGTGTTACTGAACACTTTGTGAAAATCTGCTGAAGAAATATCTTCCAATGATATTTTCCTTTCCACCTGTTTTTGTCAATATAGGTATTTCTGACTTTCACAGCATTTACCAATTTACCAGTTAAGCTGTTCATGTTGCTCTGCTAGACTTACTATTTTAGCTGAAATGATAATTCATTTTTAAAGTAATTTACAGCGTTAGAACTAGTGATGGTCATTTGCCTTTTTATTAGCTTTCTGAATCTTAAAGTACACACTTTAAATTCTAGACCCACAGAAATTTGAGGTTGAATGCTCTGTAACCCGTATATTGGATTGTCAGTCTTGCATATTTGTTTAATGAAAAGATCTACAAATAACAAATGCTGGAGAGGGTGTGGAGAAAAGGGAACCCTCTCACACTATAGATGGGGATGTAAGTTGGTGCAACCACTCTGGAGCATGGTATGGAGGTTCCTTAAAAAGTTAGAGCTACCATACCCAGAAATTCACACCTGGGCGTCTATCCAGACAAAACTATAATTTAAAAGATATCTGCACCCTAGCATTCATGGCAGCTCTATTGGCAATAGCCAAGACATGGGAAAAACCTAAATATCCATTGACAGATGAAAGAATAAAGAAAGTGTGGTACATATATGCAATGGAATACCATTCAGCCTCACAAAGAATGAAATAATGCCATTTGCAGCGGCACGGATGCAGCTAGAAAGTATCATCCTAAGCGAAGTCAGTCAGACAGAGAAAGGCCAGTACCGCATGAGATCACTCACGGCACAAATGGACCTATCTAGAAACAGACTCACTGCTAGAGAACAGGGCTGTGGGAGCCCAGGGGCAGCGGGGACGGGGGACGGAGTGGGGCTGGGGTTAGCAGACGCAGACTCTCAGACACAGAGCGGATAAACCACAAGGTCCTACGTGCAGTGTGGGAAAGCACGCTCAGCGTTCTGGGATAAGACTTAGCAGAAAGAACATGAAAACAACATAGACAGATCTATAGCTCAGCCACTTCACTGCACAGAAACTGTAAGTCAACTGCGCTTCAATTAGAAACCAATAAAAAGCAAACAAACAAAAAGGCTGCTTTCTGATTCTAGAACCCTTCCCAGGCTCTCTCACGCACCACTGGCCCTGCCCTTGCTATCATTTTCCATCCTTTAAACATTTTCTTAAGCCCCCTTTCCATGTGACTAGATCTACTCACCTGTTTCTGTCTTTCTCTGTGAGTCACTCTCACAGGGATTTCTCACTCTCTCCTCCTCTAAATCAACATTGGGAAAACATCATTAATTTTTTTAAAAATCTTTTTTCTTAGAAGAGAAATAGGCAATTGCATTTCAATAATAATAATAGGGCACTGTAAGGAACGAAGAATGGAAAATGCTGGAAAATGTGCTGAAAACTACATCCTTCAAGAAATAGCAGTTGTGGCGATGGAGCATTTTGAGAACATAGATGAGGAAAATAATTAAGGCAAAGGGGGTACTCTCCTTTTCCTCATCATTTTATCTTATTTCTTTATTCTTGACCGCAGCTTGTGGGGTCTTCCTTCCCTGACTAGAGAGTGAACCTGGGCCCCCTACAGTAAAAGTGTGGAGTCTTAACCATTGGGCCACCAAGGAATTCCCTTATATTTTTAAAATTCACTTCTCTTGGAGAATAGTCCATTTACAGTGCTGCGTTAGTTTCCGCTGCACAGTGAAGTGAACCTGTTAGGAATGTACATATACTCACTCTCAGGTCCCCATATAGACCGTCACGGAGTGTTGAGTAGAGCTCTTCATGCTACACAGACCTGCTTATTATCAGTTTCAAATATAGTGGCTCCGAGGGTAAGGCATCTGCCTGCAGTGTGGGAAACCTGGGTTCAACTCCTGGGTCGGGAAGATCCCCTGGAGAAGGAAATTGCAACCCACTCCAGTACCCTTGCCTGGAGAATCCCATGGACAGAGAAGCCCAGTAGGCTACAGTCCATGGGATCGCAGAGTCGGACAGGACTGAGTGACTTCACTTTCACTTTAAATACAGTAGTGTGCATGTACTGCTCGGCCCCAATCTCCCAATTTATCCCTCCCCCGCTTTTCCCTCTTGGTAATTTCCTCATCTTAAGGTCTTGATGAAGACCCGTTAAGACGAGACAATGTACTCCTGGGTTCTGACTGTCCAAAGCGCTCCCCCCGACTCCCCACAATGGCACCCCTGACCCTGACCCTGCCTCTGGGCACTCACGCTGAATGGGCTTGTGTTTTTTCCTCCTGGGAAAGGCTGCACCTGAACCTTGAGAAAAGGCCACTGACCATTCATTAAGAGCCCAGAAATGAGAGGAAGGAGGGCATCGATCTTTGTATTCCTCAAACGTAGAGCTCATTGCCTCGGGTTTTCTCCAGTGACAGACAGGTAGTGTTACTTAAATGATAATTTGCATCTTTTTAAAATATCCGTAGAACTGATTCAAATGTATTCTTTTTGATGGCTGAGTAATAGTCCATTCGGTATATGTACCACAGCTTTCTTATCCATTCATCTGCTGATGGGCATCTAGGTTGCTTCCATTTCCTGGCTATTATAAACAGTGCTGCGATGAACATTGGGGTGCATTTGAATCAGTTCTAATGAGATGGATGAAACTGGAGCCCATTATACAGAGTGAAGTAAACCAGAAAGATAAACACCAATACAGTATACTAATGCACATATATGGAATTTAGAAAGATGGTAACAATAACCCTATATGCAAGACAGAAAAAGAGATACAGGTGTATAGAACAAATGTTTGGACTCTGTGGGAGAAGGCGAGGGTGGGATGATCTGAGAGAAGAGCATTGAAACATGTATATTATCAAGTGTGAAACAGATCGCCAGTCCCGGTTGGATGCATGAGACAAGTGCTCGGGCCTGGTGCACTGGGAAGACCCAGAGGGATGGGATGGGGAGGGAGGAGGGAGGGGGGATCGGGGTGGGGAACACATGTAAATCCATGACTGATTCATGTCAATGTATGGCAAAAAGCACTACAATATTGTAAAGTAATTAGCCTCCAACTAATAAAAATAAATGAAAAAAATAAAGAAAAAAAATGCCCGTAGAGATGACCCTGCTGTTTGGATGCTTTATTTTTTATACTGATACATTTATGACTTGTCAAAGGCCTTCCAAGGGGCTTTCCAGGTGGTGCTAGTGGTAGAGAATTCTCCTGCCAATGCAGGAGACGAAAGGGATGAAGGTTCGATCCCTGGGTGGGAAAGATCCCCTACAGTAGGAAATGGCACCAACTCCAAGCCTTGCCTGGGAGATCCCATGGACAGAGGAGCCTGGCAGGCTACAGTCCAGGGAGTCGCAAAGAGTTAGACACGACTGAGCAACTGAACATGCACGCAAACCCTACCCAAGAATTTCAGACTGTGCCAAAAATTGCAATCACCCTTGACCCATGAAATACATGTGGAGAATCTGTGGCCCAAATTCAGAGAACAAGCAGTTCCATAATCATGCTACATCTGTAGACTGGATTCAGTAGCTCCTTGGGTCAGTTAGAATAGTCATTAGAGCATCTGATACTCAAACAATTTTCAGCTCGTAGATTATTTTAAAAGAAGGCTGGAGGATTAGTTTGAAAAGACCTCCACCAGCTGGACAGGGTGGGGGAAGACACCACATTGCCTTTCGGCCACAGTTACCAGGGTGCTGAGTTGGTCAGCACGTCTTGGAGGAGCCTAAACGCCTTGGGAACACAGTGGAGAAAAGGCCTGAGCTCAGCCTGGTTCTGGAGTTGGGAGGATGCTCTGCGGGGCTGGTGCCATGGCCAGTTCACCAGCCGGCCTCCCAGGAGGCCCACTGCTCTGTGGTCCCAGGACATCCCTACTGGTCTAATGCCCCCAGCGCGGGCACCGTCTACAGCCAGGTGTGTGGGACGCTGGCAAAGCAGAGCTGGTGGAGTTACTTCCATGGGGTCCGTGTTGGTCTTGCATGCGTTTGGAGGGCTGTGGGTGGTGGGCTCCCAGCCAGCGGGTGCCCTGTTGCTCTTTCAGTGGTTGCCATGCGCCATTTTTGATACTGCAGACGAGATGGTGGGTGGTCTTTCAGATTTTGTGTACGTCGCTGCCCTCTCTCAACATTTGTGTACAGTTGTTTTCAAAGTCTACTGTCTTCCCTGTGTGGATTTTATGAGCCACCTGAGGGATTGATCCTGATCCTGTTAGGCAAAGATTAACAGCCCAATAAATAGAATTTGTGCACCTCCAGGAAGATTAACACAAGGAAACAGCAAAGGTGATCTAAGGTCTACTCCCAAGAAAAGGATATGCACCCCCCAGCATTTTCTCTTTTTTTTTGAAGAACACGAATTCGTCAATAATAAATGAATAACCGTCATGTTAAAATTGTCAGTGGGAGACACACTATTTTCCTGTGTCCAGTAATAAAGCTATCTATTATTTTGGTAAGAAATGCCTAAATTGAAATTCCAAAGGGCATTATGAACTTGAATTAAAAAGGTAATGGATTTTTTAATAAGTTCTGGGTCAAGATGTATTATCCAACTATTTTCCATAGGGCATAGAATATACCATCTATCCTTTTAATAATACGAGCCCTGGTCTTCCTTCCAGCGCCAGCTGCGGCTGCCCGGCTATTACAGCCTCTCCCACCATCCCCAACAATGAACGAATAACTAGACGGCCCATGGAGCATTCTAAATAGAACTGTCTCCAGGACAGCCTGTGACTGGCAGAGACAGGTTCGATCCAGATCTGGACTCCCTGCTTTGGGAGAAGGCCAGATCAATATTGCTGGGGAGTAAGTCATAGAGGGAAATACGAGGATGAATTAAGTAAATCATAAAACAAATGAGTCACGTGCCTACATGTAACCTCATTCTACATGAGGGCTCCGACTCAGAACTAGGCAGACGGTAATTCTGTGTGTTCTCCGATTCAAAGGGCTTTCAGAAAAACAACCTGAATTATACAAACCACTCACTAGCAATGAAATACTATGTCTGCAAATCCTCAAAGGCTGCAAGGAACTTAACCAAGCACTGGAAAAGCGGTCTGCATGTTTGAAGTTGTAGCTGAGACTTCTTCTTTTTTTCTCATTATGGTTTGGCTCCAGAGCCAAAGTGATGCCTTGAAACCTTCCTGCTCTCACTTCTGACTGCCTGACTCTGCTCTGCTCTATAAACCTGCCTCTTCTCTGTGCCTGCCAGATAACTCCCTCCCGCACACCCCAGACACTTTGTTACATCTCTGCTGGGTCGTCGGGTGACGGGTGACGTGGAAACGTCTGAGTGGAGCAACAGAGGGAAAGAGGGCAGCACGCTTACTGACTGCAAGGCAGTGGGCAGCGGCATGGAGCAGTGGTTCTCACCTCTCCACGAAAAGTAAACTATTGGGAGCTAACAAAGGGACAGAGAGAACCGCTGCATTTTAGGTTTGTATACCTCTCCACGAAAAAGTAAACTATTGGGAGCTAGTAAAGGGACAGAGAGAACCGCTGCATTTTAGGTTTGTATGCCTACAGTCAGGGACAGATTAATGCACGGTGATGCCAGCACTGTCTTCATAGCTGCATTCATTTAGAGCATATTTTAGTGCAGGAGTTTACAGTGCAACTTAATATTGGAAACCTTAAATTCCTTGTTATGATCATCTTCTGTTTTCTGTTATCTTCTACAAAACAGAGCTCTCAGTAAGATAAAAGAACCCCTGTCCTATGGACACATGTAGAGAGAGAGAGGGGATCTGGAAAACAAATTTATACTTTTTCTGGACATGGGAGCACTCATAAAACACTTAGTGAATCCAAGGTCCTTTGCTGTCATCCCACCTCTTATTCATATGGACAGTTGGCAGCCCAGAGGTAGTCAGGGTAGGGGTGCCTTTGGGGGTGACTCCGCTTCAAATCTGAAGAATTTATAAACATGCTGAATGACCGGCAAAAATAGAAACTTTCCTTTTGAAGTGAGACAAGATTGACATGCAGCCGTCGCCATGTGTAATTAGAGAGAAAAACGAAGCGAGCTGTTTATGTAGGCACCGAGAGTCAGCTGAACATCACAATAGACCTGGAAGTCTGTGGCAGAACTATTTAATTTTGCTCGGGGGTGTGAAACCCTCTGAGGGGTGGGCACAGGTGGAAGCCCACCACCATTTCCATGCATGTCGCGAACTTGTGTAACGGCTGCCTTTCCGTGAGACGTTCAGATGTCTCCCTCTGAGCATCTTTGTGTACTACTTGCCCTCATTAATTCTGAGAAGAATCTTAAAGAGTGCTCGAATAGCACGTCCAATTAAAACTGCCATTTTTTGTTTCAGGTGTTGAAGTGCAAAGCTTATTGAAACAACCCCCAGACGGTTGCATTTTATTCTAGAAATGGTCCCCTGTAGCAAAAAGACTGACTGATGTCTTGAGGTCTTGGTGAAACTTCCAATTTAGTTAAAATTCTATTCTTGCTGTCTTCCCCCCAGTTACCGTCCCAGTTTTTAAGTCCCGTTCTTCAGCTGTAAACTTCAGACCTTGGGCAAACCCACAGGCCTTACCCCTTCTGAGATCATCAGTTTGTGTTCTGTCCGAGTAGGAAGGAGCCTGCCTGCATCTGGATCCCCAACGCCCCAGCCCCGTGAAGTCTGTGGGGTTTTGCTACCTGGGGCAGGGGTGGGGCCTCTGCAGTTTGAACGCTGTGTATACAGTGCTGCAGAGAGGGGAGGGAGAGAAGGCTCCTGTGTGGCTGAGGCACGGCTACTAAGGGCTTGTACATTTCTGGAAGGCTTCCTGGAATGGAGTAGGAATATAAGAGCTGGAGTCTCCTGGTCCACGTGGGCAGTGAAGGCTGCTGAGTGGGGAGCTGTGTAGAGGCTGGGGTTGGCCGAGATGCTGAGAGTTCAGATGAGTGGCTGAGGGCGGGGAGGACTTGCTAGGTGTCTAGACCGTCTGCTCTGGCCGCTCCACCCTGAAGGCGGGCGTCGTTTCATCTCTAGGCCTCCCTCCTCCTAGGCTGCACTGACCTCTGGGGGAGAACCCTGGGGTGTCTGCTCCCAAACAGCCTGCCCTGCCCCCTCCCAGGGGTGCCGCACCAGGCGCTCCAGGGCCGTATGTGAGGGTCCCTCCGCCGCTCCTGCCCCCGGGCTGTGCTAGGCATTCTCCTCTGCCTCCTGTTCATCCACAGCCAGAGCACCTTCCCTGCCTTAGTTATTAGGGGGCCGCCACTGTGTTCCTTCAGAAAAGACGGGGCACTTACAAGAAAAGGCAGTCTAGGTGATCAGGGCAGTTTGGAGCCGTGAAAGCAATTTTCTTACCGCGGGTAGAGAATGTTTTCCTAAAGGCCTCTGTGAATAATGCCATTGACTCAGCCTTCTGTTTATTAAATTTTCATTATTCCCATACAATCTTCAGGGCTTTTGCCAGGTCTATTTATCACCCATTACTTCTTTATGATTGTTTTAAATTCACTTTTTATGGTTTCATAGATTTTTGACTAAAAGGAAACTTTGAGTCACTCCCACAAATGGGAAACCATCTTGTTTTTCTTTTTTTATTGGAGTATAGTTTTATCATGTTTTTATCATTTCACTCCAAAATTTTATTGGAGTACAGTTGATTTGCAATTTTGTGTTAGTTTCAGGTATATAGCAAAGTGATGCCACTATACGTATAGAGAATCACTTTTTTTTCAGATTCTTTTCAATAGAAGATATGTGAATGAATAAAAAGGATGTGGTATATATACAATGGAATATTACTCAGTCACAAAAGGGAACGAACTAATGCCACTTGCGGCAACGTGGCTGGACCTAGAGATTACCACACTGAGTGAAATAAGTCAGACACAGAAAGGCAAATATCACATGACATTGCTCATATGTGGAATCTATTTAAAATAGAAACAGAGAAATAGAAAACAATCTTATGGTTACTAGGAGGGTAAGGGGAGAGGGATAAATTGGGATATTGGAATTGACATATACACATTACTATATATAAAATAGATAACTAATAAGGACCTTATCATACTGTTCATGGGGTTCTCAAGGCAAGAAAACAGACGTCGTTTGCCATTCCCTTCTCCAGGACAGGGAAGCCTGGTGTGCTATAGTTCATGGGTCACAAAGAGTCGGACATGACTGAGCGGCTGAACTGAACTGATCTGAATAATAACTGAATATAGCACAGGGAACTTTACTCAGTACTCTATAATGACCTATATGGGAAAAGAGTCTAAAAATGGGTGGACATATGTGTATTTATAACTGATCCACTTTGTTGTACAGCAGAAAGTAACACAACTTTGCAAATCAACTACACTGCAATAAAAATACTTTAAAAAAGGTATGACCAGTCACTTGAGTGACTCGTGTCGTTGAACCCGAGCAGGTTCACCTTTCAGTCACTCCTTTGAATGAGACAGCGTGTTAGTGAGGCTTAGGAGGGCTGCTCGTCCTGTTGGCACCAAACTGAGAATTTCCCCTCCATTTACTTCCAAGGAGCAGAGAAGACTTGAAAAGAGAACGCTCCTCTTGTGTAATTTCTATAGTGTTCAGCTGGGGACCTTAGATCCTAGGTGGCACCTGCCTCAAGCTGGTCCAGCCCCGGGGAAGACTGAACAGTACGGATGACAAGGTAGAGATGGAAGGAGGGAGTATGCTCTAGGGTCCTGGAGAGGAAGGGTTCCCCCATGTCCCCCGGGGAGAGGAGGTTCAGAGGGAAGTGACTGGCTTGCTTCCTTGTCTTTTATTACAGCTGTTCCCGAGCAAACTGGAGGCTTTGAGGAGGAGGATTGGCAAGAAAGTAGAAGGCAGGGAGCATAGTCTGCCTAACGCAGGGAGGTGTGCTGTACTCGTATCAGGTATGAGTTCATGCGAAGGAAAGCTGTGGGGTTGTTCTATGGGAAATTCTCATGTTGGTCCGTAAATCATGGAGGTAAAATCATTATTCTCTCCTGAAATCCCGATCAGTGGTGTAAAATGCAGATCCTGTTCTAGAAGGAAATTTATAGGGATGGGAAATTCAGGGAAAACCAGAAACCCCACATTTTAGACTTGAGAGCATTTGATCCACTCCTGTTAAGGCTTTGGCGTCAGTAAATAAACTCCTGGCTGATTGAATGTGCCACCTTATAAATTTAGGTGTCCTTTACTCTGAAGGTCTGCAGTTCTTCTTTTAAAAAATATTTTAAAGATATTGTGAATTCCCTGAGTTTCTCCACCCCAGAGAAAGTCCGTTGGGGGCAATCCAGGTTCTAGCTTCTGCTCCATAAATGTTAAATTCACAGCAACTATATGTCTGGGTGACTCTATGAATAATGCAATTTGGGGATTCTGAATTTATGAATGAGCAGACAGCTCTGAATTCCTTCTGGGAGCGGGCACCATATGCCTTTCAAAGGCAGTTTCCTCTAGATTTACATTTTGCGTATCAGTCTTGGGCCTCTAACACCAAGTGCTGCGTCAGGCCTGGGAAGGAAACCTGAGCTGGAGAACAGGCAGAGAAGGAGCGATAAAGCCGACAGACGGCAGCCTCCTCAATAAATCACAGGCTCCACAGAGGGACGTCGGCTGTGAAACCTACACAGTAGGAAAAGGAGCGTAAAAGGAGGAAAAGAAAGCAATTATCGAGAAAGCTGCCACAACTCAGAGCATGGGAGAAGCCGACCACAGGGAAGCCTGGGACACAGTAAAAATCGTCGCCTGATTTTATGATGCGAAATCTTTAAGACATCAGGTTGCTAAAGAGCTTTGAGAAAAATCAAGAGTGAAAATTACTGTGTGTGGTGATAAGAAAGGAGGCAAAATCAGTCTAGGTTTGGAAAACGCACGAGTCAGACAGGCCCTGCCAAACACGGTGGCGGCGAAGTGGGAAGATAACCAGGTGGGGGCTGAGCAGGGGAGCGTTCAAAGGTGAGGTGCATGTCCGACCTGAGGGCTGCTGCTCCCTCCTTCCCGCTGTCTCAGGAGAATTCCCACCTCATCCGCCGTGGTGTGCGGTTTGACGTTGAAAAGTCTTAAAGTGCAGCTTTCTTTAAGAGAGAAAGCGCGAAGCTGTGAGCAGACACGTAAGCGTGGGCCTTGGGGGGGCAGCGGGCCGGGAGCTCCGTGGCCTGACCCTGCCCGTCGTGCCCGGGCTCTCAGCGGCGCCCGGCTGCTTTGTGACCCCGGGACAGTAGCCCACCAGCCTCCTCTGACCGCGGGATGCTCCAGGCGAGGGTACTGGAGCGGCTCGCCACTTCCTTCTCCAGGGGGTCTTCCTGCATGGAACCTACATCCGCTGCGTCTTCTGCATTGGCAGGTGGATTCTTTACAAGTGGCGCCACCTGGGAAGCCAACGCATGTCAGAGCCGCACGATAAGCCCACCTCCAGACCCTTGGCGACGCCCTCCCCCCGGTGTGAGCAGGGAGGGAAGGGGGTCTTTGGGCTGCTGTGTGGCGAGGGGGCACATGGTCCTCTTTGCTTGGAGTGACTCGGGTCAGTGTATCCTCAGCAGAAGGGTCAGCTAGAGAGAGCTATGATGCTGAAGTGAGCTCAGGGGAGAAAGGGGTTGTAGCTGGCTGATGTAGCGGTTGCTGTCTTGTGAGGGTGCTCAGAAGTGTAAAGGGGTCCATGAAACCACGCCTGTGTCTTCTTTTGAGGGGCCAGCAATACCAGAGACTGCAGGGGAGAGCTCGGGTGCAGAGGCGCAGAGTGGAGGGGGGACACCCTTGGTCTCTGCTCTTGGAGCGCTCCCCTCTGGGAGGGGAGGGGTGGTAGGGAAGGCAGAGGGGCCTGGAGTGTCTTCCAGGAGCGTGCGCGCTGGGGATGGAGCCTCAAATTCTTCCGTTTACGGAGACGCAGATCTAGATGTAGACATGGGCCGGAGCGTGTGCGTGGACAGATGCCGAGCAGCGCTGTTCTAGGGAGTAGGATACAGTTGGTCAGAAGAGAACAGTCTGTTCTCTGTGCACGCGCGCGCGTGTGTGTGTGTGTGTGTGTGTGTGTGTGTGTGTGTGTCTGTTGGGCGCTGTTGCTACTTTGTGTAGTGTGGTGGAGAAAGGCCTTGATACTAAGAAGACATTCTGAAAGCGGCCTGAAGGAGGTGAGGAGGAAACGGTTTGGGAGACAGCATCTCAGCAGAGAGGGCAGCTTGCACATGCCCCGGGGCCGGGGTGGGCCCAGGCTCTCCGAGGGCCCCAGGAGGCTGGCGGCTGCAGCAGAGGAGGCGGGGGCAGAGGATGGAGACAGGGCGCGGGGTGGCAGGAGCCAACCCGGGACCCCCGTCGGTCCAGGTGAGTAGGGTGGCCGCTGAGTCAGGGACGGGGAGCCGTTGGCAGGAGCCCGGGGATCTGCCTCCCGTTCTTCAAGCCGCGCTCTGCTGTCCTTGCTTAGCTCTCCGTCCACCCAGAGAAGCAAGGGGCTGAGCTGGGAGACAGCCGGAATGACCTGGGTGAGGCACAGTTGCTGGAGCAGGCTGGTCCCTGCTGAGGTGGGGGTGAGGCTGGTTCCAGCTCGGACACTCAAGGAGGAGCCGGCAGGCTGTCTTCACGGGTCAGAGGTCAGAGTGTCCATCTGATGAGACAGGAGGACAAGTGGGGCGGGGGCTTTGGGGAGAAAGTGCTGGAATTTCTGCATCAAGCTCAAGTTCGAGGTTTCCCTTAGGTGTTTGATGGGGCACCCCACAGGGAGCTGGGTGTGAGCCTGGTGTTCAGGAGAGAGGTTGAGGCTGGAGGCCCATACTTGGAAGTCACCAGTCGTTTAAATGTAGATAGCGTTTAAAGCCATGAGATCAGACGTGATCACCCAGGGAATAAATACAGGGAAAAAATAAATACAGTGTGTTTCTCTTCCTGAGCTTTTGAATGTGTCATTGAACCTCTAGAGGTGGGACTGGGTGCTTATCAGCTGAAATTCATGCCATTTCTCTCTGTATATGTAAATATCCATGACTTATGATTTATACATTTCAAACAAGGCTTTCTTTCCATAACCTGACCAGTCTAATCACTGGCCAATTTTAGCTGCGCCAAACAGCAAAAGTTGTTCATCTTAGCTCATGCGATTCTTGGTTGAGATGCACACACACACACACTCTTCTTCTGGGTAATTCCTACTCATTTGTAAGACCCTAGTGGGTTAACCCAATCTTTTATGCCCCATTACTGTGTCGTCCTGCACTTGGGAAGAACTCCCTTTCCCCATTGTTTTAAAATTATAGTTTCTTACTATTTGCTCAATTCTTGGTGCAGAGAATATTCAAGGTGCTTGTGACCGTGAAAATGTTAGCAGACAAGGTGAGAGCAAAGTGCCAGGTGAAGCGAGTCCCTCGATCTGACTGCCACCAAACAGAAGTGCAAGAGACCCCAGTTCCTCCAGGAAGCCCTCAGCCAGGTCCCTGCATCTTCTGCCGGCTCTGCTCCCAGCCTGGCTGTAATGAATGTGGAACAACAGGCCCTGCATGATCAATCACGGGAAAACAGGAAACAAATCCAAATAAATCTGTGCAGGAAGGAGGAGGGAAAGGGGAAAGGGGGAGAAAGGGTTCCATTCTGAGGACACACTAGAATGTTCCTGCCCGCAATCGATCTCACTTGACTAATGAGAGTGTCTCCACCGGGGGCTTAGAAATAACTTCCAAATAAGATGTTCTTTGAGTCAAAGGACACTTGGCTTTAACCAAATATCGTAAGCCCTTTAAAATGTACTATTTCATGTAATCAAATAATTTCATGATTCTGAAATCATCTTTTTTAAGTTGCTCTTTAAAAAGCAGTTAAAAAAATTGGGATTCTGTTAGTCTTTTTCCTACATTACAAACGCCATTGTCCATAAACTGCTGATAGATGCAGTTTTGGTTAGATGTGTACACTAGTGGCTGTCCTAATGTGAACTGGCTTAACATCTCGTACTTACGACAGCACTTGATTGTAGATTCCTTAAAAGCGATGACATGACATAGGTTCTCGTGGAGGCTGAGTTTACACTTGAGGACAATTTGAACACATTCTTGACTTTTTGCAGAGCCCATGTACACCAATAACAAGATGCCCCAGTAAGAGTGTAGTCATTATTTATTAGCATTTCCATGCTATGCATGCTCTGTCTTGGTTTACCCTCTCTACATCTTGTTTTTTCATTTAAGAAGAAACTGATATTAGAGAACTTTAACCCATTTGCCCAAGTTTAGAAAAAAATTTGTCTAATAAACCCCCTAGACTGGTTTTATCTTG
Organism: Hydropotes inermis; assembly: GCA_020226075.1. Taxonomy (NCBI): domain Eukaryota; kingdom Metazoa; phylum Chordata; class Mammalia; order Artiodactyla; family Cervidae; genus Hydropotes; species Hydropotes inermis. Next base: position 67,606,315 of record CM035280.1, on the reverse strand, counting down.
AACTATGCCTGACACATTTAAACAAACCCTTGAAAATTTGTGTATCTGTCCTATGATATTCAAGAATTTCATTAATTAGGAAACCCGAATTATATAAATATATGTGAAAATCCTTATTAGAATATCATTCAAATTTTTCTCATTATCAAATGGACAGTGTGGAGTTATTGTCTCAAGCACATATTAAATTTATAAGGTTCACAAAGAAGCAGTTATGATTCAATAAAGAGAACAGTTTACTGAGTAATAGAATTTCACAATTAGGAATGCTAAAGTATGTACATATAAATATAAATACACAAAGATGTAAGTTTGGTGACATATTTCATCTCTGAGAAATACAGATTGATGAAGAATAAAATTCTAGTTTAATGCTTTCTTCCATACAGATACATTTCTAATGCTTTATCATTTACCTCTCATTAATGTTTCTATTGTCACGAACCATGAAATAAGCTGAGAAGGATGTTCTTTGCTCAAGTTGGTGACTTCCTGGGATGTCTTTCCAGCTTGCCCCACCTAGAAAACACGTCCACATCTTTCAGGACTCTCTGGTAACCTCTGAATCTGTAACTCAAGCCCATGCCTGTCTTCAACTCTTGTGCCAAGTGACACAGTGTTCACTGGGCATCTTTACTTGGATTCTTCTGGGCCTCTCTACTCACTAAGAGATACTTTTTTGTATGTTGTACAAGCTTCTGGAACCATTATTATAGGTCTGCAAATACTTAACGCACAGTCACCGTCTTCATTCTTTGTTTGCAGGACCTAATCAGTGTGAAATAATGGCTGTTATTATCAACTGTTTGCTGAGCTCATATGAGCATGTGTGTGCGTGCTAAGTCGCTTCAGTCATGTCTGACTCTTTGTGACCTTGTGGATTGTAGCCCTTCAGGCTCCTCTGTCCATGGGGGTTCTTCAGGCAAGAATAGTGGAGTGGGGTGCTATTTCGTGCTCCAGGGGATCTCCCTGGCCCAGGGATCGAACCCTCATCGCCTGCGTCTCTTGCATTGGCAGGTGGGCTCTTTACCACTAGCACTGTGGGAAGCCCCCATATGAGTAGGGTAGGCAGTTAATGCCAAGAGAGTGGAAGTGAGAGGTCAGATAAAACCTGTCCTCCATTTTGGCAAATAAGCATTTTTATATTCACTTTTATAAACATCTCAGTTTTTAATGGCACTTGTAGACAAAAAACAAATCTATGAGTGACTTTGCTTATGAATGTACACTGTTTTCATTAGCTATTATCATATCACACTATTAACACTGGTGTGATAATGAATCACACTATTTTCTTGGATTGGGTTTTTGGTGGCAAAGCAGTCGCTTTCGGGAACTCTTGTCTGTTCAGCTTCTAAGTGGAGAAGTCCATGTCTGATGATAACCAGTTTAACATACAGCTCACTTCTTATGCAGTGAATCAAATTAAACCACCAAAGTTTCATGCTAAAAAGTTTCTCTTCTGAGTCAAGGGAAAAGATGCACAATAACTACTGATGACAAGTATGCAATATTAATTGTGTAGCTAATTAATTTTTAACATCATTCCTGTTTAATTAGTAACCAAAGAGTGGTGGCTGCCGCATACAGCAGGGCTTGTATATTATGTAGGTGTGAGAGCTTAGACTGCACTTGGGGTTAGAGCTTCAAGATTTATGAACCCTACATGATACTTAAAAAGTCCTCTCAAGCTGAATCATAATTATTAAGTAGTTAGAGTTTTAATTACATGATATATTTTCTCTTTATAGAGGAAGATGTTATCTAAGGGGGTTTTGACTGTGGGAGGCTTATAGGATCAGCGCCTTTGTGGAATTTTGTTTTTCCATGAACTACAAATATATTAAAAAATGATATCTCTAAAAGAGAAAAAAATGATTAATCACTAATCAGTGAATTGCTTTGGTCTTACTATCCAGAGAACAATCTCAGTTCTGTCCTGGAAAGTCCTGAGTTCATTTTATTTATTTGTCTAAAACTTTCGAGATGATAGAGTTGGTAACTCCTCTGTCTCTATTATTTCCTGTTTCCTATGTTATGGAGCCTCTATATCATTCTGCCGAGTCAGGTGGAAGGGAAAAAGGAAGCACTGTGAAACTGAGTTTACAAAAGCAGGAGAAAATCACTCTTTCCCGTTACATGTTTACAAGAGAAATTGGCTAAAAGGCTTCAAACTTGCAATTTTTCTGTAATTATGCTCTTAGAATATATGATGTGTTTTTATTTTCATAATTAGCAGGAAATCCACGTTATATATTAAATGTGACACAAGAGATATGAATTATGCAGTCAACGTGGTATGTGCTGACGACCACAAAGCCCAAGGCACGTTCAGTCGAGTTTCTATGAAAACCTATGATGAGTTTCAAGTACATCATTTCCTGATGGAGGATAAGGAAACATCCATCAATGCTAATTTTTGCAGTTTTTTCAGCTTTTATGAATACTTTAAAACTCCTAAAAAGAGTGAGCTTCCAAAATGCGACTTGAGCAAATTCGGCCAGTAATCTCCTTTGAGACAATTTAGGCTCAATGGAACCCTTGGATTTGCCTGCATATACACACATGTGTATTCAAACTTATTACAGATGAAGGTGGCCAGCTTAGTATATTTTAATGCTGTACAATTTAATGTCTAGTTAGTATCCAAACCTTCGACATTAGTTTATATTGGAAAATAGACACACTGCACCATGGAACACAAAGCAAATATATTTACAGATGATATAGGATCTTTTAAATTCAAAGTTAAGACTTTCATATCCATATATAGAGTGAACATGCATATTTTATTCACTTAATTCTTTTGAAAGAGTGAAGATTACTATACATATCTCAAAATGTATGTTGGGTTGAATGTTTATTTTCTATTAGGATAGCATTTCACAATTTACTAATGAGGATGGGAGGAAGAGGCCTAGGGAATAAAATTGTGTTGAATATTAAATAAACATTAAAAGTTACAGGACTCTGAGGTCCTTAGACATACTTTATAGAATAACATACAGTTATTGTGTAAGAGAGTCCAGTAAGGCAACAGCCTCCTAATTGGTTCCCTCAACACATCTCCACCCCTCACCCCATCCCTGCTCCATTTTCCACAATGAAGAGTTGTCCTGAAAAGTTAATCTCATCACATGACTTCTCTGCTTCAAGACCTCCTCCTCGGTTCCCCGGGCGATTCCAGCTTATCTCCCAGCCTGCCTCCAGCCCCACTTCCTGACGAACTGGCCCCCACGCCTTCACCTCTGGTCCCTGAACTGCAGACGCGGGGTGGGGAAGGGCCAAGAAGAGGGGCCCTCACAGACAAGCCCTGAACGGGGTCTTGCCTTTGAGGGGACTTGCTGCCTCTTCTGTAGTCGAGATAATAGGCAAGGGCTTCCCTGTGGCCAGCTTGGTGTAGTTTAATGCTGTACATTTAGCCATCCAGTTAGTATCTAAACCTCTGGCCTTAGTTTAGAGAAAAGCCTGTGCAGTAACGAAGACCCAGACAGCAAATAAATAATAATAAAAAAGATAACAGGTAATTTACTATGCACTGTTCTTACATTACTTTTTCATTCTGCACATCTGTTTTCTAACAAAGATGCTACGAAGCTACAGACAGCATTTTGTGAGACAGGTAAAGAGAAAGTGGACCTGCCCCCCCTCCTTTGTTCGACATCTGGATGTGGAAAGGGACTGGTACCAGTCCCACAAGCTCACAGACGGTGGGCGCACGGGCACCAGGGGAACGGCCAGGGGCCCCCCGACCTGCTGAGTCGGGACCACTCAAGTCCCAGCTCTGCGTGCTGACTGGCACCTTGTTGCCCAGCACAGGCCTGGCTGCTCACCACCCAAAAGCGGTCAGGAGGCCAGGCTGGTGGAGGGAAAGCTTGCTTTATTTTGGATGCCAGATTGGATGGGGAGGGGGGATGTCTATCCAGAGAGCTACTGCCCACTACTGACAACCAGTGGGCAAGAGCTTTTAGAGGCTGAGGGCGGGGCTGCGTGCAGAGACGGCACAGTCAGCTCCAGCAGTCATCCCGAGGCTGGCCATCGATGGTCCGACCAGCATCATCTTGGTTGTTTTACGTACAGTCGGGCTTCAGTTCCATGGTTGGTTTGTTCCCATTTCCTTGAGGCCAGTCCTCAGAATTGTAGCAGCGTGTCTCGGCTACAGTCTGCTCATCATGTGGTTAACTTCTCCACCTGCTATGGATTTCCAAATCTACAAGACAGCTCACAGGCTTTGGCTCAGAGTATCAGCTACAGCCCTTGGGGAGGAACCAACAGGAACTAAGAGTCCTCAACTATGCTTAATGCTGAACTGTTATTACTTGGTCTCCTTTGACCGTTTTCTTTTGTTTTCACGTTTTCTCACTCCTCCTATTTAAACCTATTCTTTGACTAAAGTTTTTCTGCAAACAGAAGGCAGGCTTGAGGACGTGGCAGTGTGGGAGTGAGGATCGTAGACAGGGTCCTGCTCTTTCTCAACCTCAGTGTTCAAGAGATGTGTGTTAACAAAATCAGCCTCACTGATTGATGCCTGTTAGCAGTCAGTAGGTTGAGGGAAGTGGGACCGTGTTTAATGATACTGTACAGAAATTTAAATACTGTAAAATATTTCTTTTTCTACTAGTAGATCAACTCTTTTTATACAAATACCTTAATTCTTGGTTTAAGTAAAAAAAAAAAAAGGATGCAGATTGAGTGCCTGTTTATTAATAAGAACTACAACTTATTGAGAGCCCAATGGTCCAGGAGGTTTATTATTTTCTCCTTTGAGCCTCCACACATCTCTAAAAGTGGGTACTGTTCACTTGTTTTTCACCCTGAAGGATGACATGCCCCAAAGCGCTCAGATAGGAAAGGGTGGTGTAGACAGGTGGGTCATGCTTATTTCATCCAAAGGAATCATCTTTTGTTGTGCCACGCAGACTATTTATATAAACCAGAGGCTTAAAAAACTTTACGCATTTTTCTCGATTCCCTGAGGTTTTCACATCGGAGCGCAGTATTTCAGTTGTTAGGAGGAGGCTGCAGGGGAAACAGGTGACCTTTTATGTAATCTGAGCCTGTTCCTTTTAGATCTTTGTGGATTCACTTGCAGATTCAAAAGCGAAAATAACATCCTTAATCTCCTAAAGTATTTTACGATTCTTCTAAGGAGAAATATTACAAAACTTAATTCAGTATTACATGATGCACAAATTCCCATTTAACTGTCACTGTTTAGGTGAGGAATAGCACTTCAAAACTGTTAAACCCAAACCGTGGCAGAGCATGAAAGAGCCTGTACATCAAGCACTCAGTCAAACGTTCTGTTATGCTAACCAGCTGGAGAGCCTGTCAGCATCTCCTGGGTCAAGTATGCCTCCGTTTTGATCATCTGAAAAGGTTTCCAGCACTGTGGTTGGTCCCAATTAACAGGGAACTGTGATCTTCTCTGATTCCTGGATTTCCCAAGTCAGGTAATAGACCAGACTCTAATGCTCACAAATACTGCCCTACTCAAGTCCCAGTATCTCCTCAGATACACAACTGTGCCTCTTGTTTTAACAGTGTCTTTCAAGAGAAACTTTGATGCTTCTTGTCTAAATGTCTTCATGGCTCCTGTAGTCAATTATATTTCCACATCATGGATTAAGAATGCTTTATGTTCAGAATGGGCTTCCCAGGTGGCTCAGATGGTAAAGAGTCAGCCTGCAACGCAGGAGACGAGGGTTCTATCTCTGGTGCCAGGAAGATCCCCGGGAGAACTCAGTGGCCACCCATGCCAGTGTTCTTGGGCTTCCCTTGTGGCTCAGCTGGTAAAAAAAATCTGCTTGCAATGTGGGAGACCTGGGTTCGATCCCTGGGTTGGGAATATCCCCTGGAGAAGGGAAAGGCTACCTGCTCCATATTCTGACCAGGAGAATTCCATGGACTGCATAGTCCATGGGGTCACAAATGGTTGGACATGACTGAGTGACTTTCACTTTCAATCTAGGGTATGTGGTAGGAATGGATTTGCTGGTTATAAGGTAAGAATATCTTTTTAAAATTAATCTTAATTGGAGTATAGTTGATGTACAATGTTATGTTAGTTTCTGCTGTACAGTAAAGTGAATCAGTTATACAATACGTAGATCCCCTGTTGTTAAAATTCTTTTCCCACATAGCTCATTACAGTGCTGAGTAGAGTTTCCTGTGCTAAACGGCAGTCTTATTATTGACCTATTTTAATATAGAGTGGTGTGTATATGTCAATCGCAACCCCCCAGTTTATCTCCCCCACCCCCCTCCCTGCCCTGGTAAGCACAAGTTTGCTTTCTACATCTGGATTCTATTTTTGTTTTGTAAATTTCTTCTGCACCGATTTTTCAGATTCCGAATACAAATGATGTCTGATGATACTTGTCTTTCTCTGACTTAGTTCACTCAGTATGATAATCTCTAAGTCCATCTCTATTGCTGCCTGTCTTTAGCTTATTAATAAACAACAACAAACTGACTTTCAAAGTAGTTGCACCCATTTATATTCCAGCAAGCAAAGTATGAGAGCTATCATCGCTCAGCATCTCTGAGTCAGCTCTTGGTCATATTCCGAGTGTTCCTGGTGAATTTGTTCTGGTGTCTCATTGAGGCTCTCTGTCTCAATTCCCTGAGACATTGTGAAGATTTCATGTCAATGGAATGGTTAAAGTTCTTTTCTTTTGAAAAGTATCTGACCAGGTGCTATGGTCAGAATATTCCCATCCCCTCCAAATTCCTATGTTGAAATGCTAGCCCCCAAAGGTGACCGTCTTCGGCACTGGGGTGGGGAAGGTGAGCAGATGGTGAGGGTGGAGGCCACATGGGTGGGATTAGTGCTCTTACAAGAGACCCCACAGAGCTCCCTAGCTCTGCACACAGCCAGAAGCGCCAGGTGTGAACCAAAAAGCCGGTTCTCATGGCAAAGTACGCTTCTGGCACCTGGATCTTGGACTTTTAGCCTCCAGAACTGTGAGCAGCAATGCCTTGTTCTTTATTAGCTACCCAGTCTCTGGTGTTTTGTTAAAGCAGCCCAAATGGATTAAGAGATTAGGGATTACCCCCACCCCTGCTTTTCTGTCGGGTTTTCCGTTATTTTCTTATTGATTTATAAAATTTAAATATTCTGAATGTGAGCCTTTTTGAAGTCCTACATGCTCAGATTTCATGGTGTGTTTTTATTCTCTATTAATAGAATTTTTAAATGAATATATTCTTTATTTAATTCATATTATTTACCAACTTGCTTTTAACAGTGGTATTTTTGTTGATTTTTTTTAACAGTGGTATTTTTGGTATATTACTTTTTTATTGAAGCCTGCAATGCAGGAGACCTGGGTTCAATCCCTGGGTTGGGAAGATCCCCTGGAGGAGGGCATGGCAACCGACTTCAGTATTCTTGCCTGGAGAACCCCCAGGGACAGAGGAGCCTGGCGTTCTGCAGTCCATTGGGTCCTCAGATTCAGACACGGCTGAATGACTAAGTACAGAACAGCACATGGTTAGTTTACAAAACAGTGCTAGTTTCAGATCTGTTGTAAGATGATTCAGTTATATATGTGTTTGTGTATATATATATATATATATGAATGTATATGTATAAATGTAATCTGTCATATATGTATGAATGTATATATATAAATGTAATCTGTCATATATATATATGAATGTATATATATAAATGTAATCTGTCATATATATATATATATGAATGTATATATATAAATGTAATCTGCCGTCATAGGTTATTATAAGATATTGAATATTGTTCCTTGTGCTATACAGTAAATCCTTGTTGTACATCTGTTTTACATAACGCGTGTGTATCTGTTAAGTCCATACTCTTAATTTATCTCTCCCAACCTTTTCCTTTGGTAATTGTAAATTTGTTCTTATGTCTATGAGTCCACTTCTGTTTTGTATATAGATTCATTAGCCTTATTTTTTAAGACTCCACATATAAGTGATAGCATGTAATGTTTGTCTTTCTTTGTCTGACTTCACTAAGTATGCTAATCTCTAGGTCCATGCATATTGCTGCAAGTGGACAGATTTCATTCTTTTTTATGGCTGGATAATATTCCCCCATGTTTATGTACCATGTCTTCTTTATCCACTCATTTGTAGACAGACACTTAAGTTGCTTCCATGTTGTGGCTATTGTAAATAGTGCTGCTATGAGTATTGGGGTGCATGTATCTCTTTGTATTAAGAGTTTTTGTCTTTCCAGATACATGCCCAGGAATGGGATTAAACCTTTAACTTTAATTATGATATAAATATTTATCAGCACAATAATAAAATATTACGTTAATAATTAATATTCATCCTCTGGCACTTTCGGCTGGCTCGTGAGTGAGCATAGAAGCCTTCCCTAGTTGAAGGGGTGCCCTCAGGCGTGGAGACGTGTGTCCCTGTGGTTAGCGGTCAGTGAGCACACACAGGCGACTGAGGCATACGGTGATATCTGCGCCACTCTGCAGGCTTCAAAGGTCCCTTCCTACCCTTCTTTTTGTTAGTAAAATAATGCTGCTTCTCCAATAATAAGTTTTCCTAAGTATAGGAATATTTCCTTGAATTATGTATTTTTAAATATATTTTTCTATTTGTCTTATTCTTTGTGGGTGGTGCCAGTTATGTAGTTTATCTTCTCTGTCTTTTGTATTTACTATTTTCTCTCCATTTCTTTACAGCTATTTGTTCTATTTCTTTTATTTCTTTTCTTTAGCCTACTTCTTACAAAGCTCCTCTCCTTCTTGTCCCCTGACATGAGGTATGTGCTGCATATCTGTTTACTTTGTTTCCATCATGGTTTCTATTTATGTGCGGTTTCTCCCTTCCAATTTTCCCTGAAGTCTAACTGCTCATCCTTTGTTTTCTTGCTGTGTCTGCTCTGAACCACTTTAATTCTTGTTTTAAAGAGTTATTATCAGTGTTAGTGTTAGTTCACTGAAGTACTTTTGGTCCTAATTTTCACTAGCTACATGGCAGCATTTTTCTGATGAGCTTTCTTTGTCCATCACTTTTTTTTCCTGTTCCTTTCCCTCTTTTTTCCCCTCTTAAATTGTGTCTGTGTGCTCAGTCACAGATCCTCTGCTTGTTCTGTTATATTGTCTTTATTATTGTTGTTATTATCACTCTTACTTATCTTGAACTGAAATGAGTCCCTTCTGGGCCAGCTGTTTGCAGGTTCGTCGGAACAGCCAAGGTGGTGTCCTACGCCAACAGTCCTCTCCCTGGTGCTTAGGCAGTGTCCTCAGGGCACCAGTTTATGCAGCCAAGTGAGTTCTTTTAAAGCCATCTTCCCCCTGGAAGGGGACCCGAGGTTACACAGCTGCTGTCCACCCACAGCCCCTGTCTTCACACCTTGCCTCCCGGCAGGTTACTTTCAGCAAAGACCAGGCCTCACTGCGCTCTTCACGCAGCCCACGCTCTCCACTTCCCCCCTTCACCAAATGTGGTCCTGGGGTTGCCCCCAACCAGTCCCCCTGAATCTTGGCTAAGGAGGGGCTGTTGGAGTCACCGCTCAGCCTTGTTCGCCACCGTGAGGCGCCCGCTCCGTAGGCTTCCTCCACCCTCTGCGGTTGCAGGTCTCCGGTCCTGGGGTCTCCTGAGGACCTGTGAAGCCCCGGCTGTCATCTCCTCCAGTGGAAATGACGTTTCACTTGCTCCGTTCTGTTGTTGTTTTAGAGGGATTCCTGAAGGAAGAAGGGAGCTATCTTGAAAACAAGAGTCGGTAGTTTATTGGGGAATAGACTCTGCTTCTCTCACCATCTCACAGATATTTGGTCTCTGCTCCAGGGCAACACTGTCCTTGCAGCTGGCGTGAGCATGGTCTCCATCTGTGCAGTCCATCAGCACAGCCAGCTCGGCCCCTGGACACATGAAAGGTGGCTGGTATGGCGGAGGGGTGGGATTTTTAGTTTCACACAGGCTCCTCCATCCATGGGCTTCTCCAGCCAAGAATACTGGAGTGGATTGCCATTCCCTTCTCCAGGGGATCTTCCCGACCCAGGGATGAAACCCAGGTCTCCTGCACTGGCAGGCAGGTTCTTTGCTACCTGAGCCCCCAGGGAAGCCTAGTTCTTGTTTGAAGATAAAGGGGGACCTGCCGGGGGAAAGGAGCAGGGCTGGTACCTCAGTGACCTTGTCCTGCACTAGCAGGAGTCCAGCTGTCCTCCGTACATGCAGCTAGAGACCCAGGCTTCCAGAGACGCCAGCAGCCCCTTCAGCCTCAGTGTCACTCTTTGAGGAGCCCACCAGGCTCCTCTGTCCACGGGATTTCCCAGACGAGAATACTGGAGGGGGTTGCCATGCCCTCCCCAGGGGATCTTCTCAACCCAGGGATCAAAACCACATCTCCCCTGTCTCCTGCCATGGCTGGCGGATTCCGGTGGATTCTTTACCGCATTCTTCCTTCCTGCAGCCACTCAGAAGTGGGCTTGGTCAAGAGGTTTCTTGTGAACTAAACAAAAGTATTTCAGCTTAACACTTACAGCCTGGGTGTCGGGGTTCCCAGGGATGGGCCATTATGTATAATTTGAGTTTATACGCAGCATCCCTTTAGTGCCTACTTGTAACAGAATCTGAAGTTTTTTCCCTATTACAATACTCTTGGGATGTACTCTTCCTACCCTTGGTCTCTAAGATATGTGGCTACCTGCTGTCTGTCATTTTGGGGGGTGCTTGAAGGAACAGCTTCTGATTTTGGAGGGGACACTGGAAGCTTAGGAAGAAACTGTACATTGTTACTCTGTTGTAAACATCATACAAACCCTCCTCTCAGGCATCGGTAAAATATTCTCCAGGTGATTTGCAACTGCAGTCATAACCCTTTAGACACAATTAAAAAATAAGTATTCCATTCTTGGAACTCACAAGGCTGGGACACGTTTTTAGACTTAGGTATTTTCTAGAAATGCAGGGTGGAATGATAAAGAATCCTGGCACAATTTTTTTGACAAGGGAAAGGCAGTACTTCTCTGTAATGAATAAAGTTACTTCCCGGTTTCCTACAAAGTATTTCATTGTTCTCTCCCAATGGAGTCCTTTGCTGTTCTGAAGACAGGGCTGGATAGCAGGCGAACAGAAGGAAGAGCAGAAAAAGGAGAAGAGAAAGGAATTAAGAGTCTGACCGGTTATGGCAGAATGAAATCTCTCAGACTATTTTTCTCAATGCAAGAGAGCTTATAAAAGCAATTTTCCCCTTTCAAAAATGACACTGATCATGCTGAGTCAGGCTGATGCTAGGTTAATATCTAAGCCATTTGGTTCTGTTCTCTGGGAGGTTCAGGGAATGAGTCACCAACAAAGGTAACTTCCCAATGAAATAATCTGACTTCTCTAACTTTCCCAATCTATCTGGAGGGAGTTGATCATTAGCAATTACTGGTGTGAAAGGCCACTGTTACCTCCTAATTGCAGTTAACTCAGGCTAGGTCAGAAGGGGGCGGGTAGCTGGGATGTGAGGCTATTTCCAAATGATTCAAGTTAATGAAAATTTAATTAACTATTTAAAAATTTTAAATTATGAAAGTATGATAACACATCCACAGGAGAGTTGGAGATACAGAGCAAATTTACATGTAGCTCCACTATATGTTACAGTTATGTTTTAAGTAGATAAATTGAGGTTTTTACTTGGAGTTTCAATATCAAACTCTCAAAAATTAATAGAATGAATATATAGAGAAGTAGAACAATATAGTAGACCTGAAAAGCACCATGAATATTTATTTTTAAAGTCTTTATTGAATTTGTACAGTATTGCTTCTGTCTTTTTTTTAATGTCTTAGTTTTTTTGGCCACAAAGCATGTGGGATCTTAGCGCCTTGACCAGGGTTCAAACATGTACTGCCTGCTCTGGAAGGCGAAGTCTTGACTGTGGACTGTCAGGGAAGTTCCTAATTTTATTTTTAAGATTCAGTTTAATTTTGGGTTTATAAATGCACTCAAATTTCTTAAACTTAGGTTACACAATAACCTATATTGACAAGAACGAATCCACAAGAAGACCCAAAAGGCAGTAACATCAACTCACGATGCTGGAATTTTCAGCTCCTTCATATTGGGGCTGACACAGAAAGACGCAGGATGAGTCAGGAGACACTGGAGGCTTGGTGTCAGTGTCCCCGAGATGACTAATGTCACTGGTCACGAATCGCTCCAAAGTAGCTGGTAGGAAAAAAATTCAGACGAAGTCATTATGCAGACCTTACAACCTTCGGAGAGTCTAGGCCCGAGGCTAGAAAATAAAAATGGGCCGCATGTGTATGCAACCAGCAAATGGATGAATTAGCTCCTTAAAAAGCTTTAAAATTGTCATGTTTAAGCAGCCTTGCTCAGTTTGAGTTGGAGAGGCAAACGGGAGTCAATCGCAGTCAGTATCTGGGGAAGGTGGAGGCTGGTGTCATTTGCATGGAATTCCTGTGTATTTTTTTCCTTTCACCTGCCATACATTCTTAAGTAATGCACACATATTCCTGCAGCTAGATGTGTGCTTTTTTAATTTTTATCTTTTTTTTAAAATTTTTATCTTTCGACTGATGAGTGGCCCATCCTTGTTTGACAGCTTTGGCAGAGGGGAGATAGAAGAGGAGATAATTTTTTTTTTTAATTATTATCAATTTATAGTTGATTTACAATGCTGTGTTAATTTCTGATGTACAGCAAAGTTATTCACTTATACTTTTCTACATACACTCTTTTCCATAGTCTTTTCTATTGCTCTGGTCACAGGATATTGGCTGTGGTTCCCTGTGCTTACAGCAGGACCGTGTTCATCCATCCTGTGTATAATAGTTTGCGTCTGTTAATCAGGCACGCGCAGTCTTCTCCTCCCAACTCCTCATCTTGGCAACCACAAGTCTGTTCTCTATGTCTGTGAGTCTGATTCTGTGTCACAGAAGGTTCATTCGTGCCATATTTTAGATTCTACATACAAGTGACATCATATGGTACTGGTCTTTGTCTTTCTGACTCACTTTACTTAGTATGATCATCTCTAGATCATCGATGTTGCTGCAGATGGCATCATTTCATTCTTTCTTATGGCTGAGCAATATTCCACTGTATATATGTACCACATCTTTTTTATACATTCATCTGTCGATGGACATGTAGGTTATTTCCATTTCTTGGCTGTTGTAAATAGTGCTGCTGTGAACATTGGGGTGCATATCTCTTTTTGAATTATGATTTTGTTTAGATACATGCCCAGGGGTGAGATTGCCGAATCAGAGGTAAATCTGTTTTTAGTTTTGTGAGGAACCTCCACTGTTCTCCACAATTGCTGCACCAATTTACATTCCCACTGACAACGAAGGAGGATTCCCTTTTCTCCACACCCTCTCTGGCATGAATTGTTTGTAGATTTTTTGATGATGGCCGCTCTGGACATGGAACAGCAGACTTGTTCCAAATAAGAAAAGGAGTACGTCAAGGCTGTATGTTGTCACCCTGCTTATTTAACTTATATGCAGAATACTTCTTGAGAAACGCTGGACTGGAGGAAGTACAAGCTGGAATCAAGATTGCTGGGAGAAATATCAACAATGTCAGATATGCAGATGACACCACCGTCATGGCAGAAAGTGAAGAAGAACTAAAGACCCTCTTGATGAAAGTGAAAGAGGAGAGTGAAAAAGTTGGCTTAAAAGCTCAACATTCAGAAAACTGAAATCATGGCATCTGGTCCCATCACTTCATGGCAAATAGATGGGGAAATAGTGGAAACAGTGGCTGACTTTATTATTCTGGGCTCCAAAATCACTGCAGATGGTGACTGCAGCCATGAAATTAAAAGACACTTACTCCTTGGAAGGAAAGTTATGACCAACCTAGACAGCATATTAAAAAGCAGAGATACTACTTTGTCAACAAAGGTTTGTCTAGTCAAGGCTATGGTTTTTCCAGTGGTCGTGTATGGATGTGAGAGTTGTACTGTGAAGAAAGCTGAGTGCCGAAGAATTGATGCTTTTGAACTGTAGTGTTGGAGAAGGCTCTTGAGAGTCCCTTGGACTGCAAGGAGATCCAACCAGTCCATCCTAAAGGAGATCAGTCCTGGGTGTTCATTGGAAGGACTGATGTTGAAGCTGAAACTCCCAATACTTTGGCCACCTGGTGTGAAGAGCTGACTCATTGAAAAAGACTCTGATGCTGGGAAAGATTGAGGGCAGGAGAAGAAGGGGACAACAGAGGATAAGATGGTTGGATGGCATCACCGACTCAATGGACATGGGTTTGGGTGAAATCCGGGAGTTGGTGATGGACAGGGAGGCCTGGTGTGCTGTAGTTCATGGGGTCGCAAAGAGTCGGGCACAACTGAGCGACTGAACTGACTCTGACTGGAGTGGGATGATACCTCATTTTAGTTTCAATTTGCATTTCTCTAATAATTAGCAATGTTGAGCACCTTTTCATGTGCCTGTTGGCCATTTGTATGGAGAGACTAACTGTTGGTAATCTCAAAGCATTAGGTGAAAACTCAGAAATCGCAGCAGGGGTCTCTAAGAAATCTTGGTCTCATCCAGAAATACGAGTTATTTATTGTCAGGAGCACAGTATCATTAACACACGTCAATAAGGCAGCATTACGTACAATATAGGATTCCTTTTGTTTTGACTGTGCGTTTTACTACAAAAGCAGATAATGACACTCAAAGTAATGAACCTTAAACTGTGAAGATTTTGTTTTTATTTTGAGTTAGATGTGCATCAAGTCTAACATGGGCTTTACCCAGCTCAGCAGTAAAGAATCTGCCCGCAGAGCAGGGGACCCAGGTGGTGAGGTTTCAGTGCCCGCGTCAGGAGACCCCCTGGAGGAGGGCATGGCAGCCCACTCCAGTATCCGTCCTGGAGAGTCCCGTGGGCAGGAGCCTGGCAGGCTAGGTCTGCACGGGCACAGAGAGTCGGACAGCAGGGCTAGAGCAACTGAGCATCTACAAATAAGGACTAGAGCAACTGAGCATCTACAAACAAGCGTCCTTGTAGCGCCTTATAAATCACCGTGGACGGAAAGCTATGTGCGTCATGTCATAGAGTCTGAGAGGCTGGCCAGGGTCAGATGACCCTAACTCCTCTCAGTCCCAGAGAAGGTAAACTTTTGCCCGAGAACACACAGCTAGTGAAGATTCATACCTTTTCATCCCCTGAGTTTGGAAATAAATGTTTTCAATTAGAACATAATTTTTTCCTCCTTTGGATAAGAAATGAAATGAGACAATTTCTATAACTCTTTCAAAATTGAATAATAAGATCATGAGCATTTTGCACAGTCCAGCTTCATTGTATAAGTTTCATTGTATAAATTTGTCTTCATAATCGGTGAAGTTCTCCAAATAACCTGTTCTGTTTTATATCTACTTCTTTCATTACTACCACTCAGATACACTGGAATTTTTTTTTTGTGGGGGAGGGCGGTAAAATTTTTACATTACCCTTTTACAGTGGGGGTTAATTTTACCTCAACCACTTTTTTAATATATAATTTAATCCAGCATTAAAAGTTATGGATTCTTTCTGTCATCTGACAAATCTCTTAAGAGCCTCTGCTTTTGAGCAATTCCCTTGAGTCCCTTTTTTTCTCTTCCACCTTAATATATAAATTTTTCCAGGTACTGGAGTGTGGCAAGCAAGGGAAACGTGCAGCCAGCCATGAACACAGTGGGGGTGAGCTCGGCGGAAAGGGAGGTGGGGATGAGGAGGAGCCAGGCTTTTCCGGGAAAGGAGGGCGGGAGACTCACTTGTTGATTCAGCGTCTCTGGTTCCTTAAAAGAAGCAACGTGTATAGCCTTCGATTTACGGTGTCAGGAAAGAAAGCTTTGCTTCTCAGCAAAACTGGTCCCTGCCTACCCCCCAGCCCTCATCCCCATCCTCTAGAAAGGAAGCAAAGCTTCCCAGTCCCTGGAAGTAAGCGTCTGACGCACTTGGAAGAGCTCACATCTTGGCCTAACAGGTGCCAGAGCCTTTCTGGTTGCGATGGGGGCAGGCTCTCCAGGGACAGAAACGTCGAGGTCTCCTGAAGCGAGGGGCCTGGGGCAGGAGACGTAAGACAGAGTCGTCGGAGGCCAGCTCCCTTGAGTGACGGTTTGCTCGCGGCTGTTCTGGCTGGCCTTGTCTGTGCACAGAGGAGCAGCGCCGCGCGCGAGTCTGTGCTCGCATCCTTTCTCCTTACCCACGCCCGTGTGAGGGCCACGGCCGCTCTGCGGCGCCCCGGGCCTTCTGCAGCCGCTCAGCATGCGCCTTTGCATCTGTCGCTTCCTTTCTCAAAACACAGTCTTCCCCAGCTCTGCCCAACACGTCTAGTCATGGCAGGAGAGATGACTGAAAAGATCATTTGCCTTGGCTAACGTTTCACTTGGAATACTCCTCTTGATCCTTTATTTTTTCCGAGACTGAGCATTAGACAGCCCACTGTCAGGATAAAAATGTTTCTAGCCAGAAATGGAGGTGTGTACAATGAGATACCAACTCCCACCGGTCAGAATAGCCATCATTTAAAATTCCACAAATAACAAATGCTGAAGAGAGTGTGAAGAAGGGAAACCCTCCTATACACTGTCGATGGGAATGTAAGCTGGCAGCCACTGTGGAAAACACTATGGAGGTTCTTAAAAAACTAAAAATAAAGTTACCATGTGATCCAGCAATCCTACTCCTGGGTGAATGTTCAGTTCAGTTCAGTCACTCAGTCATGCTGGCTCTTTGCGACCCCATGGACTGCAGAACGCCAGGCCTTGCTATCACCGACTCCCAGAGCTTGCTCAAACTCATGTCCATCGAGTCGGTGATGCCATCCAACCATCTCATCCTCTGTCATCCCCTTCTCCTCCTGCCTTCAATCTTTCCCAGCATCAGGGTCTTTTCTTGTGAGTCAGTTCTTTGAATCAGGTTGGCCAAAGCTTGTTGGAGCTTCAACTTCAGTGTCAGTCCTTCCAATGAACATCCAGGACTGATCTCCTTTAGGATGGACTGGTTGGATCTCCTTACAGTGCAAGAAACTCTCAAGAGTCTTCTCCAACATTTTCATAGTTCAAAAGCATCAGTTTTTTGGCGCTCAGCTTTCTTTACAGTCCAACTCTCACATCCATACATGACCACTGGAAAAACCATAGCTTTAACTACACAGACCTTTGTCGGCAAAGTAACATCTCTGCTTTTCAATATGCTGTCTAGGTTGGTCATGGCTTTTTTCCTAAGGAGCAAGCATCTTTTAATTTCATGGCTGCAGTCACCATCTGCAGTGATTTTGGAGCCCCCCAAGATAAAGTTTCTCACTGTTTCCCTTGTTTCCCCATCTATTTGCCATGAAGTGATGGGACCGGATGCCATGATCTTAGTTTTCTAAATGTTGAGTTTTAAGCCAGTTTTTTCACTCTCCTCTTTTACTTTCATCAAGAGGGTCTTTAGTTCTTCTTCACTTTCTGCCATAAGAGTGCTGTCATCTGCATATCTGAGGATATTGATATTTCTCCCCGCAGTCTTGATTCCAGCTTGTGCTTCATCCAGCCCAGCATTTCGCATGATGTACTCTGCATAGAAGTTAAATAAGCAGGTTACAATATACAGCCTTGACCTACTCCTTTCCCGACTTGGAACCAGTCCACTGGTTAGAACAGTGCAGTTCTAACTGTTGCTTCCTGACCTGCATACAGATTTCTCGGGGGCAGGTCAGGGGGTCTGGTGTCCCCATTTCTTGAAGAATTTTCCACAGCTTGTTGCGATCCACACAGTCAAAGGCTTTAGCGTAGTCAGTGAAGCAGAAGTGGATTTTTTTGGAATTCTCTTGCTTTTTCTCTGATCCAATAGATGTTAGCAACTTGATCTCTGGTTACTCTGCCTTTTCTAAATCCAGCTTGAACATCTGGAAGTTATAGGTTCATGTTCTGTCAGAGCCTAGCTTGGAGAATTTTCAGCATTACCTTGCTAGGGTGTGACATGAGTGCAATTGTGTGGTAGTTTGAACCTTCTTTGGTTTTGCCTTTCTTTGGGATTGGAATGAAAACCGACCTTTTCTAGTCCTGTGGGTGGATTTCACTCAGCCACAAAATGAATGAGATAATGCTATTTGCAACAACATGAATGGACCTAGGGATTGTCCTACTAAGTGAAGTAAACCAGACAAATACCATATGATATGACAGTGTTAGTTGCTCAGCCGCGTCTGACTCTTTGCAACCCCATGGACTGCAGCATGCCAGGCTTCCCTGCCCTTAACTGTCTCCCTGAGTTTGCTCAAACTATACTATACTTCAATTAAAAAAGAAAAAAAAAAGAAATGGCAGTGTGACACCTAAGGAGGGCAACGGAGGAAGAAACTGCATCTGTGTTTCTGTTGTAACTATCCTTGCTTGCTTGATGTCTGCCTAAGAATGACATTTTGGCCTTCCTCAGGAAATTCACTGAGGGCTTTCTTTTGCTCTTCTATTTTAAATTTGCAATAGCTTAGGATGTGCACACATTAGGAGGGGCAGGGCCTGATTCCCGAATGCAGGGCCTCCTTGGCAGCCAGTCAGCACACCGAGGCTGCTGTGGCATCACAATTGCATCCTGCTTTCAACAGCTTCCTCTTCCCTTTCACAGAATTGGAAATGAACTCAGCTGGGATACTTCGGCCTCAGCAAGCGGGAAGTGGTCGCTTAAGGAAAACACGACAATAATGAATTTATTCCCCTGTGGTTAGCCGAGCTAAGGAGGGCAACCCTGGAGGCAGCCGTCTAACTTACGGACCACCTAACATCACTACTTTGTGGTTTAACTGGAACCTTGTGATCTATTCGAAAATTTCTACCTTTTTATTTTGAAATAATTTACAAGAATGGTGCAAAAATGGAACAAGAGTATACCCTTCTGCCAACTTCTCTCAATGTTAACGTGTTTCCTGAGCGTGATGCCATGTTCAAAACTGGAGAATTCATGTGGAGTTAATTCCACCTAGTTACCTTCTGATCTTAGTTATATTTGCTGATTTTGATCTGTTTCAGGCCCAGGGTCCAGTCCTAGATTATACCACTTCCATCTAGTGGTTGGATAATGACTTTTAAAGATTGCTGCATACCACCTACATATTTAATTTTAACTTTAATTTTGTTTTAAAAAGCAATTAGGAAACTTGAATATAATGATGTCATAATTACAGTAAAAATGCCCAAGCCTGGTGATTGTGAATTCAAGTAACTGCCCTGCTGCACTTATTCCAGGTAAAAGGAAAACAAAAGGGAACATTTCCCCGAGCACATTTACTTCTCACCCACTTTAAATGGGAAGTGCCATTAGGAGAATTCGCCAGGCCAGCACTTCCCAGGGTTGACTGGGTCAGAAGCCAAATTAGTATTGCCTCCTATTTTTAAAATCATTCTGATGCATTCCAGTATTATTACCTGACTCCTGTCTTTATCCAAAAGTAGCCTTGGGTTTACCCCTCCAAAATGCTTTTTAACTCCTTTTGCTTTGACTTATCAACTGTTGGAATTCTCAGTCTATGTCAAGGTAGGTGGAACTTTGGGGTACCAGTTGTGTAATTAATACTGGGCTAAGCAATATTCTAAGAAGTAGATTGGTTCCAGCTATAAAGAGCTGAAATCTTATAGGAAAGGGAGTATATATTTGTCTACAAGTTGATTAAGTTGTGTACATTAGAGTGCTTCAGAGAAACAGAACCAACAGGGAATATGTAGATACGTATTCACACACACACATGTGTTAATATATATACTTGTTCTCTCTCCTCACTCTATAGATATGGGGCTTCCCTGGGGACTCAGTTAATAATCTGCGTGCAGTGCAGGAGTCCTGGGTTCAGTCTCTGGGTCAGAAAGATCCCCTGGAGAAGGGAACGGCAACCCACTCCAGTATTGTTTCCTGGAGAATTCCATGGACAGAGGGGCCTGGTTGGCTACAGTCCATGGGTCCGCAGAGTCAGACACGACTGAGCAACTGACACTCCACAAATAAGTATACTTTTCATGATATATATGTGTATATATATAAACTCTATAGTACTTTCTACATGCGCATGCGCGCACACACACACACATTTACTGGGGCTTCCCAGGTGGCACTAGTGGTAAAGAACCTGTATGCCAATGCAGGAGACATAAGGACATGGGTTCAGTCCCTGGGTTGGGAAGATCCCTTAGTGAAAGGAATGGCTACCCATTCCAGGATTTTTGCCTGGAGAATCCCATGGACAGAGGAGCCTGGTGGGCTACAGTCCATGGGGTCACAAAGAGTGGGACACGACTGAAGCCAGTGAGCAAGCATACGCGCATATTCATTTATTATAAGGCATTGGCTTGCATGACTATGGAGGCTGCAAAAGCCAAGACCTGCAGTTAGCCAGCTGGAGACTCAGGAAAGTCGATGCTTTAGTGCAAGTCTAAAGGTTAGAGAGACCTAGGTCGCGCTCCTATGTCGGAGTTCCCTCTCCCTCAGCCTTTTGTTCTGTTCAGGTTGCGATGTGGACGGTGGGCCCACCCACCTTAGGAAGGCCCCCCACCTGGGAGCCTCCCTCCATCCTGCCCGGATGCCCCCACCCCTTGGCTGTCTCCTCTGCCACGGGAGCGGGGGACCCGCCGCTGACACCCACACAGTGCCTTTCCCCCCTACCGCTCCTGCCATGGTCGCTGCCGCTGCCAGTCCCAGAAGCGCTGCTGAAAAATGCCTTCTTCTGGGAGGCAGGGTAGTGCTGTAACTATGGGGAAGTCACGTAGTGGCCCTGGTTCCCGTTTTCCAAAAAACGAAGGGGCTGCAGGAGATGATGGCACAGATATCTTGCAATTATCTAACTCTATGATTCTTCTCTCATCCTGCTTCTTGCTGCTTCTGCATTTTATCCATTCTCCTACCTGCTTTGGGTTCCACTGAAAAAGCATCTTCCTAAGAATAGATCCTGGCTGTTGATGAAGCTCATTCTTCTCCAGGCCTAGTGGACCAGTCAGTGGGCCCTCCCAGATGCCCCCAGCTTTCCTTTATTCGTGTCCAGCCTTTTCCAGATGTGTAGATGTGTAAGGTTTGATTAACCACCTGAGAGGTCCTTTGGCGGGTGGTGGGGGTGGTGGTGGTGGTGAGGTGGGAGAAGGGGCGATTTTTCTGAAGTTTTCCTGGAGCTCAAGCGTTTTATAAGACTAATCTCTAGAAAGATATGACTTTGTTCTAATGACAACAGCACACAAAATACTTTTCAAAGCATTCCTTTCCTGTACTTTATACCACTTTATAAAATGAAAAGTTACTCGTAGGAAAAAGAAAAGAAGGATGAACATCATTAAATTTTTTTTTTTTGATGTGGGTCATTTTTAATGTCTTTATTGAATTTGTTGTAATATTGCTTCTGTTTTTTATGTTTTGGTGTTTTGGCCACAAGGTATGTGGGTTTCCCTAGTGGCTCAGACGGTGAAGGATCTGTCTGCAATGCAGGAGACTCAGGTTTGATCCCTGTGTTGGGAAGATCTCTCGGAGAAGGGAATGGCAACACACTCCAGTATTCTTGTCTGGAGAATTCATTCCATGGACAGAGGATCCCGGAAGGCTACCGTCCATGGCGTCGTGAAGAGTCAGACATGACTGAGCAGCTAACACTTACGTGGGATGTAGGCTCTCTGACCAAGAATCAAACCCACACTCTCTGTATTAGAAGGGGAGGTCTTAACCACTGGACCACCAGGGAAGTCCTCATAAACTGTATACAAACAAAAGGTAGCATTCTCCTCAAGCTTCCACAGACAACTTTTAAAGCAATTAGCATAATCTTCTAACTCCCTGAAGACTTTAAGTTGGCCCAGAAACTGGATGCAATTGAATTTTTTAAACATCTATAAAATTTAAAAATGGACTATCTATAACATTTTAAGATCTGACCTTATTTATGATTTATGCTCTACTTTTTTCATCACGTTTTAGCACAATTTAAATTTTTCTTTAAGACCAGCTCTTTAAGTGCCTACAAAGAGAAATAAGCTTGACTAATAAAAGCCAGAGAGTCTGTCTTCTGGGGTAAGCACAGAGGAGTTGACAAAAGGATCTTGACTGTCAAGGATCATTTAAAACCAATGAATTAAAAATCAGGAGGTCAGGGAGAGTCGCACAGAGATGATAAGGCTCTCTGTATTTGTCTTAGCAAAGGCAGCATTAAACCAGAGTGATTTTCCCCTTGGTTCTTTTTCCCCCACCAGGGAGAAACGTGAAACTCAATTTTACCCTTGGTTGAGAAGGTGCTAATTTGTCTGACAAGTTGTTGGAATCCGAGGATGCTCAAGGTATCCTTGATGTCTCAAACCTTCATGCTGAGTGAAGCATGCTTTCAATGTGTCAATGTTTGGGAGGTTTTCTATATCTCATTAGGTCAGAACAATATAAACTACATGAATGCAAATGGGGCGGCAACTGTCCCCTCGAAAAGGCGAAACCTTCAATGTGTTCTAAACCAAGGCGATTTTTGAATTACCCTCATTCAATTAATGATTTTATTCGACATCAACCTCTATTCTTTTATATCCTAGAGGACTTGAACAAACTTTTCCTCCATTTGCTGCCTGTTCTTAGAGGCGTGATCTTCAAACCCTCCCCTTTATTGACCGTAGTCTCAATGAGTGTTTATCAAGAAGGCTCCTAGGAGGGAGAACCATGTAAATATGAAAATGTTAATTCCTTTTCTTTTTAATTGTGTATTTATTGATTTTTTTCATATCCTTTCTAAAGCCAAGAATTATCTGTGTGACCGACCTTTGCATGTTGACGAAACCTTAGCCGGTAAACTGCTGCATTGTTAGGAGAAAAGTCCTGCGGCCAAAGAAGACTGTTTCCCAGCGCACAGTTCACCCAAGTTGCACAGTTGATAGAAATAACCAACACTTAACTCTTAGTTTGAGCTCGGCATTTTTCTAAGCACTTTTACTCATGTTAACTCGGGTAATCCTCACAATAACCCTGTGAGGTGGGAATTATTATTTCAGCTTTACAGAAGCAGAAAAGTGATGACAAAAATAGCATCTCTGTAAAGCTGTGGAGCCAGATGCCCCTCAGATGGTCTGGTGTCCAAGTCTGGCCCCCAGCGCCCATGTTGTGCTGCTGTTTCCCACCCCTGACCCTTAGCTACAAGTGAGAAGGGATGCAGGGCGCTGGTTAGTACTGCTGTGGGGTGGTGCATCTCTCCCGTCAGATCTGCTTGTAGCTGAATTTTTTAAAAGCAAAATTGTAATCAAATTTTAAAATTTGCAATAACGTTTAACATTTACTTGTCATTTTTTTTGACCAGCATTATGTATCATGTAACCTGGAGTAGGAAATGGCACCTCACTCCAGTGTTCCTGCCTGGAGAATCCCATGGACAGAGGAGCCTGGTGGGCTACAGTCCATGGGGTTGCAGAGTCGGACACCACTGAGCAACTGAGCATGTATTATATAAAGACTGAAATCTTGAAGCAGTCCTTTGAGATAATAAAGAGTTGTTAGTTACCGAGTCCCTACTATGTGGGCAACATCTTTCACTCATTTCATCTTCATAATAATTTCCTGATGTGGCTATGGTCGTTCACATTTTGCACAGAGGAGTATGAGATTCAGAACTATTCCCAGGGCTCCATGTTACATGAAATACTGGTTGTTTCCCAATATTCCCTCTTTTCAACTTCATCAGTAATGAACCCTCCAGATTACTAACTGGATGTAAGAATACCTGGAATAAAGATTAGTCTTAAAGCATTCCTTGCAGTTAGGTGTTATCATGGGATAGTGTTCTGGCCAATGAGGTATTAGCAAAAGTGTGAGACTTCAGAGAAGTAGCCTTAAAAGTGAGACTGTGTCTCTGACCTTGCCCCCCAGCATACTTCTTTCTTCTGGCACAACACAGATGTGATGGCTGGTGCTCCAACAGCCTTCTTAGGTTGTGAGGAGACAATCATTACTAAGAACTGAAAAGCCCTGATAGTAAAGATTCTCTAGTACACAACATGATGTCAGCTCTGGACCACCTACCTCTGCAGTTCTTTTGAATGAAAGGGAAGTGCAGTCTTTTACAGTGTTTGAGCCACTATTGTTTGCACAGTTCCATCTGCAGTTGTAGCTACTCCTGATTCATATGTTCTATTTCCAGTATCTCTATTTCCCAACTTGTCATGTGCATTCAGATTACCTGGAGGTCTTATTAAAGTGTAGATTTGGACTCAGTATGTCTGAGGTGGGAACTGAGAATCTGCATTTCTGATAAGCCCCTTCGTGATGCTGAAACTGCTCACTGGTCCATGGACCACACTTAGAGGAACACGGTAGAAAGAACTAGTACCAGAATTAGTCCCTAGGGCTCTCACATATCAAAGTCCACACTTGTTTCTTTATGTCTAGCAATCTCCCTTAGCACTTTCACTTTTATAATTTTTTCTTATACCCAAACTATTATAATCATAGTTTAAACATGTTAGTACTTCAATAACTTGTTTCCTTAGCATCTCTAGGATACAATGTAGGCTCTCTATGTAAAGTATAATTGCTTCAAGGTGAGGTTGGCATGGAGTGAAACTAAATGGATGGTGGCAGGGTTTATGTGCTAATTTCAGTTTATTTAATGATTTAGTTGAATGCACAGTTGTCTTCTGATTGATTTTTGAAGAGGACTAAATGTCATGAGCTAACAGGAATAATACGATTATGAGAGTCAGATAAATAATACAATTATATTATGTAAGCCATCATTATGACTTCCCAGGTGGCTCAGTGGTAAAGAATCTACCTTCCAAGTAGGAGTCACAGGTTCAGTCACTGGGTTAGGAAGATCCCCTGGAGAAGGAAATGGCAACCCACTCCAGTACTCTTGCCTGGAGAATCCCATGGACAGAGGAGCCTGGTGGGCTACAGCCCACGGGGTACAAGGAGTCAGACAGGACTGGGCAACTAAACCACCACCACCAAGGCATCATTATAGGCTAAATCGGCGGTCCTCATCCTTGATTATAAACTAGACTTTGATGGGGGATGTCTGGAACTTCTGTTGCCAGACTGGACCTGGGCCAGTAGACCTGAATCTCTAGGGATAGGTCCCAGGCATCAGTGCTTTTTAGAGACTCCCAGGGGATTTCACTTTGTAACCAGGTTTACAAACCACTGAGCTAAGTGGACAGTTTTCATGCAAAACTCCAGATGGATTTAGAAAACCCTTCAACCTTTAAAATAAATATCAAATGTCAGATGATTTTTCTTGGAGTTTCTTTTGTCTGCATCAAGAGTTACAACCAACTTATCTGAACATCTTCATTCCTGGCTTGTATATGTACTTTGGAAGTATAATAAGTCATTTGTTAAAGTGGTCAAAGTGATCCTCAAAGTGCTGATATCAGTTGGGAGCATCTCTTCATGTTTTAATGATTGTTGGAACACGCATTCTTGAAGAAATTGACAGTCGTGTACACGCAGAGCATGCTATCAGGTGTGGGTACTAGAGCTTGCTTTGCCCCTCCAGGCACCCTGTCACCTCCTCCCCTGCTGACTTCTTTGGACAGCATCCTGGTGCGTGCCCTGCGCCCCTGGGTGGCATAGGCCAGTGTGGGCAGTCCCGTCCGCCCACCCCGAGATCTACAGCGTGCGTGCTAAGTCGCTCAGCAGTGTCCGATCTGACTCTTTGCGATCCCACGGACTGTAGCCTGCCAGGCTCCCCTGTCCATGGGGGTCTCCAGGCAAGAATACTGGAGTGGGTTGCCATGCCCTTCTGCAGAGGATCTTCCCCACCCAGAGATGGAACCCTCGTGTCTTGCACCTCCTGCACCGGCAGGCGGGCTCTTTACCACTAGGCCCCCTGGAAGCCCGGGTCTAACCTGTAGGAGGAAACTAGAGCCGCTCCTCTCTTGGCTGTCTGCAGGGTTTGCTCGGACTCCTGCTGTGCCCCCTGGAGGTCACGGTCGCCTCCCAGGTCACCTCCTCCACTGGCGCCCGCACACGTTGGGTCCTGGCCTCCCCTTCTCACCCTGGAAGCTGAGCCAGGCAAAGACTTGTGACTGTTGGTCCCACTGTCCTGCTCAGTCCCTACTGCTGACCCGACCTGCACTCACACGTTTACCATGGTCTCTGCTAAAACAAACTCTCCGAAAGCTCATCCCTCTGGACTGTGTCTTTGGAGCTCTGACTGATAGGGTGCCTGATAAAATGGGAAGGTAAAAGTCTGTCCTGAGCACGCACCAGTGACCGAGGCAGCAGCTGGGAGGAGGCCCTGGACTGCCACCTGCTCTAACCCGTCCTGGGACCCATGGCCTACGTGGAGAAGGGGTGTAATCTTCTTTAAGAAGCATTTTTTTTTTGCCTCTGTTTTTACAGGTGAACTACAAGTTAAATTCTGCAGTCTGATTACCATTGTGTGATTTAAAAGCACCAGTTCAACGATGCAATGACACCACCCTTATGGTAGAAAGTGAAGAAGAACTAAAGAGACTCTTGATGAAGGTGAACGAGGAGAGTGAAAAACTTGGCTTAAAGCTCAACATTCAGAAAACTAAGATCATGGCATCTGGTCCCATCACTTCATGGGAAATAGACAGGGAAACAGTGGAAACAGTGTCAGACTTTATTTTTCTGGGCTCCAAAATCACTGCAGATGGTGATTGCAGCCATGAAATTAAAAGACACTTACTCCTTGGAAGGAAAGTTATGACCAACCTAGATAGCATATTAAAAAGCAGAGACATTACTTTGCCAACAAAGGTCCATCTAGTCAAGGCTATGGTTTTTCCAGTGGTCATGTATGGATGTGAGAGTTGGACTATAAAGAAAGCTGAGCGCTGAAGAATGCTTTTGAATTGTGGTGTTGGAGAAGACTCCTGAGAGTCCCTTGGACTGCAAGGAGATCCAACCAGCCCATCCTAAAGGAGATCAGTCCTGGGTGTTCTTTGGAAGGACTGAAGCTGAAGCTGAAACTCCAATACTTTGGCCACCTCACGCAAAGAGTTGACTCATTGGAAAAGACCCTAATGCTAGGAGGGATTGTGGGCAGGAGGAGAAGGGGACGACAGAGGATGAGATGGCTGGACGGCATCACTGACTCAATAGACATGAGTTTGAGTAAACTCTGGGAGTTGGTGATGGACAGGGAGGCCTGGCGTGTTGTGATTCATGGGGTCATAAAGAGTTGGACATGACTGAGTGACTGAACTGAACTGAATTCAAGGGTATCATTTTTTAAATTTACTGATTTCCCCCCTTTTTACTGGGATATAGCCGCTTTACAATGTTGCGCTAGTGTCTGCTACACAGAAAAGGGAACCATCTACAGCTGTACACGTACCCCCTCTTTGGGTTTCCTCCCCATTTCGGTCGCCGCAGAGCGCCGGGCAGGGCTCTCTGTGCACACAGCAGGTCCCCTGTCGTATCTGCTTTATGACAGTCGTGTGTGCTTGTCCGTCCCAGTTCATCCCACCCTGCTTTCCCCCTCTGTGTCCATTATTTGTTCTCTATGTTGTGTGTCTATTTAGGCTTTGCAAACAGTAAATTTGCTTTTTCATTTTAAAAGATTCTGAAGTGCTTCATAGTTTTCAAAGCTTTCACACATTGATCTCATACAAGCACGGCCTTTATTTCTCTTGCTCTCAACACGGCTCCCTCTGGAGTATTTACTGCTTTCAGTGCTTGCCTCGTGTTTGTTTATGTCTGTGTCTCAACTCATCCTCTCATTTCTTAGAATTCAAGGTCTAGATCAAAGGCTGTCTCTGCCATGAAGTTCTCCCTGATTTTTCTCAGGTGAGTTGTGGTGTTTGTACTTGGTGAGGATGATAAAGAATTTCAATCCGTGTCCACCAGGTGATGAGCAATATGTGTTAGCTAGTTTACTATAAGGGCTCCTCTTGTGGCTCAGTGGTAAAGAATCTGCCTGCAACGCCAGAGCCACAGGAGACATAGGTTCAATCCCTGGATCAGGAAGATCCCCCGGAGGAGGGCACGGCAACCCTCTCCAGTATTCTTGCCTGGAGAACCCCATGGACAGAGGAGCCTGGTGGGCTGCAGTCCATGAGGTTGCAAAGAGTTGGACAAGACTGAGGGACTTAGCACAGCACGCACGAGCAAGCACTTAGTCCCACCGTGCCTCAGGCTTCTCATCTATGAAGTGGAGATAACAGTGCAACTCTTCCTTGCAGGACACTGAGGTTTAAATGGCATCATCATGTTAATCATCTGGCACCACACCTACAACATGGCCAGCATTCAGTAAACAGTGTTATTAAAGGAAGCACACGATTGAAAAGCAAGCAGCCCAGGGGCAAGACCACAGATGAAGCGGAAGTGCTGCAGTTTAATGATTATTGTATGAAAAAGCATACTCCTGATAGATGAGGAAGCATCTTGACGTTGAGAGTTATGCCAGGACAGGGTATCCTTGTATAAAACCGCTCTAGTGATGTGAAAAAGATTCATATAGTCTATCTCTCTCCAAAGGGTATGTCAACGATGAGATTTACACTTCCTAAGTGTTGTGGAGGGTGATACGTGTCATTTATTTGCGTGTCAGTAACTCTATAATCATCACCATGGAGGACCCGCTCACTTCTCGCTGACCTCCCTTCTCCACCCTGGACATTCCTCATTACATTTCAGATGTGTGCTCTGATGTGCGGCCAAAAACCTGGGTGCCGCGGAGTGACGGCGTGCAGGAGATGGGGCGCGTCCTGCCGTGATTCATTCTAATTGCACCCAAATCTAACTAATGGGGGCGTCAGAGTGGTCGAGGAGGGAGAGGAATGTGGCTTCTCCTTCTGCATTTCTTTTTCCAGAGGCTGACCCCAGAGAACTGTTGGGACTTGATAGCCACAATCAATAGCTTGTAAAACAATAAGGTCAGCATGGTAAAGATTCAGATTTTTTGTCTCCACTTGGAATGGAAAGAAACCTGGTGTGCTGAGCCATTGAGGTGAGTCTGACCTTCGCTGGCTGACTGATGAGAGGCCCGAGCAGAGGACGAGATAAACGAATAGCCCAGGGAAGGGGCGGTTGTAAATATGATATCTGCACGATCCTCGTCTTCACTCAGGGAGCACACGGCATGGCTATTTTGCTGTTGTATTAAAAGAACATCTCAGCTGCAGTAAAACAGCACCTTCTTTAAGAGGGTTCAGAGTGGGGAACCTAGACGCATATGTGTGATTTCTGAGGAAGGTGTCTTCAAATGTCTTTATAGTAATACCGTTGAGTTAATTCCATTAACTCACTCATATTTTCCTAAGTTCTAAGTTCACCTAAAATTGTATTTTAAAGACTACGGATGAGTATTGTTTATCTCAAAATTGTAAGTAGAACTGGTAGTTCAGAGGTTAGATTTTTCTACGTTTAAAACACAGACTAGAAAAGAATATGAAAAAGAATATATATATATATATATATATATATATATATATATATATATATATATCTGAATCACTTTGCTGAAACTAACACAACAGTGTAAATCAACTATACTTAAAAACATACACACTGAAGGAGTATTGTAGGTCTGCTTATTTCTAAATCAGGCTGGTCTTAGAGAAGCAGCTATTTCCACTGAATCTCTGCAAAACATTTTCGAATTTGATTAGAAAGTATGGAGGAAAGAAATTGCCTTGTGAATTAAATAACTGCTTGTCTTCAAGATAAGAGGTTGCTTCTATCACCCAGATGTAGATAAGCTGAGATTTGAAGTTCCACATCAGCTACGGATGGAAGAAACCCAATTTTCTGCATTAAAGATGTCTTTAAAAGTTTTCTGAAAATGTGTTAGTATCAGTGGCTTACAAAGATTTCCTGGTGATCAAATCACTCCACCATCAATTCTTTTGATGATTTGAGGGTAAACAATTAGGCATATATAAGCTTCTCAAATAAATTCGGATTTAAAAATTGGAAGGAAAAGGTCTTCTTAGCGTGCCTAATGCATTTGTTGAAGACAGATAATTGGAGGAAGAGTTCAAGGTGCTTGCTGAAGCTAAGAGGATCAGAGGGAGCCGCTTTGAGATACAAGGAGGTTGAGGTCGCAACACCCTGGGGAATGGAGACTACTTTGGAGGAAAAAGAAAATGCAGAAAATGAAGCAGAACTGACCCTTGAGTTGAATATAGTTGTAGTTAAATTTATGGGGAGGTCCTGCTCAGTATGATAGAGTCAGAGTTTATTTTCTGAGCATTAGTAAATGCTAGTCCTCATCTACCTCTACAAACCCAGACTTTCTCTTGCCAGGCAGCTTCTGGGTTTGAATTTAAGTAAATATTCCAGAAGACCTCACAGCGTGGGGTACAGCCTGCCTTGACGAAGGTAATGACTTCGTAGACTTGAAGATTTTAAGATGTGACTAGCTGTGATGGGCTTTTCATGTAAACAAGCAAAGTTATCTTTGTTTTTCAAAGTCTGCCTTTATGCTGGTAAGTATTCTGGCATTGAGAATGGGACCTGATCAAAGGAAATTTCAAAAAAATGGAAAGTATAAATTCTTTAATAAATAAAAGTGTAATCAACTATTGAGTAAAGTCTCCATTCTGAAACTGCTGAGACTAGGTGCTTAAAATATTTGGATTGTGTGTGGTTATAGTGATCAGATTAAACCTGCTTCCTAGGTTCATATGTCGATCATCTCTTTTCCCAAAGGAGATAAAATATAATCACTGAAAAGAGGTACTTTTGTGATCCTCATGTGCCACCCTCCCAGCTAAAGCATTAAAACATTTATGATATAATTGGAATTACAAATATCATAATTATAATATTTTATACATTTATAATTATAAATTTATAAATAGTGCCAACATCACCTCTCATTGCAAATATCTCATAGTCACTATTAAGAGCCTTATGAAAATGCTGCTACTTCTAAGACAGGCATTTCCAATTTTGTAGATTTTTAAAAAATGCTGCCTTGCCTGAATGTGAAAGGCTAGGGGTTTTCTCTCTGACCACAAAAGTCCGTCCTCCTATCTTCTGATTGTAGTAACTGACAAGTTGAACATTCTTTGCTTTTTTGTTGTTATTGTTCAATCCCTAAGTTGTGTCTGACTCTTTGTGACCCCATGGACTGCAGCACACCAGGCTCTCCGGTCCTTCACTATCTTCCCGAGTTTACTCACATTCATGTCTGTTGGGTTGGTGATGCTGTCGAACCATCTCATCCTCTGCCACCTGCTTCCCATTTTGCTTTTAATCGTTCCCAGCATCAGGGTCTTTTCCCATGCGTTGGCTCATCTCATCAGGTGGCCACAGTATTGGAGCTCTAACTTTTTTCTTTGCTTTATGCCTGCTTTTCCAGATAGGGCTGAAGAGGCTCCTGGCGGCCTCTTGCCGCTGGAATCTGCATCTTCCCCAGTGTCCTGTGCTTGGGATCATCTGGAGGTTAAAGTTCACTTGGTCAGCTTGGAAAGAAGACGTCCTGTGTTTTAGCTTGATACTATTGATCTATATTGATTAGAGTATTACCGAAAAGATACTAGTTGATGTCATGAGAAGTAAGACAGTCTAACTGAATCGCTCGTCTTTTAGCTGACAGATCTTGGTAGGTCTGTCGTAATGAGACCGACACCATTCCTGCCCTCAGGCGGGAAGAGAATTGACATCCGAATTTAACCACATACAACCCGTGTGTTTCAGGACTGCGCTCAGGCACAGCAGAGGGGGTGGCCCGTCGTACGTTTCAGAGGGAGGCAAGGGATCCGCAAATGCTCAGGGGCGTTGACTGAGCTGCGTCTGGAGGGACCGAGTCTGGGGGTGCACAGCGGGGCCGGACATTTAGGGAAGACAAGGCAGGGAGACCAGCTAGGTGGATGTGCGAGACACTGGAAGTCCTCCGGTGACGGCACCCGCAGACGGGTCATCCGACTCTCGGGGCGGGGAGCAGGCTGCCCCGGCCAGCCGGAGTTGCACTCACGCTCTTGCGTAACGGTGGTCTCCACGCTGCCTTCCCCCCAGTTCTGCCTCCTGCAGTCTTCATTCTTCCTTCCTCCGAGCAACGTCCCCTCCTTTCATTCTGTGGTTCCCCGCTCTCCCTCCACTCCATCCTAAACCTGAGATGGAAAGTGAAGGAAAAAGAAAGGGCTTCCCTGGTGGCAAGGATGGTAAAGAATCTGCCTGCAGTGCAGGAGATGCGGGCTCAGCCCCTGGCTCAGGAAGTTCCCCTGGAGGAGGAAATGACAACCCCCTCCAGTATTCTTGCCTGGAGAGTCCCATGGACAGGCGGGCCTGGCGGGCTACAGTCCAGGGGGTCGAGAGCCAAATCATGATTTGAAGGATTGCATCATTGGTTCATACTGACCTTGTGTTACAATGATGGTTATGCCCACGGTTTATTTTGATATATTGGATAAAGTGAAGTCATCTGAGCTTTGATATTTACATATTTAAAAGAAACGGGGGGGGGGGGACCAATATTTTAACTCCTAGAAAAAGAATAAGTCTGCACCACTTCTCCCAAGCACAGTGTAATATGACTTATGTGATACTGTAATCTAATGAAGCCTGAAATGATTGAAAATACTTCATGCTGCATAGTAATTCAGACAGAACGCTTGCTCATGGTGGCACCGGAGACTGGCAGACACTCAGAGGAAAGGGGACTCTTCCATCTCCATCATCTCCAGCTGTGACCCAACTGTCGGGCGGCCTGCAGCTGCCCTACCTAGCACCTCAATCTCAGGCTTGCCCCTCCGCCTTCAAGAAAATGATTCTCTCTTTCTCATTATTTTCTTTCCTTTAATGTAGCATCTTCCCCTCTGCTCTGCTCTCAGTACTTTGTTTACTAACATATGAAGCCTCAAGTTTTCTATGCCTGTTTTTCATCCAAATGAATGTCACTTGCTGCTTATGCGAATTATTTTGACTTTGTGCTCAGTTGTCTCCAACTGTTTTGCGACCCTTTAGACTGCAGACCGCCAGGCTCCTCTGTCCATGAGATTTCCCAGGCAAGAATACTAGAGTGGGGTGCTATTTCCTTCTCTAGGGGATCTTCCTGACCCAGGGATCAAACCTGTGTCTCCTGTGTCTGCTGCATGGCAGGCGGATTCTTTACCCGCTGAATCATGGCACTAGAAAAACATATTTTAGGTTGGATTATGGTCCAGTCTCCTACAAATAGAGGCAGCCTTTCTTTCAATGCATCTTATTTAAATAAAGCAAGGGCACAAAACGTATTTTATCTTTAGATCGTTAGTCAGCATGAAACATTCTCGCCTACCCATTCATACACAGTCTTGTAAGACGGTGGCACCTCCTGACCTCGGTTCTGGACCACGCCTGTCTTTCAGCTGAACCTTGTCACTTCCCCAGGATATTGCTTCTCGGGGGGCAGGCTGAAATGGTGGCAGCGCCTTCCCTTGCGTGCTGTGTGGTCCTGCCCTGGGACGGGGGCGGCCTGTGTGACCCGTGGGCGGCTGTGACCCGGTGCCAGCGCCGTGAACCAAGGCCTTTGTCCCGCCTCTCCTCGTCGCCGCTGTCAGCGTCTCCAGGTCACTGCCCCCCGTCCGCTCCGTCCAGCTTTCTGCTTTGACGTCAGACTCACGGTGTTTGCCCAGCGTTTGCCAATGGCAGAGGACATGGCTGTCCTAGAGCGCGTTTGCAAACGTACCTCGGACTAAAGGCGGGGCCGGCCGCCTGCGGTGTGAGCTCAGGCTGCCTCCCGAGTGCCGGGTTGTCTGTCTGCCCGTGAGCCAGTCAGCGCTTCGTTCTCCGGTCTTTGCTGACAGGTCTTGTTCTCCGCGAGGTCTTCCTGTTTGAAACTGCCCTACGCCTCTCTGAGCTTCTTACTTCTGTTCTGCTTTTCCTTTTAGCGCTTACCGGGCCCATCGTATCCCTCCTTCCTTCTTTCCCTCCCTCCCCCATCCTCCCTGTGCCCTCCTCCAGCGTATTTATTTATTTTAGTCTTGGGCAGTAGCTGTCCGGTCAGCGCTCTGTTTCTAGAGTCTGGGGCTGTGTGACTGTGGCGGGCACGTAACACATGGGTCTTGAACGGATGGATGAGTTAAAGAAAGCCACCCTCTCCTCTCCGCATTCCCAGCGCACAGATGGTACCGTCCCCCCACCCCGGCGCTAGTTTTCACAGCGGGCTCCAACCGCATCCAGGGCTTAGTTGCTGTTTCTCAGCCTCAACCCTAGATGTGCGGGTACAGACGTAATGCTAATGCCACTTGCATCTGGAGTGCAGGCGGCACCAGTCATGGCCAAGATGCTGGAGACTCGAAGAAGCCACTGGGGCTGTTTCCAGGCTCTGCTTTTCCGGGAGAGGCAGGAAATTCCAAGAAAAGGACAACTGCAGATTGAATGGGCATCAGGGACTGACGGTCCTGCAAGAGGACTGACCGACGCCTTTCATATCGTTTTAAACGTCCTACCTATTTTAAACGGGTTCACAAAAGGGCATCGTATTAGATGGCTCAGGCGGCCACAGAAAATACCACCTGCGGGTGGGTTGGACCACAGAAGCGCTGCTCGCAGACGCGCAGGCTGGAGATGTGGGCGCGGGGGGCCGGCAGGGTCGGGCTCTGCAGAGGCCTTCTCGCGGGCCTGCAGGCAGCAGCCTGTTGGCTGGGCTCAGCTGGCAGATGGGGAGTCACAGCAACACTCCGCTGTTTCTTAAAACGGCACGAGTTCCTCCACGAGGACTCACCCCGCTGGGAATGACCTAAACCTGGTTACTTCTCAAACCCCAGATCGATCGCACCGGGGGTTAGGGCTTCAGCGTAGCAGTTGGGGGGGTGCAATTCAGTCCCCGAGGGGGGGTTTATTCCTCTGTGTGTCCTCAGCACCGAGCCAGTTCCCAAGAGCAAATCTCCTGATTGCGGTTGACTTCATGTGCTTTCTGATGGTTTAGGCATTTTAATGTCTTCATTTTATTGATGATGTGGGGGCAAATGGTAAAATATTGGAAACTTGAAAATTTGAGTGTGAGGTGGTGAAAGAGGGAAGTAAGTCAGGGCATGTATGGGCTAAAAAAAGGTGGTAACAGTGTGGGGGGTGATTAGGATTTGAGAGAAAAATACCATATATCAGCACATATATATGGAATCTAGAAACAAGATATTGATGAACTATTTGCAGGGAGGGAGTGGAGGTGCAGGTGTAGAGAAGGGCCCTGTGGACACAGTGGGGGAGGGGGCAGTGGGGTAAATGGAGGAAGTAGCGTAGACACACACACACACACGTGTGTGCCATTGCCTCCTCCAGGGGATCTTCCCAATCCAAGGATGGAACCCAGGTCTCCTGCGTCTCCTGCATTGCCAGGCAGGTATTCTACGACTGTACCACCTGATGTATGCACTAACCGTGTGTGAAATAACCGTGTGTGCTATATAACACAGGGAGCCCAGCCTGGAGCCCTGTGATGATCTGGGGTGGGGCAGGATGAGGGGAGGGGAGGGCGGCTCAGGAGAGGGAGGGTGTGTATGGCTAATTATGGCTGATTTGCCTTGTTGCATGGCAGAAACCATCACAACATTGTAAAGCACTTTTCCTCCAACTAAGAAATAAATTTAAAAATATTTACAAAAAAAAAAGAGGAAAGAGCTGGTCTGTACTAAAACGCACAGCTTTACTTAGGACTTGCGGTTCCGGATGCACCTCTACCAAGGGCTTCACTGGAGGAAAACAGTCAGTCCCTGTTGTCTGACAATGCTAATGGGCAGGAAGCAAAGGATGATTTATAAACTGATGTTGGAGCTGGAATTAACACGTCTCCTCACCACACGGACGTGCAGAAGGAAAGCGCTGCTCTCAGAGCGGGGCGGCTTCCCTCCACCCCCTGTTCCTATCTCACATGCTCTTTGACAATGCAGAGCCTAAGGATGACCTGCCAGGGGGTCCTTACGGCAGATAACATACAGGATGCTCACTTAAACTCGAATTTCAGATAAAGAAGTTTCCAGTATGACTAGATTCCGCATACTTGTGGGGTAAACACATACTTAGAAATTATTTGTTATTCACCTAAAGTCTAAATTTACCTGGGTGTCTTGCTAAATCTGACAACCCCAATTATAACGCACAAAATTTCCTTAGAGGTCATTAACTAACTCAGAGGCAAAATGATCCTTTAGTTCCTTCTTGGTAACCTGGAGGAGAGGATGAGGCTTGAGAACAAGCACAGGTGGAAAACATTCTGTTGTTATTCAATGTTCTGAGCTGACGTTTGATGGTTTAAAAGGGTGATACTCTATGTTGCCATGTTGGGACTGTGCATGCGCTTCCCCGGTGGCTCATGGGTAAAGAATCTGCCTGCCAGTGCAGGAGAGGCAGGAGACCCCGGTTTTACCCCTGGGTCGGGAAGATCCCCTGGAGGAGGAAGTGGCAACCACTCCATTATTCTGGCCTGGAGAATTCCGTGGGCAGGAGAGTCTGCTGGGCTGTGGTCCACGGGGCTGCAAAAGCGTCGGCCGTGACTTAGCATTAGAGCACGCGTTGGCATTGTATGGATTTAACAAAAATTTTTTACTGTACGTTTGGATGAGGAGATCCAGTAAATCACAGAATGAACCAGCAAGAAGGAAGCAGAGTCAGAGTTCAATCCCCTGATCTTACAGAAGAGGCACCAAAATGGCAGAGAGGAGATAATGCCTTGGAGTCAGACCTGAAAACAACAGGTCATGTCACGTCATAACAGGGGTAGTGGGGAAGTGAACTGTACTGTCTGAGCTTTAACTTCCATTCCACTTTTATTTATTTTTCAAAATTTGTATTGGTGTACAGTTGATTTACAATGCTGTGTTAGTTTTAGATGGATAGCAAGTTGAATCAGCTATAGATACACACATGTCCACTTTTTCAGGTTCTTCCCCCATATAGCTCATTACAGAGTGTTGAGATAAACAGCAGCTTCTTATTAGTTACCTGTTTTGTATACAGTAGTGTCTGTGTCCATCCCAGTCTCCCAGTTTATCCCTCCTCCCTCTTCCCGGCCACCCCCAGAAACCATGTTTGTTTTCTACATCTGTGACTGTGTTTCTGTTTTGTGAATACCTTCATGTGAGGCACGGTTTAATTCCACACATAAGGGATTTCATATGTGTGTCTTTGGCTTACTTCACCTAGGATAATCTCCAGTTCCCTCCGCGCTGCTGCAGATGGCATTATGCCGTTCTTTCTAACGGCAGAGTAACACTCCATTGCATATGTGCACACATGGTCATCTATTCCTCTGCTGGGTGTTCAGGGTGCTTCCACGTCTTGACTGCTGCAAACAGTGCCGCTGTGAGCACTGGGGTGCCTGTGTTTTCGTTCCGTTCCATTAAAGGTGGGAATGGCTGTGTTTCCCTTGCAGGACCCCATTGAGGGTGAAGTGAGCCCACAGAAGCCCCAGAGCTGCCGTCCTGGCGTCTGCCCCTGCTCATCCCTCTGTCCCCCCGCCTGGGCATTGGGAGTCCTGCCTGCAGTCCAGATGCCACCACAGCCGCGCTGGGTTTTTCTAGGTAATAGTCATCCGCTCATTTATCATCAAAGTCATACCGACCAGGTTCTTGGCTCTCTCCCATCAAGAGAAACTGACTAGAGGCCAGACGAGAAATCCAGCAAGGCCTTATGGGGGCCGGCTGCCGCAGAGCGGAGCGGGGCGGGGCAGGAACACACACAGGCTCCCTTGCTTGCTCTCTCCCTTGGTGCGGGAGAGGGGCGGTCTCGTTTCTTATATGGGCTGACGGCTGGCGGGCCTGTGCAGGGGTCCAGTCACAGGGTGGTTTAGGTGGTGTGGTGGTGTAGAGTGCATGGGGCATGCGCAGTATCCACTGCCCCTTTTTGCCCCAGACTCTCCAGAAGTGGCAGCTGGTGTTTTTTTTTTTTTGTCTTTGTATCTTTTGGGTCCAGAATTTCCCCCAGCTGCACATGCAGGCAATATTTTTAGTCCCACGTAGCTTCCTTGTGTCTTGTTGCTGGAGGAGAGGCGTGTCCAGAGGTGTGTCCAGCCATGTACCAAGGTTCCAGGTCCCAGCTCCTAGCCTGTCTCAGAAAGTAGAGTACTTTACTTGCGGGATTAATATAAGCTTTCACCTCGATCCTACTGGCCAAAATACGCAGGGAAGAGGAAGTAAACAGTGTTCGTCTGAAACCCCCTACCCCCCCGAAAAAAGAAAAGCGAGTAACTTGAGCATCTCTCGCTGGGGCTGGGAGAGTGTGATTTACTCGGGGGCTCCAGCTGGGTGATCCGGGCTCTGCCATGAAGCAGAGGGTTGCCTTTGGTGATGCTCTTTCAGAACTCCAAAACTTGGATTTTTTTCAACATGTTTTTGCTTATCCTGTCACATCAGTAGGTTCCCCCAAACTGCTTACTGTCGTGTCCTGTAAAGTGGCGGTCCTCAGAATATGGCCCCTAAGCCACTAGCAAGAGTGTCAGGGGCATGCTGAGGTGTTTGCGGGCTCAGCCGTGTCCAGCTCTGTGCTACCCCATGGACCGTGGCCCGCCAGGCTCCTCTGTCCATGGGGTTCTCCAGGCAAGAATACTGGAGTGGGTTCTGATGGCCTCCTCCAGGGCATCTTCGTGACGTAGGCATTGAACCCACATCTCCTTCATTGCAGGCAGATCCTTACCACTAGCGCCATCTGGGAAGCCAGGGGCACCAGGAGCTTCTTGTAAAGGTCAATTATCAAGGGCCCGCCCAGGTCTTCCAAACCTGCAGCTCTGAGGAGGAGGGACCTGTGGCCCATGTTTTCCCAGCTCTCCTCGTGGGGGGCAGCGCTGGCTGAAGTCTGAGGACCCCGGCCCTGGGAGCTTGGACCCCCACAAGCCTGCAGGTCTGTCTGCTTCTTGTTGTCTTGACGTGTGTTATGGTGTGTTAGTCACTCAGCCGTGTCTGGCTCTTTGCGACCCCATGGACCATAGCCCTCCAGGCTCCTCTGTCCATGGGATTCTCCAGGCAAGAATACTGGAGTGGGTTGCCATTTCCTTCTCCAGGGGATCATCCTGATCCAGAGACTGAACCCAGGTCTCCTACATTGCAGGCGGGTGCTTTACCATCTGAGCTACTAGGGGAGCCTGTTGTCTTGATAGTGATGGAGTTAGATCTGTCTGCATCTCTGCTTGCTCTGATTATAATTTGGGACACTTGGTTCAGGGACATGGGAAGGAGGGCCACCACGTCCTTTGCGTGCAGAGTGTGGGCCAGGTATTATGTTAGAGGCCTTATATCCATTGTCCTGGGGGCCTCCAGGCTGCAGACTGGTGACTCCCATTAGATCAGCAGTGGTGTTAGGTTAGAGATAGAGAGCACCATAAATGTAACGAGCTTGAAACATCTCCAAACCATCCCCTCCACGCTCCAACCCGGTGCTGGAAAAACTGCCTTGCATGAAGCCAGTCCCTGGTGCTAAATAGGTTGGGAACCCCTGAGTTACCCTATTTAATGCCCACAGCAGCCCTGTATAGTGCTGTTATCCCCCCTCCCACTTTATAAAGAACCCGAAACTCAGAGATGTCTAGTGAGTTGTCTAAGCTCACACAGCTCCAAATGGATAGAGCAGAGGTAGAAGGCCAGCTCGAACTTTCGGCCGTATGACTGTAGCCACACAGAACACGGTTTGGCTCTTCTGCCAGAAGCGCCGTGAAGTTGGAAGGACCGAAGGCTGGCGGGGTCTGGGGAGAGCTGAGCCGGGTTTCTGCAGCTTGTCGGGGCGAGGGAACCGCAGGTGAGAGGGCGGCCGTCAGGGGCTCCACGTCGGGTCCAGTCGGGGAGGAAGGGACTGCCGGGCACACGCTTCTCACAGCCAAGTTTACATAACTTAAATGAAGCAAGGGTCGCAATTAGAGACGCTCGCGGGGACCAGGCATGTATCATCCGTGTCCACCCCGAAGGGGACCAGGCATATGTATCATCCGTGTCCACCCCGAAAAGAGAAAAACATATTTAGCTTTGCAGG
Source organism: Hydropotes inermis (assembly GCA_020226075.1). Taxonomy (NCBI): domain Eukaryota; kingdom Metazoa; phylum Chordata; class Mammalia; order Artiodactyla; family Cervidae; genus Hydropotes; species Hydropotes inermis. The sequence goes on along the minus strand of CM035280.1, from coordinate 67,566,508 downwards.
CTGGGACCACTCTGCCTCTGTGCAACGGTGTGGCCTCACGGAAGAGCAAAAGAATACATCGAATACCTCCGAGAGATGAATTTCCCCAGGAAAAAAATAAATGAAACAAAGGAAGATCCTCTGATTACATTTAAATATTTCCTTGCCAGTGCTTGGGGGAATTCTAGGCTTCCGAGCTTGCAGAGGAAAGCTTTTGTGCCTGGGAACAAGGTGATTGGGGCTCTGTGCCTGGGAGGATGGGGGGAGGGAGGAAGGGGCTATTTCCATAGTCACACAGGTGCAACAGTTTGGCGTGAGTGATGGCCTTACAAATGACCCTGGCACGGAGCAGAGGAAACCCAGGGAGAAGATTAATTGAATTATAGCTACAGTATGTGTGCATTTTATTTCTGCAGTGGAGTCGAAATGGATTGCGGGGCAGGCTCACCAGCTGGGGTAAGGTCACAGTATTGAGGAAATGGGAGGGATATGGATGAACAATTTTCCGGATGGAGAACAAACTTCAGGTTGTTCGCTCTTGGGTGAAGTGTTTTTGGGGTTTGGATATGCTCAGTCTGTACTTTTTCTAAGAGCAATCTGATTGTTTTTCATGCCGGGATATGACTGGCATCTGAAGAGTTCCCTTTAAGACAATAGAAGGCAAATTGGGATAAAGACTAAAATACTTGCTTCATAACACAGTTTCTCACTTTCTGAGATTATTGATTATAGGAGTTTTTTCCTGTAGGGCACTTAAAATTTGTTATATGAAAAATGAATATTCAAATGTCTTTGCTATAGCAGTGTATATTGCCAAAAATATTTTGGGGATAGCCCTATGGCAAATTTTTTCTAAAATCATCAATATGATTTCACATTTCCTTGGAATATTAATCAAGTGATGTGATTAAGCTCATACTGAAATAATTGCCTAATCTCTCAATGGCATGTTTGTGTTTTGGTGATAAAAAGTTGAGGTTATCCAAATCGCTCAATCTCTTATTTAACTATTTACTAGGCTATCTATTTAATTCTGTTATGTAGTCTCTTGTGTCCAGGCTTGCTTCTGTTTTGTTTGCTTTTTGAATTAAGTGTTTTAATGTTTTCTTCAACGTCCCTTTGGATGACATGGCTGAAAGCAGTTATTTCAGAAATACCAAGTATTCCAAGGGCTAGCAAACATGGTTCTAGCCCTGAAAATGTATGCTACACTTCTTCAAATGCAGAGAGGGGTACTATGGGATCAACACAAGAAATAAACATAATACAATAAAAGAATCCTGTGCAGGAGACTCGGGTTCCATCGCTGGGTCAAGAAGATCCCCTGGAGGAGAAATGGTAATGCCTGGGGAACCCCATGGACACATGAGCCTGGCAGTCCATGGGGTTGAATTTGGACACAGCTTAGCGGCTCAACAATAAGCAATAACAAAGGGCAACAACATAGTTTTTAAAAATCACAAACCTTTTTCTTTTTTATATGATTATTAAAGGTTACACCCCATTTACAGTTATCACAAAATATTGTCTATATCCCCATGGGGGAGAAATATCAATAATCTCAGATATGCAGATGACACCATCCTTATGGCAGAAAGTGAAGAGGAATTAAAAAGCCTCTTCATGAAAGTGAAAGAGGAGAGTGAAAAAGTTGGCTTTAAAGCTCAACATTCAGAAAACTAAGATCATGGCATCTGGTCCCATCACCTCATGGGAAATAGATGGGGAGACAGTGGAAACAGTGTCAGACTTTATTTTTCTGGGCTCCAAAAATCACTGCAGATGGTGATTGCAGCCATGAATTTAAAAGACGCTTACCCCTTGGAAGGAAAGTTATGACCAACCTAGATAGCATATTAAAAAGCAGAGACATTACTTTGCCAACAAAGGTCCGTCTAGTCAAGGCTATGGTTTTTCCATTGGTTACGTATGGATGTGAGAGTTGGACTGTGAAGAAAGCTGAGTGCCAAAGAATTGATGCTTTTGAACTGTGGTGTTGGAGAAGACTCTTGAGAGTCCCTTGGACTGCAAGGAGATCCAACCAGTCCATCCTAAAGGAGATCAGTCATGGGTGTTCATTGGAAGGACTGATGCTAAAGCTGAAACTCCAATACTGTGGCCACCTGATGCGAAGAGCTGACTCATTGGAAAAGACCCTGCTGCTGGGAGGGATTGGGGGCAGGAGGAGAAGGGGACGACAGAGGATGAAATGGCTGGATGGCATCACCGACTCAATGGACATGAGTTTGAGTAAACTCCGGGAGTTGGTGATGGACAGGGAGGCCTGGTGTGCTGCGATTCATGGGGTCACAAAGAGTCGGACATGACTGAGCGACTGAACTGACTGATTAGCACCTAGAACACTCTGCACACAGCTGGCCTGTTCAACAAATGCCAGAGCCCTGACTTCTTTCCCTGCTTTAAAAACTGTTTAAGAGAAAATAGGGTATACTGGAAAGACTAGGGGCTGGGCCTACTTCTTCCTCTTAATTGGAGGGTAGTTAATTTGCAGTGTTGCATTAGTTTTGGGTGTTCAGCAGTGATTCAGTTGTACATGTGTTGTTGTTTACTCTCTAAGTTGTGTTCAACTCTTTTGCAACCCCATAGACTGTAGCCCACTAGGCTCCTCTGTCTATGGGAATGGCAGGTAAGAATACGGGAGTGGGTTGCCACGCCTTCCTACAGGAGATCTTCTGGACCCAGGGATCAAGCCTGCATCTCTTATGTCTCCTGCTTTGGCAGGCGAGTTCTTTACCAGTAGCGCTGCCTGGGAAGCCCATCTATCTATCTGTCTATATATCTGTATATACACACACACACACATTTCAGATTCTTTTCCCTTATAGATTATTACAAGTGTTGAATATAATTCCCAATGCTATATAGTAGGTCCTTGTTGATTGTTTTATATATGTGTGTGTTTGTGCTTAGCCGCTCAGTCGTGTCCGACTCTGCAGCCTGCCAGGCTTCTCTGTCCATGGGATTCTCCAGGGAAGAATCCTGGAGTGGGTTGCCATTTCCTTCTCCATGATTTATATATAATAGTGTGCGTATGTTAATCTCAAACTCCTGATTTACCCCTCTTCCCTTTCCCCTTTGGGAGCCGTACATTTGTTTTCTGTGTCTCTGGGCTGGGTCCAGTCTTAGCCAAGTCATTTGAACCTGGGTGAGCCGTGGCTCATGTTTGTCTTAAGCCTCCTCAGTCTGCCTGCTGAGGGTCGTCCTTGGCCCAGGTCCTGCCCCTCCCCACTCTTGCCGACCCTTTGGGTCTCCGAGCTGTGTGGGGTGATGGGTTGGTGCCCCCATCAGTGCCTGCCCGTGTCGCTGTGTGTTTATGTAAACTCATGGAGTGTGCGTTTCATTGTGACTTAAATGACCCACCTTCAGGGGTCACAGAAAGACGTGTATCTGCCCTGATGCTTAACAGGGTGACTGTGAGAAGCTAAGAAAATAAGTGGAAGCCACTTACCAAGTGGAAGACGCTAGACAGATGTTCATTAAGTCTCTGTGCCTTTATCCCTACAGCCCTGAACGCTTCGTCCTTCCTTTCAAAAGGCTTAAATCACCTCGCGTGCTTGACTTCACATCCCTTTAAAGTAAAGGGCTAATTGCTTGCTTTAATAAACCTCTCGCTTCTGACAGTCTATTAGCTACACTCTCCCCTATAAGTTGTGCAAAGTGACAGCTGGATTGGTTTTGAGATCTTGCAGGGGTTTCTCCTTAAAGTCTTTTCTAGGGAGTCTAACTAAAGGAAAAGGGCATGGCTTTTTATCTCGGCTCTCTCTCTCTCTCTCTGGCAGTTGGTAACATCCTTTGGTAAGGTTTTTGAGGAAATAAAATTTTAAATTAATAATGAAAACCATGGGCTAGAACCTGTCTCCTGAGCAGTTTACTCCTGAGGTTCATCCAGGCTCCCAGAATTTGGAAGTAACTGGAACAACAGCGCTCCAGACGGGCCTGGGTTCAGGCAGCCCGGCCTCCCTGGAGCCATGGTTCTGGCGTCGACACTAGAATCATCGCGCAGCGCAGGACGCACTGCCCGGGGGAGCGCGCGTTCCGACCCCGCGCCGCGCTCCCACACTGCTCTGTCCACGGGCCTCTCCAGGCAAGGATATGGAGCGGGTCGCCGTTTCCTCCTGCAGAGGATCTTCCGGACCCAGAGACTGAGCCCGGACCTCTGGTGCCTCCTGCGTTGGCAGGCGGATCCTTTACCACTGAGCCACCCAGGAAGCCAGCTCCCTGCCGGATTCTTGCCCGGAGCATGCCAGGGACAGAGCAGCCCGGCGGGCTCCAGCCACGGGATGTGGCCGAGCAGCGGGCACGGCCGGGCGTGTGGCCTTCACGCCGGCAAACGCAGCGCGTGCCGCGTCGGAACCGTGGGTGACCTCTCTGGTGATTTGCTTCCCGTTAGAACCTCATGTGATTTAACTCGTCACTGTTCCCTGCTAGACTTTCAGTTCTTTGAGAGCAGACTGCATCTGCCCGTTCACAGCTTCCTCCCCGATGCGTAGCCCAGCGCCTGGCATAGCGGGCAGACACACGTGTGTTGAAAACCTCAGTGAATACACGATCTCCTTAACAGTGCGCCCTGCAGTGGGGCGACACCCAGCCGGAGGGTGAGTGCTGGATCCAGCCCCACTGTCTTCCCCCTGGCAAGCGTGATAAACGCGGACGCTGTGCTCACCCTCGGGTGTGAAATCCGGTGTCGGCAATGGTGAAAGCGGCGGACGCTGCTTCCGGCAGGCAGAAAACACACTACACAAGGCCCTTACGGTCGATTTGTCTGCAGCGCAGTTTAGACGGGACACAATTCAGGCTCCACACTAATTTCTTCAGAGAGGACTGTGTGTGGCGGGAGTGCAGGAAGGGGGCTGGGTGTGTGTGCTCAGTCACGTCCAGCTCTGCACAGACTTATTGACTGTAGCCCGCCAGTCTCCTCTGCCCAGGGGATTTCCCAGGCAAGAATACTGAAGTGGGTCGCCATTTCTGGGGAACTTCCCGACCCAGGGATTGAACCTGCATCTCCCGCATTGTCAGGTGGATTCTTTAGCACTGAGCCCCCTGGGAAGCCCAGGAAGGGGGGTAGGTGGTGAGAAAAGGGAGTTGAGGCAACACAGAGAAAATTCTGGGGAAGAAACCCTTGACTTGCCTAGGTGTGAGCCATGCAGAACCAAAAGCTTTCTATCACAAAGGCCAGGGACCAGCGGTCTCAGTGAGTATGGTAACTGACAGCGTGTATTTATATTTTTCTGTCTTCAAGAACAACTAACGTTACAGCTAGTCATCAGAAAAGATGATTCTCTTGAGGAAGAGAACATGTTTGCATCACAGAATGGAAGATCCTAGAAGAAAATTTGAGACGACTTAGTTTAGTTTCTTAATTTCACTGTCAATGAAATCAAGACTTTTCCAAAGATCTTTATGGGTCTTATTTTAATTTTACCTCCATTTACTTAGGGATGCTGTAGAATCCTTGCTGTTATGGTGAGATCGCCCAGTCCATGGTGATGATTAATGTGTTGAAGTGGCCTGGGGCCATCTGAGAGTTGGGTAAACAATCCCTTGACTGCCTTCCCAGAAACAATGAGTACCTTGTAAGGTACTTTTCCATGAGAATCCTTAAGAACTTTTCTTGCAAACCTCACACAGTATTTTACTGAGAAGAGGACTTGAGGTATCCGAAAGAATAGAACTAATTTGTGATTTCGGTGGCAACAACCCAGGATGTTCTACCTTCTTAAGTCAGTATTCTCATGAATGTTTTCTTTTCAATATAAATAGCATTTTTGAGGGAGAAAGAATGGTGTTCTTTGAGATACTCTGAGTGTTCTATATATAAAAATTGTTCTGCTTCCCTCTTTCCACAAGCTTGAGTTTTTGAAAACATTTCTCTGAAATTATTAGCTTGTGACTCTTTCTTATAAACTGATTGGCGTCACAACTGTCCCCAGTCCAACGATCCTCACCTCACCGTTCGGCGGTTGCTCAGTCGTGTCAGACTCTTTGTGACCCCACGGAGTGCGGCACCTAACCATAGCGCTTGGCAAAAGCCTGCATCCCATTGACAGTTTTCCTCGGAACAAGGCTTATTTCGCATCGTGTAGTATCCTAGGTGCCCCTGTGGTTTATTCATACTGATTCAGGGATGGATTTGGTATTAGATTTAAGTTTCTGTCTGTGTCAGTCAGGATTAAGAATGTAAATGATGCTAACAGCGTGACTGACATCTAGTGGACATAAGACAGCGGTGCTGTTTACAGCCTTGTTATCTTGGCCCTTCAGGATGTTATTTATATGGGGGGAAACTCACATTTGAAGAAACGATTGTCTCAACTGCACTAGATTGTAGTAACATGATAGAATGAGAAACTCCTGGAAATGAAGAATACTCCCTTTACAGGGCTTTGAAAGAATGTGCGGTAGCTTGGAGTGAAAAAAAGACCAAATATCTAAATTTAGTTTTATTTATTTTGCTGAAAGGGATTGAAATACATTGACATGATAATAAAAGCTTATAAAAATACATAAGTATCTGCACAGAATTGTAATACTTATTTTCTTTTTACCTATAATTTCTTTTTGGATATTCACTAACCTGCTTGAGAGATATGCTGGGAAAGTTCTTATCTACTTATTCTAATATGAATTATCACTTGTGATTGGGTAAAAGTGATGAAAATGTGGTATTATTCTAAGATGTGGGTATTGATAATGAACAAGTAGAGTGAGTTTTAAACTGCTTTTATTTTGACTATCAGAAAAATTCATTTATTACTATAGAAATATGCAAAAGAATTGATCAGACCAATAGGGAATTTTAAGCACAAGATGTCTTGTAAAGAAAGTGCCCATTTTTTATAATTAAGGTATAGGAATCCAGATGAGTAAGGAAATATAATGCAGATTATAAAGTTGAAATTGGGTCTTTAGGGAAAGTCCTGGGTGTTTTTATTCAAGGAGTTATTGGACGTAGAGAGCAGCAGTCTGAACAATGTGATAAGGTAGTCACTTGTTTTGCAGAATGCCATTCCTAGGCAAAGTAGTTTTTAACTTTCAGGCATAAGAGACATTTTGACATGGGATCTGGTAAATTTTCAAAATGCGAGTTTCCTTGTGGAAGTCTTTATCAGAAGAATTGACTTTCTTCCTCAGGCCCTCCCCTCTCGTGGGTTATATCAAACTTTCAGCAGACATACAGCATTGTTTTAAAGGGTGTTTTGTCAGTGAGGACAGCCCAGCCGTGTCAGTTGCTCTGTATGGCACTTGCATACACCAGACAGTAGCATTCACAATGAGAAAAATGCTGGCTAGGACTTAAGGCGGTGGCTTGCGTTTCTCTTTATGACTATCCGCAGGTCAGACAGACCTTATTACCGTTCCTTTACGTCATCATTTTCTGTAGAGCAGCTAGGGAGGAGCTGCTGTGGTGTGAATTCTTAGCGGTTTGTAAAGAAGTGGTGAGAGTCAGAATACTTACAAGCAGCTTCATGCTGACCAGGGAAGAAAAGGCTGTCAGGTTTGCTAACTGTCTTTTGTATATACCCACGCACTGATACGCTGAGAAGGCTGCCTTGGTGACAGTGTGACAAAGCGGATTATCGTCAACATTGCAATTATAAAGGCAGGCCATAATTTGTCCTCTTACTTGAAAAAATTGAGGTATAATTGACACACAGTTGAGATGCAGTGTTACGGTTCAGTGAGTTTTACCAAATGCAGACACCTGTGTAATCCGCATCCTCTGTCAAGAGTCAAAACATTTTCATCTCCCGGGAAAGTTCCCTGGAACCTCTGCCCAGCAAGCTCTGCACCCTCCACTCTCCACTCCCACCCCTGTTCCTCCGGGCAACCACTTCTGTGGTTTCTTACATCATGGATTACCTGTTACAATTTAATATAAGTGCAGTCATAGGAATTAGTTTGTGTGATTACGTTACTCAAATTTAAATACAATTCAGTTGAATTTACTTGTTTCTGTTTCAGTTTAGTTTCAGTTTGTTTTTCCCCTTGGAAACTTGTTTCAGGTATGTATCTGTCGGGAGATATTTAGAAGCCCCACCCCCTTCCCCACACGACCACTCACGTCATCGTGTACGTATCATAACTACTGTTTTCTCCTTTAACCTTCCTGTGTTTCTGTTTTGCCATTTTCCCTATCAGTTGTTTTTTTCAGATGTGGAATTTTATTTTTATTTTTTTATTAATTTTTTTATTGAAGTATAGTTGATTTAGTGTTGTGTTAGTTTCGGGTATACAGCCAAGTGATTCAGTTGTGCATATATATACACTTTCATTTTCAGATTATTTTCCCATATAAGTTATTACAGAATATTGAGTAGAGTTCCCTGTGCTATACAGTAGGCCCTTGTTAAAATATATCTATTTTCTATAATAGATATATATAATATTTTGTATATAGTGGTGTGTTTATGTTAATCCCAAACTCCTAATTTATCCCTCCTCTTCCACCTTTCCCCTTTGGTAACTGTATGCTTGTTTTTGAAGTTTGGAAGTCTGTTTCTGTTTTGTGAATAAGTTCATTTATATAATTTTTTAGATTCCGCAAATAAGTGATATCATGTGATATTTGTTTTTCTCTGGCTGACCTCACTTAGTATAATAGTCTTTGGGTCCCGCTGTGTCACTGCAGCTGGCCTTATCTCCTTCTTTTTTATGGCTGAGTAATATTCTGTATTATGCAATTACCACATCTTTGTATGTTGATGGACATTTAGGTTGCTTCCATGTCTTGGCTTTTGTACATAGTGCCACCATGATCCTTGGAGTGCATGCATCTTTTAAAATTACGGTTTTCTCCAGATCTATGCCTAGGCCTGAGATGCTGGGTCATATAGGAGTTCCGCTTTTAGTTTTTTAAGGGCCCCCCATACTGTTCTCCCTAGTGGGTGTGCTGATTCACATTCCCACCGACAGTGTAGGACCATACCCTTCTCTCTACACCCTCTCTAGCATTTACTGTTTGTAGACTTTTTGATGATGGCCATTCTGGCTGGTATGAGGTGATGCCTCATTGTAGTTTTGATTTGCATTTCTCTAATAATTATGTCGAGCATTTTTTCATGTACTTTTTGGTCATCTGTGTGTCTTCTCTGGAGAAATGCCTGTTTAGGTCTTCTGCCCAGTTCTTTGATTGGGTTGTTTGGTTTTCTGATACGGAGCTGCATGAGCTATTTGTATATTTTGGAGATTGACCCCTTGTCAGCAGCTTTATTTGTAATTATTTTCTCCCATTCTGTGAGCTGTCTTTTTGTTTCATTTATGATTTCCGTTTATGGGCAAAAGCTTTTAAATTTAATTTGGTCCCAATAGTTTATTTTTGCTTTTACTTCCATTATTCTAAGAGATGGGTCCAAAAAGATACTGCTGTGATATATGTCAAAGAATGTTCTGTCTTTTCTTCTAGGAGTTTTATAGTGTATAGTCTTACATTTGGGTCTTTCATCCATTTTGAGTTTATTTTTGTATGTAGTGTCAGAGAATGTTCTCATTTCATTCTTTTACTTGCAGCTGTTCATTTTCCCCAGCACCACTTCTTGAAGAGACTGTCTTTTCTCCACTGCATATTCTTGCCTCTATCATAGGTTAGGTGACCACAGGCTCACAGATTTATCTCTAGGCTTTCTTTCCTGTCTCATTAATCTATATTTCTGTCCTTGTGCCAGGACAAGACTGTCTCGATTGCTGTATCTTTGAAGTCAGGAAGCCTGATTCCTCCAGCTCCGTTTTTCTTTCTCAAGATTGCTTTGCCTATTCAGGGTCTTTTGTGTTTTCATACAAATTTTAAAATTATTTGTGAATTGTTATTTTAATTCTGTGAAAACTACCTTTGGTAATTCAATAGGAATGGCATTGAATCTGCAGGTTACTTTAGGTGGTATAATCTTTTTGACAATATTGATTCTTCCAGTTCAAGAACATGGTATGTCTTTGCATCTGTTTGTGACATGTTTGATTTCTTTCATTAGTGTCTTATAGTTTTTGAAGTACAGGTCTTTTGTTTGTTTATGTAGGTTTATTCCAAGGTATTTTACTCCTTTTAATGTGATGGTAAATGGGGTTGTTTCATTAATTTCTCTTTCTGATAGTTTTTTGTTGGTGTATAAGAATGCAACAAATTTCTATATGTAAGTTTTGTATCTTGCAACTTTACCACATTTATTGAGCTCTAATAGTTTTCTAGTAGCGTCTTTAGGGGTTTTCTTTGCATACTATTATGTCATCTGCAAACAGTGACAGTTTTACTTCTGTTTTTCCAATCTGGATTCCTTTTATTTCTTTTCATTCTTTGATTGTAGTGGCTAGGACTTCTAAAAGTATATTGAATAAAAGTGGTGAATGTGGATATCCTTGTCTTGTTCCTGATCTCAGAGGAAATGCCTTCAGCGTTTCACCATTGAGTATGATGGTGGCTGTGAGTTTGTCATAAACGGCCTTTATTATGTTGAGGTAGATTCCTTTTATGCCCATTTTCTGGAGGTTTTTTTTTTTTTTTTAACAATAAATGAGTGTTGAATTTTGTCAAAAGCTTTTTCTGCAGCTATTGAGATGATCATATGATTTCTATTCTTCTGTTTGCTTGTGGCGTATCACCTTGATTATTTTGCAGATACTGAAAAATCCTTGCATCCCTGAGATAAATCCCACTTGTTCATGGTTTATGATCATTTTATGTATTGTTGGATTCAATTTGCTAGTATTTTGTGGAGGATTTTTGCATTTACACCCATCAGTGATACTGGCCTGTAATTTTCTCTTTTTTGTGATATCTTTGTCTAGTTTTGGTGTCAGGGTGATGGTGGCCTTGTATTAACAGAATGAATTTGAGAGTGTTCCTTCTTCTGCAACTTTTTGAAATTGTTTCAGAAGGATAAGTGTTAATTTTTCTCTAAATGTTTGATGAAATTCACCTTAATATATGGTATTTGTTTTTCTCTTCCTGACTTGCTTCACTCTGTACAACAGAGGCTCCAGGTTCATCCACCTCAGTTTAACTGAAACTCAAATTCATTCTTTTTATGGTGGAGTAATATTTCATTGAATATATGTACCATAACTTCTGTATCCATTCATCTGTCGATGGGCATCTATTTTGCTTCCAAGTCTTGGCTATTGTAAATAGTGCTGCAGTGAACATTGGGATACATGTGTCATTTTGAATTATTTGGTTTTCTCGGGGTATATGCCTGGGAGTGAGATTGCTGGGTCATATGGTAGTTTTATTCTTGGTCTTTTAAGGAATCTCTAAACTGCTTCCATAATGGCTGTACCTATTTACATTGCCACTAGCAATGAACAAGGGCTCCCTTTTCTCCACATCCTCTCCAGAATTCATTGTGTATTTTTTGATGTTGGCCATTCTGACTGGTGTGAAGTGACATCTCATTGTAGTTTTGATTTGCGTTTCTCAAATAATAGTGATGTGGAGCATCTTTGCATGTGTTTGGTGGTCACCTGTATGTAGGTCTTCTGCCCAGGTTTTCATGGGGTGGTTTTTCTGACATTGAGCTGCTTGTATATTTTGGAGACTAATCCTTTGTGAGTTGCCTCGTTTGTAATTATTTTCTCCATTGTTTTCTTTGTCTCTATTTCATTTATTTCTGCTCTAATCTTTATAATTTCTTTCCTTTTACTAATTTGGCTTTTGTTTATCCTTCTTTCTCTATTTGCTTTAGATGTAAGGTTAGGTTGTTTATTTGAGATTTTTCTTGTTTTCTGAGATAGAATTCTATTGCTTATAAACTTCTCTCTTAGAACTGCTTTTGCTGTATCCTATAGATTTTGGATCATGATTGTTTTCATTTGTCTCTAGGTATGTTTTTATTTTCTGTTTGAGTTCTCCAGTGATCCATTGGTTGATAGTGTTAATCTCCGTGTGTTGATTTTTTTACAGTTTCTTCTTGTAGTTGGTTTCTAATCTTGTGTTTGGAAAAGATGCTTGATATGATTTTAGTTTTCTCAGATTTACCAAGGCTTGCTCTGTGGTCTAGCATGTGATCTACCCTGAACAATAGTCCCTTTGCACTTGAGAAGCACATGTATTGTGCAGCTTTTGGGTGGAACGCAGTCTATATGTAGACGAGATTGTCTTAAGTTGCGAGTGTGTTTTTCTCTCAGAGATCACAGTCCTGTGCTGTTGGTTGTCCAACATCTGAAAGTGTTGCTTCATATATTTTGTCCAGTGTCATAGTGATTCATGGCAGGAAGGCTGATCTGTTTCTAGTTAACTCCATCATGGCTAGAAGCAGAAATTCCCAGCTACTATTTTTAATGAAGAATTTTCCACATTGTTAGGTATTTTAGTAACAATATACGTCCACTTGGATATTGCCTAATACAGCCTAGTTTTATTTGATAGCAGAAGTAAGTCAACACTTGGGGTACAAAAGTGTTCAAATTTCCAAACAACTAAATACTTGGTGTATATGTGTTTAATCCCAGGAAGTGCCAAAAGTGCAACTTAAATCTCTTATTAAAGAAAATGACACAGTTATTTCATGATGAAGCATTGTGAACTTAGGACTTCCTTTTCACACATTTCTTATGTTTTTATAACTGTAAGATTTTTTAGAGTTAACTTATCAGAATACTTTTAAAATATTCACATTTTAAGAATAGGAAAATAAAGGTAGGATTTTTAATATGATGCAAATGTTATAAGTAGAATTATAATTTGGTGTGTTCTAATCATGTGCTTGTTTAAGTAGGATTATAGTATCATGACAGAGAAGGCAATGGCACCCCACTCCAGTGCTCTTGCCTGGAGAATCCCAGGGACGGGGGAGCCTGGTGGGCTGCCGTCTATGGGGTCGCACAGAGTCGGACACGACTGAAGCGGCTTAGCAGCAGCAGCATATCATGAGTGCTTTCTCCTGAAAACTACATGGCTAACCAATAACACCCCATCGCATTTTCTTTTGTAAAAGCAAACAACACTGTACTTCTGGAGATAAAACTTGAGCAATCGAGGAATGTTTTCCTTTTGTCACGTATGTCATGAGTATTAACACGCACTATACTTAAATGCATGCATGTATATACTTTTTGCTTTGGTTCCTTACACGGCTGTGTGGGGGTGCTAAGTTTGGATTGGAGGATGAGTGCATAGAGGTGCAGTTGAGGGCTGGGGAGGAAGTAGGAGTGACTGTCACAGCTGGATGTAACAGCCGAGCAGGAAGGATGATGACCCTGGGGAACACCAGACTCAGGAAGCAGGCCCTGGGACAAGGAGCCCCAGCACACCGGGGCAGGCCCCGGGGGCAGTGCCTCTGCGAGCATTTCCTGGGTGTCAGTGATGCCAGGCAGTGGGGCATTTTCTGGTTTAAACTCTGGTCTCCAAGGGGCTTACAGTCTGCAGGGGAGGTCGGCGTATAACACATCTTCATAAGTTATCAAAACAAGTTCTAGTCTGTCAGTGGTTAGCTTTTGTAGTAGAGAGAACTATTTACAATTATTTAAAGTTATATTAAAATTACAATGGCTTTCCTTGGAAGTTTATGTTTAACTCACAAAGCTTGATAATCTGTTTTACATTCTCTTCCACTCTTTCTTTGTGTCTGATTATTCTACTTAAACAGAGTAAAGCCCCTTAACAGTTTGATCTCCTTTAGAAATTTAGTTAATGGAATTCCCTCAGATATTTAAAAATGATTTTTAAAGTTAATATATTTTCTCTTTAAACATTTAAAACACATAATTGGAAAAATATAGAATTCTGATAATAATAATCTCAAGTACTTTAAACAACTCTTCAAAGTCTAATCACTTAAACTTGGAAAGAAAACCAAGTTAAAAAATGGTTTGGCACTATTCGCAAAGTTGATCAGTTTCTGTATACCTTTTATTTTAAGTTTTGGTTGTATCTTTTGCTAAAGCAATTTATTACAATATGGTCGACTTGCAATGTTGTGCTTAATGTGTATATTCTTTATATATACTTATGTATTTGAGCAAACTCCAGGAGATAGTGAGGACAGGGAAGGCTGGCGCGCTACAGTCCGTGAGGTTGCAAAGAGTGAGACATGACTTTGACTGAACAACAGCAATATATTTATATATATTTTTGATTCTCAGTTTAAAATTATTACTTTAAGCTCAATTACTTATTCAAATTAGAATCACAAGTTTAGCTGTCAGATTCTCAAATCTTTTAAATAGGAAAAATACTTAAACCCAGATTATCTTGCATTTAGCACAAAATAATTAGTAATGTGGGATTCCTTCATGTCATAGCTGTTGTATCTATTTCCAAATCTTTCTAGACACTTACAGGTTGAATGGGACTGATGCTGAAACCTGACCTCTGTGTACCAGTGCCAGATTGATCTTAGATTCAGAGTTTGGGGCTTCCTTGGCGTCTCTGTTGGTAAAGAGACTGAGTGCAGTGAGGAGACCCAGGTTCGATCCCTGGGTTGGGAGGACCCTGTGCCCCTCTGGTATTCTTGCCTGGGAAATCCCCTGGACAGGGGAGCCTGGCAGGCTATGGTTCATGGGGTCTCAGGAGTTGGACACGACTTAGTGACTAAACCACCACCATAGAGTTTGGGGCAAAGCAGAAAAGAATGGGCCTCCCTGGTGGCTCAGACAGTAGAGGGTCTGCCTGCAGTGCTGGCGACACGGGCTTGATCCCTAGGTCGGGAAGACCCCTGGAGAAGGGAATGGCAACCCACTCCAGTATTCTTGCCTGGAGAATCCCATGGACAGAGGAGCCTGGTGGGCTACAGGCCATGGGATTGCAAAGAGTGGGACATGACTGAGCTAGTAACACTTTCAGAAAAGAATAGCTTTATTGCTTTGCCAAGCACAGGGGGAGATAGTGGGATCCTATCCTGAAAACTGCCAAAATTCAGGAGGATTTGGTGAGCTTTATAGCAATGGTTCAAGGGTGGGGCTGCTGATAATATTAGAGTGTGTGTCTAGTCTCAAGTAATGACTTGATGAGCTTCACTGGTTCCTTTAATCTGGCCTCAGGTGGTGGTCTCTGGAATGAAGAATGTTAACTGCTTTCATTTCCATTTTCCATTTTTAAAGAGCTTAAAAATACTGTTTTGTGTATCACTTGAGGTGGACCCTGGCCCAAGACTGCACTCTTGTTTCTTGGCTGCATCGCCCTGGTCTCTGCAAGTAACGCCTCCCTTGCCTGATTGTCGTTCTTCAGTTGCTCAGTCCTGTCCCGCTCTTTGTGACTGCATCGACTGCAGCACGCCAGGCCTCCCTGTCCTTCACCATCTCCTGGAGCTTGCTCAGACTCATATCCATTGAGTCAGTGATGCCAACCAACTATCTTGTCCTCTGTTTTCCACTTCTGCCCTCAGTCTTTCCCAGCATCAGGGTCTTTTCCAGTGAGATAGCTCTTTGCATCAGGTGGCCAAAGTATTAGAGCTTCAGCTTTAGCATCAGTCCTTCCAATGAATGTTCAGGGTTGAAGTCCTTTAAGATTGACTGGTTTGATCTCCTTACAGTCTTCCAAGGAGCAAGCATCTCTTAATTTCATGTCTGCAGTCACCATCTGCAGTGATTTTGGAGCCAAAGAAAATAAAGTCTCTCACTGTTTCCATTGTTTTCCCATCTATTTGCTGTGAAGTGATGGGAATGGATGTCATGATCTTTGTTTTTTGAATGTTGAGCTTTAAGCCAACTTTTTCACTCTCCTCTTTCACCTTCATCAAGAGGCTCTTTAGATCCTCTTTGCTTTCTACTATAAGGGTGATGCCATCTGCATATCTGAGATTATTGATATTTCTCCCAGCAATCTTGATTCCAACTTGTGCTTCCTCCAGCCCAGCATTTCTCATGATGTACTCTGCATATAAGTTAAATACGCAAGGTGACAATATACAGCCTTGACGTACTCCTTTCCCAATTTGGAACCAGTCCGTTGTTTCATGTTTGGTTCTAACTGTTGCTTCTTGACCTGCATACAGGCTTCGCAGGAGGCAGGTAAGGTGGTCTGGTATTCCCATCTCTTTAAGATATTTACATACTTTTTTGGTGATCCACACAGTCAGAGGCTTTAGCATAATCAATGAAGTGAAAGTAGATGTTTTTCTGGAATTCTCTTGCTTTTTCTCTGATCCAACAGATACTGGCAATTTGATCTCTGGTTCCTCTGCCTTTTCTAAAACCAACTTGAACATCTGAAAGTTCTTTGTTCATATGTTGTTGAAGCCTAGCTTAGAGAATTTTGAGCATTACATGGCTGACATGTGAGATAAGTAATTGTGAGATAAGTAATTATGCAGTAGTTCGAACAGTCTTTGGCATTGCCCTTCTTTGGGATTTGAATGAAAACTGACCTTTTCCAGTCCCGTGGGCACTGCTGAGTTTTCCATATTTGCTGGCATATTGAATGCAGCACTTTCACAGCATCATCTTTTAGGATTTGAAATAGCTCAGTGGGAATTCCATCACCTCCACTAGCTTTGTTCATAGTGATGCTTTCTAAGGCCCACTTGACTTCACATTCCAGGATGTCTGGCTCTAGGTTGGTGATTGCACCATCATGATTATCTGGGTTGTGAAGATCTTTTTTGTACAGTTCTTCTGTGTATTCTTGCCACCTCTTCTTAATAGCTTCTGCTTCTGTTAGGTCCATACCATTTCTGTCCTTTACTGAGCCCATCTTTGCATGAAATGTTCCCTTGGTATCTCTGATTTTCTTGAAGAGATCTGTAGTATTTCCCATTCTATTGTTTTCATCTATTTTTTTGCATTGATCACTGAGGAATTCTTTCTTATCTCTCCTTGCTCTTCTTTGGAACTCTGCATTCAGATGGATATATCTTTCCTTTCCTCCTTTGCCTTTTGCTTCTCTTCTTTTCACAGCTATTTGTAAGGCCTCCTCAGACAGCCATTTTGCCTTTTTGCATTTCTTTTTCTTGGGGATGATTTTGATCACTGCCTCCTGTACAATGTCCCAAACCTCCATCCATAGTTCTTCAGGCACTCTATCAGATGTAGTCCCGTGAATCTATTTGTCATTTGCACTGTATAATCAAAAGGGAGTTGATTTGGGTCATACCTTAATGGCCTTTTGGTTTTCCCTACTTTCTTCAGTTTAAGCCTGAAATTTGCAATAAGTTCATGGTCTTAGCCACAGTCAGCTCCCGGTCTTGCTTTTGCTGACTGTATAGAGCTTCTCCATCTTTGGATGCAAAGAATATAATCAGTCTGATTTTGGTACTGACCCTCTGATGATGTCCATGTGTAGTTGTTGGGAGAGGGTGTTTGCTATGACCAGTGTGTTCTCTTGGCAAAACTCTTAGCTTTTTCCCTGCTTCATTTTGTCCTCCAAGGCCAAACTTGCCTGCTGGTCCAGGTGTTTCTTGACTTCCTACTTTTGCATTCCAGTCGCCTATGACGAAAAGGAGATCTTGCCTCATTAACAAGTAGTTGAAAAGCTTCTGTGCCCAGGGGCCTTACAGGGGCCTGCTTGTCATAAGTGAGTTGGGGTTGCTAGGCCAACATTTCATAACTGTCACGTGGTTATTACCTGGCCAGTTTCTAGCCTTGGGATTTGAGTTCAAGAAGGAAAACCTGGTTACTGATTTAACCTGAACACAAATGGACATAGGAACTGTTTCGTTGTTACTGTGACAAAGGAAGACTCCAAGTCTGTATGGCCTTCAGAATGAGATTCCTCTTTCAGCCTACCTGCTCAGCCTGTTTCTTGTCTGATTCTTTTTGTTTTACTTCTGATTGTGGACTGAAGCTCCAAGGGCTTGTAGTAGTCAGTTGTGTCCAGTTCTCTGCAGCCGCATGGGCTGGCCCACCAGACTCTTCCGCCCGTGGAATTTTCCCAGCAAGAATGCTAGAGTGGGGTGCTATTTCCTACTCCAGGGGATCTTCCTGACCCAGGGATCGAGCCTGCATCTCTTGCATCTCCTGCACTGGCGGGCCAATTTTTACAACTAGTGCCACCTGCGAAACCCGAGTACTTACTGAATGAAGCAAAGTAGAGATTTATGTGGAGTGTCGGGGGCATGAGCCTACTTGTGTCAGTCAGATGCCTTCTTTCTCTGATCCTCCTAAAACCTTGCTTAATTCTATTTTAATACTTTGAAAAGGTATTCTTTGATTTTGTTATTTTTTTCTAATTGAACCTATGAGCTTTTTGAGAGATTAGGTTGTACCTTCTTTTACATAATATCTTTTGGATCCAGCACACTGCTGGCATAATAGATGCTTAACAAATATTTGTTGGATTCTATCTTTAGTATTTTAATAAAGAAAATAGAGGAACATCCCTGGTGGTCCAGGGGTTAAGATTCTGTGCTTCTAATGTGGGAGTCATGGGTTCAATCCTTGGTAGGGGAAGTAAGATTCCACATGCCATGCTGCTCAGCCAAAAAAAAAAAAAAAACCAAACAAAAACCGAGAAAAAGAACACAAATGTCATAACTTTGAAATAGTTTGATTAGGGTGAAGTAGGTTAAGAGCAGGAACACCACTTAAGGGACTATTTAAACAGTCTCACTGATGCCATCAGTGTGGATGAACAGAAGATACATTCAGGAGATATTTATTCAGGAAGTAGGGATTCATAGGATTGATGCCTGGAGGACATGAGGTCAAGAATGAGTCAAAGTAATTTCTTAGAAGGCTGGATAAAGGAACACAATGCCATTAAATGAAACTGGGACTCAAGCCCAGGTGTATTCAGTAGAAGACACTTAGTTAATTTTAAATGTGTTTGAGGGAATTATGAGTTATCAGAATTTCCAGAAAGTTGTTGGAAAAACACTTCTAAAAACTTCTAAAACTCTAAATCTAGGTTAGAGATAGCATTCATAATAATCAGCCCATGGATGATAATTGAAATTGGAGTTCAGACTCTCAGTGGGAAGGGAGTCGGGAGAGAAGGTAACAATATGACTGATTCAACTTTCATTGTTTTTTAGTCGCTAAGTCACGTCCAACTCTTTGCGACCCCATGGACCGCAGCGTCCAGGTTTCCCTGTCCTGCACCCCCTCCTGGAATCGGCTCAAACTCACGTCCATTGAGTCAGTGATGCCATCCAACCATCTCATCCTCTGTTTCCCCCATCTGCTCCTGCCCTCAACCTTTTCAATCATCAGTGTCTTTTCCAGCAAGTCAGCTCTTCACATCAGGTGACTAGAGTATTGTTGCTTCAGCATCAGTCCTTCCAATGAATATTCATTGTTGATATCCTTTAGGATGGACTGGTTGGATCTCCTTGCAGTCCAGTGGACTCTTAAGAGTCTTCTCCAACACCACAGTTTTAAAGCATCGATTCTTCAGCACTCAGCCTTCTTTGTGGTCCACCTCTCACATCCGTACCTGACTACTGGAAGAATTTAGAGAAGATCGAAAGTTGTCAGATTCTGGCCTGACAGATGTAGAAAGAAAGGTGAGGGAGGTCAACAGATTAAGGAGAAAGATGAGGAAAAGAGGGAGGAAGACACTCTGCCTGGTTGTTAGAGGCACCAAGAAGGAGGGTTTATCACTAGTCACGAATGCTCAGACAAGGACCAAAAAGAGGCCTTTGGATATGCGTGCTGGGAAGCCTGGAGACTAGGGGAGGAAGTGTATGAAGTCCGACTGGGCTCCTGTGGCTTGGTTGCGTGATGGCCAGTGTGACCTTGAACTCCTGCTCTATGGTTTTGTCTCAGGCAAACGTCTTAAGTTTTCCGACCCATTATTCACTCCGGCGTGAGATGGAGGGTAAATCCTCGTGATGCTGCTGGGAGGATGACAGGAAGCAGCCTGCGCTTTCCAGGGAAAGTGAATGACGGCACCGAGAGGGCATGATGTGGAGTGAGGACAGGTGGTGACCATGGAGCTTGAGCGGAAAGAGGCAGGCCCTTTCCTCCTTGTTCTCATTCAGCCCTTGGCCTCACTGAGCACCAGCCACGTCCACACGAGCATGTCGATGGCCAATAAGAAAGTGAGGTCTTAATTATGTTTTTGTTGTTGACAGGTCTGAAATTATAACCACTATTTATAAGCTATTTATAGAGGAAATGTTTTTCAAGTTATAATTATATCACACATGGACCTTGGAACAAAGCTAGTTTGTAAGTTGAGGATTGCCTACACTGACTTGTCAGGTCGCAGTCATATTTCCCCGTAGTATACAGAAATCATTCTCATTTCAATGAACTCTGTGTGCATGTGTGTGTGTGTGTGTGTGTGTGTGTGTGTGTGTGTAGAAATATGGAAGTAGAATGAAACAGAGGATAGAAATTCCCATTAAAGAAGGTGACGCTTGAGAATCACAATTCATATGTAATACAAGGAAGAAGTGGATGGATTTTAGGAGCCAGGAATATTTCCTAAACTTTGTCTGAAGGTAAAAACATGAATTACATGCAAATTAAAATTCATGTTGACACCTTTGTAGTCACTATAGTGATAAAGTTTAAAAGCTCTTTTATAAACACTGCTTAAAATTATACTCGTCAAAACTTTCAAACATCTCTTCATATTTATGAAGGTACATTTCATCAACACTGGTGGTGGTTTAACTGCTACTTTGTGTTCAACTCCTGTGGCACCACGGACTGTAGCCCATCAGACTCCGCTGTCCATGGGATTCTCCAGTGAAGAATGCTGGAGTGAGTTGCTGTTTCCTTCACCAGTTCCTCTTCCCAGTCCAGGGATCGAACCTGGGTCTCCTGCCCTGCAGGTGAATTCTTTACTGACTGAGCCACCAGAGAAGGCTTTATTGATACTAAAGGAAAAGTTTCTTTTCTAGTCTTCTTTCTCCATATTGCTAACCCCTGTTTCAACTCCCTTTTGTTTGGTAAATGAATAAAAAAGAGCTCTAAGATAACTGCAACGATTCAAAGTCATACAGTTTAGAAGCCAGGAATTTTAGTTTTTGTAGATATTAATAATTTCATATATTTGAATTTTTTCTGTAAATTCTGTGTTTTGCCTTTTGCTCAAATGTAGCATCAGCTACTCTCTAGGACCTGCTGATGTTTTGGGAGAAACCAGCCCTATTTTTGTACTGGCTAAATTGAGGGTATAATGAGAACTCAGTATAAACCAATCAATTAAAAACCTAGTTTTTTTATAAAAGACACCAGAATTTCCAAAATTCTTTATTAAATTAACTTTATGACATTGATTGGAAAGAGCTGACTGATTAGGAAAGACTCTGATGCTGAGACAGACTGTGAGAGCAGGAGGAGAAGGAGGTGACAGAGGATGAGATGGATGGATGCCATCACTAATTCAATGGACATGGGTTTGAACAAAATCAGGAAGATAGTAAAGGACAGGGAAGCCTGACGTGCTGCATTTATTGGGGTCCTGGGGAGCTGGACATGACTTAGCGACTGTAAAACAATGACACCGATTTAAGATCACGCTTTCAGGAATGGGAAAATGGAAGAAAAAAGGACTCTCTCAAAACACTTTATTTGAGTTTGGCATCCTTATTTCCCTGAAGCAGGAGGGCTGTGAAAGTGGGTTTGCTCTACACTCCCCTTCCCCCACTCCAGCTTCCAGTTCTTCACGGCAGAGCATCCTGTGGAGCGCTGGCTACAACACAGGCCAGCTTTCTTACCATAAATGTAGCGCTAGTGAGTGACCAGGGCAGCGGTGGTTGGTGGAAACATCTGTGGACGCTAGTAATGTCAGTTAGGTCTCAGTTCTCCTGAAGTGTGTGGTGTCAATTTTAGCCGCTCAGTTGTGTCCGACTCTCTGCAACCCCTTGGACTATAGCCTCTGCCCATGGGATTCTCCAGGCAAGAATACTGGAGTGGGGTGCCATTCCCTTCTCTAGGGGATCTTCCCAACCAGGGTTTCCTGCATTGCAGGCAGAGTCTTTACCATCTGAGCGACCAGGGTGGTCCCTGGTAGTGTTGTATAATAAAAATACTTAGTGACTCTCTTCTCATCTGAACCCTCAGTCTCCCCTGGAATTCACACCTGAAATTCCTACTTATCTTGACTTGAAGAGTTCCTCCCCTGGTTCTCATTCCTTATTGCTTATTTTAATCTTTTGTAGCAGCTTTTAATGATCTCCAGGCCCAGGCTGTCACCCGAAACTATTAAATCAGATCTCTAGGTATGCGATGCAGCAACAGTCTTCTTGTGTTTGTCTTAAACTTCCCAAGTCCCTCCAGAGTGCATTCATTATTCTAAACTCTCTTTACAGAGCTGTTGTAGATCTGTGCTCACTTAGAGGTACGGGTGACTGCAGGCTTTAAACCCATTGATTTTAGGAGGGTACAGGACAGAGATTGATATCTGTGAGTTGTGTCCCTGCAAAATCCGTGTATTGACTCCCTACACTCAGGACCTCAGAATGTGACTGTACTTAGAGATGGATCTTTAGAGAGGTAACTAAATTAACATGAGGTCATTAGGTTGTCTCCTAATCCAAAATGGCATGTGTCCTTTTATGAAGAGAAGATAAGGATACAGACATACACACCAAAGGAAGACCATGTGAAGGCATGGAGAACATGACCAGCTACAAGACAGAGAGAGAGGGCTCAGCCCTGGCGACACCTTGACCTCAGACTCCCAAACTCCAGAACTGTTGGAAAATCAATACCCAATCTGTGGTGCCTTCCTTTGCCAGCCCTAGCAAACCAGTAGAGGCATCATGTGGCTGTAGGGAAGAAGGAAGAAGGAAGAAGAGGAAATGAAAATCTTTGTGACGCACTCTGTGAAAATGAAATTTGCTGACAGCAGCTCTGTCTGCCTTGCTGTGCGGACAGACCCCTGGGAGGTTCCTTGGTTTAACCGAGAGCAGACGGCTCAGGACTTCGACCTTGGCACCATGAGCGTCATGGGGACGGGAGGAGGGGTGAGAGTGCTCCCCTGTGTCTTGGCTGTGTGCTCTCCAGATACACACCTGCTCCGGTAGTTTATAAACACTTAGCCACCAGACTACCCTCTGGTTTTGTGCTATGATGTTTTCTACAAATGTTTCATGTGTGATTACAGTACAATAAGCTATTCAAGGGAGAAAACCATATCCTATTAATTTTTATGATTTACTGGATGACATGTAGCAGGTACTCAAAAATTCTTGTTGACTGAATGAACACCTTGATTAATGAGTGATTAATAACCTATTAAGTCTAAATTATTGGAACTCATTTTCAAAAGACTATTATCTATGTTCTCTTAAAAAAATCTATATTCTTTAAAATACATCTTTTTCACATAGGCTGCTAATACCAAATAATTTCTGACAAATTGCTTCTGTATTGCTCATATTTTGAATGTGTGGTTTATGTATTTTCCCTCCTGAGTTGCCTTCCCTTCATGGAATTCTGTTGTTTTTCAGTCAACATTAATTTCTCATGTCTGCTGGGCTATAAACCATGGATCCCGGTCTACACTCAGCAAACACATATTGAGGCTCTCTTACAGACGAGTGGTACTGTGTTAGATATTAGGAACACACAGATAAACTCAGCAAGGCTCTCTGTTTTTCAGGGTCTAGCACTTAAACTGGGGAAAGAGAAAGGCAAATAGTTAAGATATGAAGTGCTGAGAATCAATATAATAATAGAGACAGAAAACAGATGCTGTTGGTACTAGAGGGTGAGAATTCAGATCGATATGGGGCTCAGAGAAGACTTCATAGAGACAGTGAATTGAGTGGATTCTGGAAGGTTATTTGGGAAGTAAGCACATGAAGTAAGTACAAAAGAGTGAACCAAGCAAAGGAAATAGTGTGGATTGAAGCCCAGAGATGACAAGTCTTTGAAAACTCTGTAGTGCTTTCACCTTGTGCAGTCTTGAAACCTTAAGGAAAGGGTGCCATTAGAACTCACCTAGATTGCTTGGGACAAGAGGACAGTACTAATTACATAGAACACTCCCGAGAGGAAGGACAGAGAGCCGTAGAAAAGAAACCCAGGGTCATGTTGTTTCTTGATCTGGTCCCGAGGTGACGTCAGCAGCCCAAGTCACTAATTTATTTGGGGTTGCCTCTTGTATTTCTCTATTTGCAAGGTACTTTTACATACATTGTATCCTTTGAATTGCAAAATAACTCCCTAAAAAGAATTGTTGTTCAGTCACAAAGTCGTTTCCGAGTTTCCGACTCATTGTGAACTAGTGGACTGTAGCACGCCAGACCTCCCTATCCTTCACCATATCCTAGAGTTTGCTCAAACTCATGTTCTTTGAGTCAGTGATGCCATCCAACCATCTCATCCTCTGCCGCCCCCTTCTCCTTTTGCCTTTAATCTTTCCCAACATCAGGGGCTTTTTCAGTGAGTCAGCTCTTTGATCAGGTGGCCCAATTATTGGAGCTTCAGCATCAGTTCTTTCAATGAATATTCAGGGTTGACTTCCTTTAGGATTGACTGGTTTGATCTCCTTTCAATCCAAGGGACTCTCAGGAGTCTTCTCCAACACCACAGTTCAGAAGCATCAATTCTTTGGCGCACGGCCTTCTTTGTGGCCCAACTCTCACATCCATACATGACTACTGGGAAAACCATAGCTTTTATTATAGGGGCTGTCATTTGCCAAGTGATATCTCTGCTTTTTAATATGCTTTCTAGGTTTCTCATAGCTTTTCTTCTAAAGAGTAAAACAAGATCAAGTAATCTTCCTATCGTGGGGATAAAGAAATCAAAGTGCAGTAAGTTTGAGTCATTTGAGCAGGTTGACTCTGATAGAAAGTTGCAGATATGGGATTCAGAGCCAGGTTCTCTGACTCTGTAGTCTAGGTTTGTTCCCTTATATCGTGTTTTCTTCTATAAAACATACGAATGGCTTTTGGGAGAGGAGAGATTATGGGTTGGACTACCTGGAAGTGGAGGAATTCCACATGTCTAAAATTTAGGGAGTGATGTCACCTGATACGGTACTTCAGAAGACTGAGTTCTAAGGAGACACCTTAAGAACAGTTCATTGTTTTTATTGAAACATTATGGACATTATAAACATATGGACATTACATACTGTCAATCTAGCTCACATGTCCCTCAGATGTGTTGATAATTGGCCACATATTCATGGTCTGCAGTATCTCAGCAGCAGTGGGATGACCAAACACGTGCTGAAGAGCAGAGAAGAGGGAAGGTTCTCGGGCAGACTTGGGTTTAAATCCTGCTTCCACTCTTGGCAGTTTGGTCGTTTCTAAGTGTGTGGTGCTTGAGCTTCCTTGACCTGTAAAACACGGATAATACACAGACTTTTCTCATGGGCTGTTGTGAAGATCTGCAGGGCTTAGAATAATTCTCGGTAAAAAACTCCTAAAACACAAGCAGTTGTTACTATTACTATTATTATGTCTCTCAGCCTGAATCAGTGGAAGAGAATGATATGTGCTCTGACAGTCTTTTTCCAGTGTCACTTGACATTTCTCAATGCCCAACGTCACATCTCTCTCTAAACCTATGACGCTCCACCCGGGAGAGCCCTGGCGTACTTCTAGGTTTGGTGGAGACACATCATAATCTTCCGGAACATTTGAATTTGACTTTTATAGGCAAGTTTGAATTTTCAAATAAATGTAAAGTTTTGAATTGTGTCTAAGGCATAATTCTTTCTTTTTTTTTTTTTTTTTTGCTAAATCAAATATTGATGGACTGAACAGAAGAAATTTGAAGCAGGTAACATTCAGTAAAAATATACCTTAGGATTACTTTTTTGGAGGTAAATATTACATGATGGTAGAAATGAGTTCAATTTTATACACGTTTTCTTTAGGACTATGTGCTAAATATAAATTTTTCTTTGAAACTGCACTTGTCTCCTTAAAAAGTATCTTTATAAAGCGATGCCCCCCAAAATCTTTCATTAAGAGCACAATCAGTATCTTTTTTGTGATGCCGATCTTGTCATCTGGAAAACACGGTATATTTATACTGATTTCAAAGCTCTGCTTGATTTAGTTAGGTGCCCAGAGACCAGCATGAACTGTTAATTTCATATCGCCCACCGTGACCACCCTGTGGAGGTCTGCAGAGTTTATAGGAGAACAGTCACAGACATGATTATACCAGCCGTTCCTCAGACCTGACACCAGTTTCAAATTAAAAACGGACAGGCCTCACCTGCTCCTGGGTTCACCCACAGGTCACCTTCTTGTCACTTCAGCTCTCCCCCCATTAAAATGACATCTGTGTTCATAAAGGGGCTGAGCCAGGTTATGAGTTGTTAGAATTGTTGAGGAATAAGAATCAGGTGTCGTCTGCCCAGATAATGTAGGGCTCGACTCTGGCCTTTAAGGGGACAGGAGGTCAGCAACTGTGCTTCCAGGGGCAGGAACAGAGCCCAAGAGGTCGCCCACTGTAGCCCACGGGATGGAACAGATGTGCTGTTACATGGGGTGCTGTTCACTTTAATAGGAGGAAGGAGGCCAACAGAAACAGCAGTTAAAAAATACTCTTTCCAGACATCTAAAATAATGCAATGCTCACATAAAACATAATGCATTACGTCCTTTCTAAGAAATACTTGGTTGGCCAAAAAATTCATTTGGGTTTTTCCGTAACATCTTATTGAAAATAGAAGATGCTTGGTAGATCTGATTAAAAAAAAACATTAAAGTTGATACTTGGGATACTACTTTATTATTTTTACAGCAGTGCTGGGTCTTCGTGGCTGCACGGGCTTTCTCTAGTTGCGATGTGCAGGCTTCTCCCTGCGGCAGCTTCTGTTGCCATGGAGTCTGGGCTCTAGAGCTGTGGTTCACGGGCTTAGTTACTCCTCAGCATGTGGGGTCTTCCTGGACCATGGACTGAACTCGTGTCTCCTGCATTGGAGGAGGAATCCAATGATTCCTTACCACTGAGTCATGAGGGAAGCCTGGTAGATCTGATTTTAACTAACCAGTTAATTAAAGCAAAAGATAATTTTTAAAAAAGAAAACTAGATGAGGAGCTAATTGAAGTAACATCTCATTTCTATATCTCTTGTAGTTTGGATAGTGCAAAGCCCAGGGTAGGCATTTCATAAACATATGTTGATGATAATATTGAAAAAAGTTAGTGTACAGAGGAGATGCCTGGTAATGAAAAAGCTATAGATCTGAAAAATTATCATTAAATACTGAACATAAAGCAGATTATTCTTCCTATAATCTAAGTGTCTTAGATTTCTGAAACAATTGTTTTCTAAACTCTTTGGAAAACAAAACAAAACATGTAAGTGCTTTTTAGATCTGCCTGCTTCCAGGGCGTCAGGAGGCTGGGGTGTCTGCCCTGGCTGCCTGCCGCAGGGTCATGCTGAGCCCAGCTCACTGGCACCCCGGCCCACCTGGGGAGGAGACAGGTGAAGGGAAGACCTGGCCACTCCTTCCACACAGACGCGTAACGTCTCTCTCTCTCACAATGAGTCATGCACACTTTACTGACGGTTGCTTCGTAGGCGTGATTTTGGGCGCTGGTGGGAGAAGCTGAGCGCGGGTCCTTCTACTCCACCATCTTGTCTCCTGCCCCGAATTATACAACGAAGCACACTGGACATTCTTGGTGCAAGAACCCCATGTATAAAAAGGCAGAAGGCATTAGTTATCGTCAGTCAATTCCGTCACCCGTCTGTCGGCTCCTTAGCACACACAGGCAGCAGTCCACAGCACACTGCGTGCGGCGAGGTGTATAGACAGCCAAGCTGGCCTTCCCGGAGGTGAACCCCAGGGGTGCAATAAGTACCCGGGTAGTTTAGTCCACTCAGGTTGCTGTTAAAAAGTACCCTGGGCAGTGGGGCTTAAACACCCAGCCTGTGTGTCTCATGGCTCTGCCGGCTGAGGGTCTCACGGTTCAGGCGCTAGCAGGTCTGGAGTCTGCAGAGAACCCCCTGGGATCCCTGGTTCACAGCAGGATGTTCATCAGGGACCTGGGCCTCAGATGGCGAAAGGCCTGTGGGGCCTCTTTTAAATGGGTGCTAGTCCCGTTCATGAGAGCACCACTCTCATGACTTAATCACCCCCCAGAGGACCACCTCCTAACACCATCACACTGGGGGTCTGCGTTTCAGCCTGTGAATCTGGGGACACAGACATTTAGTCCATAGCCCTGGGTGACCACTTGCTCAACCACTTCGTGTCTTCGTCCCCTGCTCAGCAGAACAGGAAAGTAATGATACTTCTCACGCGGTAGGATGAAATGAGTTGGTACTGTGTAAAGTGTACAGAATGCTGCCTGGATGTGTGCTATGTGAACGCGAGTGTGTCTCAAATAACTGTAAGCTGAGAATGATTATAATACCTAACTGCCATATTTGGAAGGGTTGCTAGCAGTATTAAAGTAAAATGTAAACTCATGCTTATTTGATAGTATGTTTATTACTCTATTATTGCTGCTATATTTAAGATATAGCACTAGGCTGGCTAAGGGCATGGAGACCAATTCTGTGCCCAAGGAATCCATCCTGTAGTGGGTGAAACAAAGTCATGAATATAGTCACTTATAAACGTCTCTGAGATGGACAAGGGAAGTTCTGGGCTTTAGGAATCCACAGGATGGGGGGGTTACTTGCAATCAGAGGATTAAGAAAAGGGAGGTAGTATCTGAGATGAGTTTTTTATTTTTGAGAGAAAACCAGGTGGGTGTTAGTTCATTTTAGGATCCTATACACACAAATGAGGAGGGCATGGCAACCCACTCCAGTATTCTGGCCTGGAGGCTCCCATGGGCAGAGGAGCCTGGCGGGCTACAGTCCATGGGGTCGCAGAGAGTCAGACATGACTGAGCAACTAAACACAGCACATACTCATAAATAAGCATATGTGTTGTGAACTAGATTTTAGAAATAATGAAGAGTTTCTGATATTTGCTCAAGGATTATCTTGATTACAGTTAAAGTTAGAGAAGGAATCAAGTTATATACACAGGGAGGTTTATATAATTTATGCAAACTGCGTTACACTGAGTCCAGGGTAGGGACACGATATTTATTGACCGCCGGTGTTTATGCTAGACTAGTGAAAGCTGTTGTTGTTGTTCAGTCTCTAAATTGTGTCTGACTCTTTGTGACCCCATAGACTGCAATACATCAGGCTTCCCTGTCCTTCACTATCTCCCGGAGTTTGCCCAAACTCACGTCCATTGGGTCTGTGATGCCATCCAACCATCTCATCCTCTGTTGTCCCGGTCACCTCATCTTTAGTAAAAACTGAAATAATAATAAATATGTTTATTTATACTTTTCTTACTAAACAACAGGCAAAGTGTTCACAGTTTAATGTATAGTCTTTCATTTACTCCCCATGATAACCCTGCACAGGCAGAAACTATGATGGCCTGCATTTTGTTGAGGAAATGACTGGGGGTTGGAGAGTTTAAGTGCATGGTAACAAAATTAGCGAGAGATCGAGCCACCTCTTTCTTACTGGAGGCCAAGCTACTAGTAGAATATGCCGTTAGAAGATGTGTTGATCTCAAAACACGGTTTAGCAGGGGTGACGTGGAGCTGAAGGAATAGGTTTTTTCTTAATGTTTTTTTTTTTTTTATTTGGCTGCACCAGGTATTCGTTGTGGAATGTGGGATCTAGTTCCCTGACCAAGGGGTCAAACCCAGGCCCCCTGCATTGGGAGTGTGGTGTCTTAGCAACTGGACCATCAGGGAAGTCCCAGGAAGAGTAGATTTAAATAACATCAAAAAAGAGCCAACATTGATATCAATGGTGCTTGTTTTGTGGACAGGAAAGATGAACTAGTGATTGGGAGGGAAAAGAAGGCCTGTTTTGGCATGCTAGTGATGATGTGTATCTTGTTAGAGGATGTTTCTTGAGTGTGTTCACTATTATTTATTTAAGCTATACACTTTGGGTTATATCGTTTCTTGAAGGAGGTTATACTTAAGCTGAAAAGTTTATAAAAATTACGTTTGACATCCAGGTTTGTTAAAGAGGTCCACTCTCGTTCAGTCATTAAGTCGTGTCTGACGCTTTGTGACCCCCGTGGACTGCAGCATGCCAGGCTTCCCTGTCCTTCACTGTCCCTCAGAGTTTGCTCAGATTCACGTGCATTGAGTTGGTGATGCTCTATAACCATCTCATCCTCTGCCGCCCTCTTCTCCTTTTGCCTTCAACCTTTCCCAGCATCAGAGTCTTTTCCAATGACCCAGATCTTCACATCAGGTGGCCAAAGTATTGGAGCTTCAGCATCAGTCCTTCCAGTGAAATTTCAGGGTTGATTTCTTTTAGGATTGACTGGTTTGATCTTGCAGTCCAGGGGACTCTCAAGAGTCTTCTCCAGCAGCACGATTTGAAAGCATCAGTTCTGCAGCACTCAGTCTTCTTTATGGTCCACCTGCCACATCCACTAAAACAAGTTATAGAACAAAGTAAATTAAATAATCAACTCACTTACACATACACAACTTCTGGCCTGCAGAAGCACCTCCCTTATCTCCACCCTAACTTCTTCATGCATGTACTGCCCTCTTGGAAAGGACTTCTAGAGACTACACCATTAAGTCCTGGGATGAAAAAGCAGAAATGAGAGATAACATGAAAAGACACATGTAGTACAGGTGAAGAAACTGAATCAAATGGAAAACAACTGTATTAATATTAGTCTAAATATCTGGGCAAAGAATTTAGAATTCTATCAAGCTAATTGGTTGCTATTAGGTTGTTTGATGAAATTTACTTAATTACTGGATATCTAAGTTTTAAGTCAATGTATGGCAAATTCTATAAAAGCAGTGGATTCACAAAAGTCTGGATATGTAGAAGAAAATGATTGTTTTTGTGAATTATGTCACTGGGAGCAAATTATTGTCATGAGAGCACTGTGTCTTAAGTAACTTTGGGCTCTGTAGAGGAAGTCATGATAACATAAGCAAACCACCACCCTACCTTTAGTAGAATTAAACCAAATTGAATAATTTTATCTAATTATTATAAAGTTATAAGTACCCATAAATTATAAATAAATACTGTGACCTTTCTGAAGGAATGCAATGAGAGTAATTAGAGAGCATTTTAGTGTCTGGAAACTCCTTTGTTCTTGAACAAAAGTTTCTCACTATTTCATTGTGTATGATGTTATTAATCATTAGAAGTTTGGAGGGACAGGGGTTCTCCAGGCAAGAATACTGGAGCATATTGGCCAATACGGGTTGCCATACCCTTCTAGAGACTATATTTCCTGCTGCCCTAGCCACCAACCCCCCTGAGGACCTGGTGCTGCCAGAACCCCTGTGACCCAAGCAGCCGCACCACCTCCTCACCTGGCCCTCACTGGGGCAAACCCAAGCCCTCCAGGGCAGCCTCAGGAGCAAACCCTAGTAGACAAACCCACATGCAGAGGTGGAAATAAAACCACAATTGAAGCCCAGGGGCAGTGTGGCTAAGGAAGAAGACCCAAAACCTTCCCACCAGCTGTACATGCTGCAGATTAAATCCACACGATGACCTAGGCAGAGGCTGTGTCTATGGAATATGTGAAAGGTCATTGAGAGCGCCCACAAAAGAAAATGCACTAGTTCTGGTAGCTGTGGACACTGGAGGCAAGAAGACACAGGAGTAGGACCAGGTTAGAATCTGAACGTCCACTATGGCAGGTCCAGAGATCAGCACAGTGTTGGAGGGCATCCCAGGGAGGTGAGCTGGACTGACTCCCAGCGAGGGAAATGACTCGGACAGCAGTGACTCAAGGACAAAATCTGTTATTCTTGTTTTTTTACTTGCTCTGTTGATTCTTCTGGATTTTTTTCTTTTTTCTTTTCTTCTCCCCCTTTGTTGTAGTTGTCGATTTTATTGGTGCTATGAAATCTAATTAAGCTTTTGAGATTTTTTTTCAGTCACATTTTTTATTGTTGTTATAAACCTCTGACTCTAAGTTTGGCTTTTGCAGTTTTGTGGAGTTTTCTTTTATCTTTTCCTTTTCTCTTCTTTTAATTTTTTAAGCCTATTAGTATTTTTTCTACATTTATTCTTTTGTTTGCTTTTCCTACTGTTCTTTTTCCCTTGAAGTTAACCTTTAATGTAGATAAATATTCTTTATCTACCCCTATTTCACTTTGCATATTGCTTCTTTCTTTTCTTTCTTTCCTTTCCTCTCAACATATTTGTTAGTTTTATTTTCATTGCTTTATTCTCCAACTGGCAGCTTTAGTTTTGCTTTCCGGTTTGTGCTTTAGTTAGTTTTGTTCTGGTAGATATAATATTTGGTTTCCTTTGTTTGCTGGGTCAATCTATTGTACTTTATTTTTGTTGGACTGTTTTGATTTTGCTTATGGACGTATATGTGTACATTCAGTCACACACTTTAATGTTGCTGTCAACCTCTGTCTCTCTGTTGGGCTTTTGCAGTTCTGTGGAATTTTCCTTTTTTCTTTCTTCTTCCATTTTTTTCCTCTTTTTTATAATTTTATTTTTTTTAAACCTATTATATTTTTTCTGCATTTATTCCTTTGTTCACCTTTCCTACTGTTCTTTTTCCCTTTAATGTATATAAATCTACGTCATCTGCCTCTATGTAACTGCATTTCTATTCTTTCTTTCTCTTCTTTCTTTCCTTTAACATCTTTGTTGGTTCGTTTTCATTGCTTTGTTCCCCGCTTGGCACCTTGCTTTAGTTTTATTTTACAGTTTGTGCTTTAGTTAGTTTTGTTGTTAGCTGGTAAATACAATTTTTGATTCACTTTGTTTGCCAGGTCAATCTGCTGTGTTTTATTTGTGCTGGACTGTTCACACTTTGCTCATGGGTGTATATGTATATTTGTACATTCCATTATTTTAGTTATTATCTGCCTGATTTTGTAACAGCCCTTTTTCCGAGGTCCATCTTTAGTTTCTCATTTTTGGATATTTGTTTCGCTCTCCCTTGATGCCATAACAAGCCACTTGCGGAACCTTTGTTCCTGACCAGAGATCAAACTCTGAGCTGGAGTGGGAGCGCTGACTCCCAGACCCTAGACCACCAGAGAGCTAACCCCGGGGAGTGTCGGATAGTGAGACCTCACACAGAGGAAACCCCTGGGATACAAGACCCAGCATCGCCCAGCCACCGGCAGCACCCTGCGCAGGACGCCTCGTCTAAGCAACAAACAAAACAGAAGCACAAGCCCATCATCAGCAGATAGGATGACCCCCTCACTCAGCCTTGCCCATCAGAGGAAAAACAAGCAAGCAAAAACTCAGCGCAAATCTCACCCTATACGAAGCTCACACAAACCACTGGACCAACCTTAGGAGGGCAGAAACCAAAATGAAGAAATAATTCAACCTTCTTCAGGAAAGAATTCAACTTTCCTGGAAGCCTGGGAAAGGAAACCTCAAACACAGTAACTTAAAAAAAGATGAAAAGGCAGAGAAATGCTGCACAAATGAAGGGACAAACTAGAAGCACAGAAGTCCAAATAAAAGAAGAGGAAATAGGAACATTACCTGAAAAAGAATTCAGAATAATGATAGTAAAGATGATCAAAAACCTTGAAACCAAAATGGAGAAAATGCAAGAATCAATTAACAAAGACCTATAAGAATTAAAGAACAAGCATACAGAGACACACAACACAATTACTGAAATTAAAATACTCTAGAAGGAATCAAAGCAGAATGTCTGAAGCAGAAGAATGAATCAGTGAGTTGGAAGATAAAATGGTGGAAATAACTTCTGAAAAGCAGAGTAAAAAGAATGAAAAGAGTGGAGGACAGTCTCCAAGGACTCTGGGACAATATCAAACACAGCAACATTTGAATTATAGGGGGGTCCTAGAAGAAGAAGAGAAATGAGAAAATTTTTGAAGACAGAGTTGAAAATTTCCCCAACATGGAAAAGGAAAGTCAATCAAGTCCAAGAGGCACAAAGAATCCCATACAGGATGAACCCAAGAAGAAACACACCAAGGTGCATTCTAATCAAACTAACAAAGACTAAATACAAAGAAAGAATATTAAAAGCAGCAAGGGAGAAGCAACAAGTAACATACAATGGAAACCCCATATGCTTAACAGCTGGTCTTTCAGCAGAAACTCTGCAGGCCAGAGGGAATGGCAGGACATACTTAAAGTACTGCAAGGGAAAAATCTGTAAGCAAGTTTACTGTACCCAGCAAGGATCTCATTCGAAATTGATGGAGAAATAAAAAGCTTTTCAGACAAGCAAAAGTTAAGAGAATTGAGTACTGCCAAACCAGCTTTACAACAAATGTTAAAGGGACTTACATAGCCCAGAAATACAAGAGAAGAAAAAAGATCTACAAAACCAACCCCAAACAATTAAAAAATGGCAATAGGAGCATATATATCAATAAATACTTTAAATGTAAATGGATTAAATGCTCCAACCAAAAGACACAGACTGACTGAATGGATAAAAAAACAAGACCCATATATATGCTGTCTATATGAAACCCACTTCAGACCTCAAGACACATATAGACTGAAAGGGACAGGCTGGAAAAATATATTCCATGCAAATAGGAAGCAAAAGAAAGCTGGAGTAGCAAAATATCAGACAAAATAGACCTTGAAAATAAAGAAAATTACAAGAGATAAGGAAGGACACTACATAATGATCAAGGGATCAATCCAAAAAGAAGACATAATTGTAAATATCTATGCACCCAACATAGGAGAACCTCAAAACATAAGACAGACACTAAGAGATATAAAAGGAGAAATTGACGGTAACACAATAATAGTAGGAGACTTTAACACCACACTCACACCAATGGATAGATCATCAAAACAAAATTAATAAGAAAACACAAGTCTTAAATGATACATTAGATGAGATAGATCTCACTGATATCTTCAGGACATTCC
Organism: Hydropotes inermis; assembly: GCA_020226075.1. Classification (NCBI taxonomy): domain Eukaryota; kingdom Metazoa; phylum Chordata; class Mammalia; order Artiodactyla; family Cervidae; genus Hydropotes; species Hydropotes inermis. The sequence continues at coordinate 67,531,838 of CM035280.1, read as the reverse complement.
ACCCAAATGCAGAAGAATACACCTTCTCAAGTGCACATGGAATATTCTCCAGGATAGACCACATCTTGGGTCACAAATCAAACCTCAGCAAATTTAAGGAAATTGAAATCATATCAAACATCTTCTCCAGCCACAATGCTATGAGACTGGATATCAATCACAAGAAAAAAAAATGTTAGAAGCACAAACACATGGAGGATAAACAACACCTTTCTAAATAACCGACTGGTTACTGAAGAAATCAAAAGGGAAATCAAAAACTTTCTAAAAGCAAATGACAATGAAAACATGACAACTCAAAACCTATGGGATGCAGCAAAAGCAGTTCTAAGAGTTAAGTTTATAGCAATACAATCCTATCTCAAGAAACAAGAAAAACATTGAATGGACAACCTAACTGTACACCTAAAGCAACTGGAAAAAGAAGAACAAAAAACCCCCAAAATTATTAGAAGGAAAGAAATCATAAAGATCTGAGTAGAAATAAATGAAAAAGAAATGAAAGAACCAATAGCAAAGATTAATAAAACTAAAAGCTGGTTCTTTGAGAAGATAAACAAAATTGACAGGCCTTTAGCCAGACTCATCAAGAAAAAAAGAATCAAACCAACAAAATAGAAATGAAAAAGGAGAGATTGCAACAGACAATGCAGAGATACAAAGGATTATAAGAGATGATTACGAACAACTATATGGCAATAAAATGGATAACCTGGAAGACATGGACAGATTCTTAGAAAAGTTCAATCTTCCAAGACTGAACCAGGATGAAACAGAAATTATGAACAACCCAATTACAAGCACTGATATTGAAGCTGTGATCAAAAATCTCGAAAAAAAACCAAAGCCCAGGACAAGATGGCTTCACAGGAGAATTCTAACAAGTATTTAGAGAAGAGCTAATACCTATCCTTCTAAATCCCTTTCAAAAAATTTCAGAGGAAGAAACACTTCCAGACTCATTCTATAAGACCACCAGCACCCTGATACCAAAACCAGAGAAAGACAACACCAAAAAAGCTACAGGTCAACATCACTGATGAACAAAGGTACAAAAATCCTCAACAAAATTTTAGCAAACAGAATTCAGCAACATAAACCATGATCACATTGGGTTTATTCTAGGAATGCAAGAATTCTTCAATATATGCAAATCAATCAATGTGATATACCATATTAACAAACTGAAAGATAAAGACCATATGATAATCTCAAGAGATGCAGCAAAAGCCTTTGACAAAATTCAGTGCCTATTTATAATTAAAGCTCTTCAAAAAATGGGCATAGAAGGAACCTACCTCAACATAGTAAAGGCCATGTATGATAAGCCTACAGCAAACATTATTCTCAGTGGTGAAAAACTGAAAGTATTCCCCCTGAGATCAGTAACAAGACAAAGGTATCCACTTTCATCACTGTTATTCAACATAGTTTTGGAAGTCCTAGCTACAGCAATCAGAGAAGAAAAAGAAATAAAAGGAATCCAGATCAGAAAAGAAGAAGTAAAGCTCTCACTGCAGATGACATGATAATAGAAAACCCTAAAGATAGTATCAGAAAATTACTAGAGCTAATCAGTGAATTTAGTGAAGTTGCATGATACAAAATCAATACACAGAAATCACTTGCATTTCTATATGCTAACAATGAAAAAATCAGAGAAATTAAGGAATCAATCCCATTCACCATTGCAACAAAAAGAATTAAATATCTAGGAATAAACTTACCTAAGGAGACAAAAGAACTGTACACAGAAAATTATAAGATGCTAATGAAAGAAATCAAAGATGACATAAACAGATGGGGAGAGATCCCATGTTCCTGGGTAGGAAGAATCAATATTGTGAAAATGACTATGCTACCAAATGCAATCTGCAGATTCTATGTGACCCCTATCAAATTACCAATGGCATTTTTCACAGAACTAGAACAAAAAATTTCACAATTCATACGGAAACACAAGAGACCCCAAATAGCCAGAGCAGTCTCGAGAAAGAAGAATGGAGCTGGAGGAATCAGCCTTCCTGATTCAGATTAGACTACAAAGCTACAGTCATCAAGACATTATGGTACTGGCACAAAAACAGAAATGTAGACCAATGGAACAAGACAGAAAGCCCAGAAATAAACCCATGCACCTGTGGGTTTATTTTGACAAAGGAGGCAAGAATATACAATGGGGCAAAGACAGCCTCTTCAATACATGGTGCTGGGAAAACTGGACAGCTACATGTGAAAGAATGAAATTAGAACACTTCCTAACACCATGCACAAAGATAAACTCAAAATGGATTAAAGACCTAAATGTAAGACCAGAAACTATAAAACTTAGAGGAAGGCATAGGCAGAACACTTGATGATATAAATCAAAGCAAGATCCTTTATGACCCACCTCCTAGAGTAATGGAAGTACAAACAGAAGTAAACAAGTGGAGCCTGGTTAAACTTAAAAGGTTTTGCAGAGCAAAGGAAACTATAAGCAAGGTGAAAAGACAGCCCTCAGATTGGGAGAAAACAATAGCAAATGAAACAACTGGCAAAGGCTTGATTTCCAAAATATGCAAGCAGCTCATACAACTCAAAACCAGAAAAAAAAAAAAAACAATCAAAAAGTGGGGAAAAGACCTAAACAGACATCTCTCCAAAGAAGACATACAGATGGCTAACAAACACATGAAAAGATGCTCAACATCGCTCATTATTAGAGAAATGCAAACCAAAACTACAGTGAGATATCACCTCACATCAGTCGGAATGGCCATCATCAAAAGGTCTACAAATAATAAATATTGGAGAGGGTGTGGAGAAAAGCGAATGCTCTTGCACTGTTGGTGGAAATGTAAATTGATACAGCCACTATGGAAGATGGCATGGAGACTCCTTAAAAAACTAGGAATAAAACCACCATATGACCCAGCAATCCCACTCCTAGGCATATACCCTGAGGAAGCCAAAATTGAAAAAGACACATATATCCCATTGTTCATTTGAGCACTATTTACAATATCTAGAACATGGAAACGACTTAGATGTCCATGAACAGATGAATGGCTAAAGATGTTGTGGTAAATACACATAATGGAATATTACTCAGCCATAAAAAGGAACATGTTTGAGTCAGTTCTGGTGAGGTGGTTAAACCTAGAACCTATTATACAGAGTGAAGTGAGTCAGAAAGAGAAAGAGAAATACTGTATTCTAACACATAAATACAGAAGCTAGAAAAATGGTACTGAAGAATTTACTTACAGGGCAGCAATGGAGAAACGGACAGAGAAAAAAACAGTATGGACATGGGGACAGGGGAGGAGAGGGTGAGAGGTGTGGAGAGAGTAATGTGGAAACTCACATCACCGTATGTAAAACAGACAGCCAACGGGAACTTGCTGTGTGGCTCAGGAAACTCAAACAGGCTCTGAATCACCCTAGAGGGGTGGGATGGGGAGGGAGATGGGAGGGAGATTCAAGAGGGAGGGGACATATGCACACCTGTGGCTGATTCATGTTGAGGTTTGACAGAAAACAGCAAAATTCTGTAAAGCAATTATCTTTCAGTTAAAAAATAAAGGAACGAAACACTTAAAGTCCTATAATCTCTAGAAATGGCTCTAAATGGCTTGGTTTTTGGTTTCTAGGATAGATTCTGTACCTCAGTATCCCTTTAACACTGTTGGAAAGTGGGGATTATGCTTTTCATAACATATACCACATTTAATGCTTAATAATTCTGAACTCTCTAATGTAAGCTCATCTCTGCAAGAATGACTGAACCATTTTAACTATCCCACCTCTGATACTCTGGGATGGTGTACAATTTCAGGCACTGTTTTAGGAGGAGTGGCAATTCATATTCTGTTCTTCCTATCTATATATTATGTCTAATAGTCTCCTAAAGTATTACTTGAATATTTTATTTTTTAAGCTTAGTTTTTGTTGCAGGTGAAAATGATGGTATGAGTGCATTTTCTTGAATTATTGTGCAGACAGAAGTTGACTTATTTAGTAACAAAGTGTCAGAACCATGAACTCTTCTTAGTCAGGATTCCTTTGTAATTAAAATTAGAATTGCTGTAGAGATTTTAAGCCACTTTACTGGAGTTCAGGAGATGTTACTGTTGCTTATCTATTGGCCATATAATATGATACATTTATTGTAAAATATTGGCTCAATGATGATTGATATTGACTATAATATATGTGGATTTGCTTGTATGTGTGTATTCTATCTGCTTGGTCAGTTTCTTAATATTTAATTATATTGAAAGACAGGCTAAGATAACCTTGACTTCAGATCCGAAGTGAAACAGCAAAACAAAATGGTCTTGGGATTTGGAGGCAGGGAGGTCTAGCTCTACAATTTATTTTAACCATTTACTGTGTTAACATAGGTGAGTCACTTAATCGCTCCAGGCTTTAAAAAATAGAAATGATATAACCTGTCCTTCACAGGGTTAAAGTGAGGATCAGATGAGATCAAATAGGTTAACATGGAATAGGGATTCTTAGCATGTATGCCGTCAATGTTCCTTTCTGAAGGTCACAGGAATGGGTCCACAGGTACTGCAAGATGAGCATTCATGCTAGAAAGTTCTTTTAAATTTCATGTTAGGGTCAATACATCCACTGCACTTCCTCTCCTATGCTTCTGATGAACTCTTCAGCATATTAAACATCTATCATCTTTGACCCGTATGCTGTTGCTAAAAAAAAATTGATGAAAATATTGGTTGTCATCTGGAAGGGCATTGGAGTGTAAAGCCCAACTGAAAATTGGAGCCATGCCCTTTAAAAAAAAATGCAATATAATGCCATATACCATGTACATACTGGTAATTCATTCCAAGAAAATCAGAAAACTGAAATGTTTCCAAAAAGTGTAACTACAAACATCTATAGAAATGGAAGTGTTTTTTTCTTTTTATTTGGACATGCTCTAAAGATGATTTAGAAAGATAAGGTCTGAGGAAGATGTGATAGGTAGAAAATTATGAAGAGATGTGTGTCTGGAATGAGCTGCTGAAGTTCTAAAGCATAACAGGGGTTGAGAACCTATAGATTATAGGCTAATTCCAGTCCACCATCTGTATATTTTGCAGCCTGGGAGCTAAGAATGGCATTTGCTTTTAAATAGTTGAAAAAATACAAAGAGAGGAATATTTTGTTTCATGTGCAATTGATATGAAATCCAGATTTCAGTGTCCCTAAGTAGAGTTTTATTGGAACCCAGCCACGCTCAGTCTTACATACTGTCTGCGGTGGAGTGGTTACAATGGAGAATGCATTTGGCCCACACAGCATAAAATATTTGCTATCTGCCACCCCCACCCTTTAAATGGAATCATGATGTATCTTTAAGGTTTTTTTAATTTGTTTATTTTTAGCTGTGCTGGGTCTTTGCTGCTTCATGAAGGCTTTCTCTAGGTGAGTGAGCGCAGTCTGCCCTCCAGCTGTGGTGCAGAGGTTTTTTGCGATGGCTTCTCTGATCATGGAGCACAGCCTCTGGGTCTGCAGGCCTCAGCAGTCATGGTACACAGGCTGAAATGCTTCATGGTATGAGATCTTCCCAGACCAGGGATCGAACCCATGTCCCCTGCATTGCACGGTGGATGCTTAGCCGCTGGGCCACCACAGAAGCCCAACTATCCAATTCTCTGGCCTCTCTGGCAGTTTGCAGAAAAGTTTTGTTGTTGTTCAGTCACTTAATCATATCTGAGACTCTTTGTGACCCCAATGAACTGCAGCACACCAGGCCTCCCTGTCCTTCACCATCTCCTGGAGCTTGCTCAAACCCATGTCCATTGAGTTGGTGATGCCATCCGACCATCTCATCCTCTGTCATCCCCTTCTCCTCCTGCTCTTTATCTTTCCCAACATCAGGGTCTTTCCCAATGAGTTGGCTCTTTCTATCAGGTGACTGAAGTATTGGAGCTTTAGCATCAGTCCTTCCAATGAATATTCAGGGTTGATCTCCTTTAGGATGGACTGGTTTGATCTCCTTGCAGTCCAAGGGACTCTCAAGAGTCTTCTCCAGCACCACAGTTCAAAAGCATCAGTTCTTCTATGCTCAACCTTCTTTTATGGTCTCATTCCCACATCCATACATGACTACTGGAAAAATCATAAGGCTTCCCTGTAGCTCAGATGGTAATCTGCCTGCAGTGCGTGAGACCTGGGTTCGATGCCCTGGTCAGGAAGATCCCATGGGGAAGGGAGTGGCAACCCACTCCAGCACTCTTGCCTGGAGAACCATGGACAGAGGAGCCTGGGGGGCTGCAGTCCGTGGGGTCACAGAGAGCTGGGCGCGCCTGAGTCACTAGCACCACTGTAGCTGCTTGGCTGCACGGGCCTTTGCTGGCAACACGGCGGCTCTGCTTTTCAATATGCTGTCTAGGTTGTCACAGCTGTTCTTCCAAGGAGCAGGAGTTTTTTAATTTCACAGCTGGGCTGCGGTCACCATCCACAGTGATTTTGGAGCCCAAGAAAATAAAGTTTGCCACTGTTTCCATTGTTTCCCCATCTATTTCTCATGCAGTGATGGGGTCGGATGCCTTGATCTTAGTGTTTTGAATGTTGAGTTTTAAGCCAACTTTTTCACTCTTCTCTTTCACTTTCATCAAGAGGCTCTACTTCTTCTTCCCATTCCGCCTTAAGGGTGGTGTCATCTGCATATCTGAGGTTATTGATATTTCTCCCAGCAATCTTGATTCCAGCTTGTGCTTCATCCAGCCCGGAATTTCACATGATGTACCCTGCATATAAGCTAAATAAGCAGGGTGACAACACACAGCCTTGACGTACTCCTTTCCCAATTTGGAACAAGTCTGTGGTTACGTGTCTGGTGTTGATTCCTGGAACACAGAGTTGGATGACATCCTATAAGAAGTTCTTGCACCCAATGAGATGTAGTTTAAGACATTATTGTTCAAATGCTAATTTTTCTCTTTTTAATAGAAATACTTACATAGTTTATTTTGAATTCATACAGCTGTATTTTTAAAATAATGACTTGATGCAGTCTTCCTTGACATCATCTGTGACCATACAAATACTCATATTTACATGAATCAAATAATTTAACAGCGATGATCATAAGTATTATTTGCTTAATAAATGCATGTAAAATAAACATTGTGTTAGGGAACTGAGTTTAAATATTGAAGATCAGTTTATCCAGCAAAGAATTACCAGCTCTTGTCTCAATCCATGCAGAAGCTCATCAGAGTATTCTTTTCTTGGTTTACTGTGTGTTTTCTGTCCCTTTTCTTTTCTCTCTACATGAATCTCCCCTTAGAGGGTATATGTTGCTTCTTCTTAATCTGTTTTCTCTATTTCTTGTACCTTATCTGGACTCCCTTTTCTTTACTACTTTCTCTTTCATTTGCCAAAAGTACCTCCTTCCTTTTTGATGAGCTTTTTCTCACTGTGAATAGAAACTTCAGTGTAAACTAGAAGAATGAGAAATTCACAGTCTAAATCCAAAGGACTTTTCTACAGCCTGAGTAATCAATACTGGACAGATGAGAATAAATTAAATAAAAATAAACTGAGGACACAGCTGTGTATGCAATTCTGTGTCTGAAGAAAAGGATTCTTTCAAGGTTTGTAAAACCAGGCTTAGCAGAGGGAGAAAAATAACCAGAATAGATTTACTGAGGGCAACACTTGGAAAAAAATGATTTGGGTATTGATCATTTTTAATCTTTTGCCTCGAACAACTGGGAGATGTATGATTGTTCGAGCTGTGACGGAAAGCCGGTCTGTTCTTTAACCTGCCCCAATTCACTCCCACATATTTTCTATCCCAGGGGATTCGGCCACAAAGTCCATTAGCGCTCGGGAGGCAGTCAGGTCAAATCAATTTCGCACATTGCAGACAGGGTCCCCGTCATTGACGGTAATTCACCCGCGCTGTGGGAGAGGAGAGGAAAGGTCAAAGGCTGTGTTGCCATGAACACGTCTCATCTGTCTTGCAGGGCACTGGTGATACCCAAACATTGCTTAAAGAACGAGATGTGCAAATTCAAGTGGGATTTAGAGCCCATGGGCCATTCACACGATGTTAATGATGGTTTAGAGGATACAAAAATCTGCTTGGAAGTAGAGATGAGAAAATGCCTTGTTCCTGGACAAACGTGAATAATGTTTCATGGTTGATGAGATGTATGCAAAGTATTATTGTTGCTCACTCGTGTCCAACTCTGCGATTCCGTGGATTGTAGCCGCCAGACTACTCTGTCCATGGGATCTTCCGGGCAAGAATCCTGGAGTGGTTTGCCATTTCCTTCTCCCTTCCCGACCCAAGGATTGAACCTGAGCCTCCTGCATTGACAGGTGATTCTTTACACTGAGCCACCTGGGAAGTGGAGTCTTGGGAGATTCAGAATACCTGGGGTAACTCACTTCCTGTCTGCCCCCTCCGCCACCCCAGATTCCCTTCGTATTTAGTCCTTTCTGCGGCCAGAAGAGGTAACTTGTACATCTGTCATCTGGATTGGAGGTGTAAGTTTGGGTGCTAACAAGGAAGAAGAAACTGAATAAAAGGGTCACTTAAATTCAGATGATCTCTTTATTTCCAAGAAGAAAAGCTGCTGTTTTGAGGATGACTGAAAGTGTGTCAAGTAATATTCTCTGGTGCGTCCATATAGAACAAGTGCATTCCTGATGCTCTTGGGAGAATTGGCTTCAGCCCTTTACAGACCTGCCCTGCTTTCCTGCACGCTCGGTTGCTTCTTGGTCTGTATTGCTGCGCCCGTCCAGAGGGCTTAATTGAGGTGCAGAGCTCACTTTGACTGCTTTGCAAAATGGAGAAGAATTTAAAATACATGTGAGGAAAGATAGCCTCCTATTCTTCCTTTATCTCTTAGGGTTTTTTTTTTTTTCCCTTAGTTTCTCTCTTGAGTTATATTTTCCACCATAAATTTCGTCATGGAAAGCAAATAATTTTTGAGAGGTCTATGTCTTGGTTAGAGAAAAGAATAGGATGTGAATGGGATTACTTTTGTTTGGGAGTCCAGATATGACTAATCAAGAAAATGTTGGCCCCACGCAGTACATCTTTTCCAGCCCTTTATATGTGCTTGTTTTTATTTAAGGACGGATGTGAAGAAACTGTGTCTATAGAAAGGTGGTGAGGTAATTTCCTTGGAGTTGAATTGCTTTGGTGATGGTTTAGATAAACAAGGGGTCTCATGGAACTGTAAATAATAGTAAAGCAAAGGCCACCTATAACTGTTTATGTGACTCTTTTCAACAGCACATGTCTATGATGTTGCTACAGACTAGAATGTCTTTTGCTTCTCTCTGAAACTCTTGTTTCCTCTGTCTTCAAGGCTCCCGTGATTTCTGAAGACACAGTGAGGGGTAGGGACATGGCCCGTGGTGAGGAGCAGACACAAATGAGAAGGAAAAGAGCAGAATATGACGTCAGCGGGACACAGCAGCACATCTTAAAATAACCATGAACTGATGTTGAGGCTGAAGCTCCAATATGCTGGACACCTGATGTGAAGAACTGACTCATTTGAAAAGACCCTGTTGCTGGGAAAGATTGAAGGTGGGAGGAGAAGGGGACGACAGAGGATGAGATGTTTGGCTGGCATCACCGACTCAATGGACATGAGTTTGGGTAAACTCTGGAAGTTGGTGATGGACAGGGAGGCCTGGAGTGCTGGGGGTCCATGGGGTCGCAAAGAGTTGGACACGACTGAGTGACTGAACTGAATTGAAGAACCAAAACTCTGGGCTTCCCTGGTGGCTCAGTGGTAAGGTATCTACCTGCCATTGTAGGAGATGCAGGTTCCATTCCTGGGTCGGGAAGATCCCCTGGAGAAGGAAATGGCAACCCGCTCCAGTATTCTAGCCTGGGGAATCTCATGGACAGAGGAGCCTGGGGGGCTACAGTCCGTAGGGTCGAAAAGAATTGGACCTGGCTGAGCACACATAACACAGAACTAGAGCCCGAATTAGGCGTTGGTTATAGTCACAAGTCAGGGATAACCTTTCACTGGTTCCAAAATATAATAATGGATTAAAAAAAATGATGTCTGCTTTGATCACTGCACTTATAAACATACTGATAAATATCAAATCAGTAGAATTTCAAAACCACTGCTCGAGGCAATTGTTCTGATTTTGAGCTTGAAGGGTGGGAAACATTCATTTCAACTCTCAAATCAGAAAATAGATCATGTATCTTTGGACAAAAAACCTTTGAAACTTGCATCTGGCCTAAAATTTCGAGAGCCAGATTTGTGCCTGGTGTGATTTGCAACGGATGAAACGGTTCTGGCAGTCATTGAATCCTCAGTAGAAATTGTGACTTGCTAGACTTTGAACAAAGCAGGGTTGCAGAGTAGAGCTTTTCTTAAATAATTTGTTGTTTGAAGAGTATATCTAAGATGTATGTTTTTAGGAAACCCAAAATAATGGTTTCAGTTGGCCAAAGTGTCTGTTACTAGTTATGTCCTTATTTTTGGCAAAACCGAAGGAGAAGAAAGGGCTGGGTATAGTCTCTCCTGGGGAATTTAGACAAATGATTATAGGATTAGAATGAGATCTTTCTCAGGAGGGCTGAGCAGAGCGAGAAAGAGATGCTTTCTTAAAGTTCTTGCAAGCTCTCTATTTTCACTTTTGGGAAATTTCCACCATAACATTTAACTGTAACTTGGAAGACAGATCCTACTTGTGACTATCTGTCTATCCATACTTGATGAAATAAAACTCTTCCAGATTGTTGTAACTTGGACAGTGGTGGGAATGCCTGAATATCAGTATGGCTTCTTGGGGGAATGTGAAAGTATTTCTGAGGAGTCAGGGCTTAATTGTTAAGAAAGAGTGTCACAGCAGTGCACTGTAAGAGTGAAGTCGGTACTTATAGAATTGAGGAGAGCAGCCAGCATACTGAAGGAATGGGGCAGATGGAACCCGCTCACACGTGGGCACCAACACACCACTGTTCTTTTCTGCCCTGTCGCTGGGGTGTGTGTATGTGAGCGTGTCACTGTCATGCAGGCTCTCAGTTCCCCGACCGAGGATCGAGCCCATGCCCCCTGCAGTGGAAGCCCTGAGTCCCGACCACTGGGCCCCCTGTTCTTTCTTATGTCGCCTCATCAGAGAAGGCCCCTCTGACCCCCACCCCAGCTAAAGTAGCCCTGATTCTTCCACTGTCTATCCTCTCATGCTGCATCATTTTTCTCCAGTGAACTCACCAGCTTCTGATATTTTGTTTCCTGTTTCCCCATTTTGGATGTAAACCCTGTGAGAACAGGGCCTTTGTCCTGCCCTCAACTATGTCCCCAGCACTTAGAACAGCACCTGACACCTACCAGGACTCAAGAAATATGGATATTTATCAAATAATGTGTAAATAAATTAATTTTATTCTTTTTTGTCAGAACAATATGGTGTGACTTTGTTGCTACTTTCTTGAGAACATTTGGCCCAGAATAACTTTGAAAGTAAAAGTGTGAGTTGCTTGGTGGTGTCTGACTCTTTGGGCGTGGACGGTAGCCCGCCAGGCTCCTCCATCCGTGGGATTCTCCAGGCAAGAATACTGGAGTGGACGGCCATGCCCTTCTCCAGGGCATCTCCCCCACCCAAGCATCGAACCCGCATCTCCTGATTGCAGGCCAATTCTTTACCACCTGAGCCACCTGGGAGACTCAGAATAACTTTGGCTGTTTCCAAATATCAAGCTGTTGTTAAAGGCGAAGATGGGATAGTAAAAATTCAACAAGTCCCCTACGTATGAGCACTCGAAGCTGTCAACATGTGTTCCCATGTCCAATCGTGTGAGTGAGTTCGTGCGTCTGGGGCACGTTGCCGTGTGTGTGCATCCTCTGCAAGTTGTGCTTGGGCCTACTCTCCTGCACAACACTACATAGAGAACGGCAGTGCAGTGTTTTTCTCTCAAGCCCAAGGTATTCAGAAGCAAGCATAAAAGCTGCAGTGATGTGGCTGGTATACTTCTCAAGGCACTGCGCTGGAAGATTAAAAATGTTCTCTCTATTTTTTTGTGCATTTGTTTTTTAGGTATTATTTGTGTAAAAAATATTATAAACCTATTATAGTAATGTCTAGCCAATTATTAACTGGGTATCTAGACTAACTTTGTTGGACTTATGAATAAATTGGACTTTGCTTTCAAAACAGAACTTGTTCTTATGTAGCAGACTTACTGTAAACAGCGTGCCAGCTGTTTTAAGTGTGCTTACGTGGAAGTTAAGTTTATTATAATTATGCCATGGAAGCAGAGGAACAACGCATGAATAGGAATGGGTTGCAGCTTAAAAAGTGTTCCTTTGATGTTTGAGTTATGAAACTATTGAATCTAGAAAATTGACAAGATATTGCATGTGTAAGTCAGAGGAGGATTCTTTCCTTTCTAATCATATACCTCTTTCTACATAATTACCTCTTTTCATCATCACCCAAATAAATCCTCTCTAACAAATCCAGGAAGGTGCCGGTCAGGGAGTCCGTGGCAGAGAACAGGACCCTCGAGTCAATCGCGAACTCTCCTTCTAGCCAAGGGAGGGACCCTCCCTTGTGAGGGTCCCTCCACCGCTTGGTCCTCGCTTTGTTCCTCCTAGCGCTCTGTTCTTTAACCAGCTTCACAGACGTCCTCCCCTCTGCCACCATGGCTCACCCTGCCTCTAACTGGGAACAAAAATGAACCCGAATAAGGGCTTCTGGTGCTCTTGACCCTCAATACTTAGCATGTTTACCCTTCCCTGCTTCTCAAACCAGCTACAGTCGTGGACATGAGGCTTTGCATTGTTGGTTCAGTGGTAAAGAATCCACCTACCGAGGCAGGAGAGCAGGTTTGATCCTGGGGTCAAAGATCCTGCGGAGGAGGAAGCGGCAGCCCACCCAACTCTTCTTGCCTGGAAAATCCCATGGACAGAGGAATCGGGTGGGCTACTGGCCGTGGGGTCATAAAGAATCAGACACGACTGAGAATGCACACACATAAAAAAGCCTTCGTATCATATTTGGGCTCCTGTCAAGTTATTTAATGACCTAAGCAAACTGGAAATATCATAAAGAAGAACACTTATTTTGATGGGTTCAAATGAACAGGAGAATGTAATGATTGTAAATATATAATACCCATGACATCAGAGTGCCTGAGTATATTAAGCAAGTGCTAATGGAACTAATGGCAACCCACCCCAGTACTCTTGCCTGGAAAATCCCATGAACAGAGGAGTGTCATAGGCTATAGTCCATGAGGTCACGAGGAGTTGGACACAACTGAGTGACTTCTTTTTCAGAATAGAACTGAAGGGAGTAATAGACAACAATACAATAACAACATACAAAGATCATTTGCATGTCTATATACAAACAATGGACTATATGAAAAAAAACTTTAAAAATCCTCCTTTAATAGCACTGTATATACCCAAGAGAAATAAAAATATGGCTGCACAGAACCTTGTGCATAAGTCTTTATAGTAGCGTTGTTCATAACAGCCAAAGTGGGAACAAGCCTAATGTCTATCAGTTGATATAAAGATAAATGAAATATGCTATATCTATGCCATGGAATATTATTAAGCCATAAAAAGGAATGATGTACTAATACACGTTACAGCTTAGATGAACCCCGAAAACATGGTAAGTGAAAGAAGTCAGTCAAAAGTCCATATAGTATGCGATTCTATTCATGTAGAAGTTCAGAGTAGGTAAATCCATGTAGTTAGAAAGTCAATTACTCATTTCTTAGGTCTAGGGTGGAAGTTAGAATAGGGAACAATAGCTAAAGTGCTTTACTTTGTTTTTTGAGGCAATTAAAATATTCTAAGATTGCCTGGAGTAGTAGTCACACATATCTGTCAATATACTAAAATCCACTGAATTATACATTTCAAATGGGTGACATGGTGTGTGAGTTAGATTTCAATAAGGCTGTTAAATAATTCTGAACAAGTAAGAGACGCATTCTTCCACAGATTGTTGCTCAGCTGCTAAGTCACGTCCAGCTCTTTGCGGCCCCATGGACTGCAGCGTGCTGGGCTCCTCTGCCCTCCACTGTACCCTGGAGTTTGCTCAGACTCCTGTCGGTTCAGTCGGTGACGCCATCCAACCATCTCATCTTCTACCTCTTCTGCTTTTGCCCTCCATCTTCCCCAGCATCAGGGTCTTTTCCAATGAGTCAGTTCTTCACATCAGGTGGTCAAAATGTGGAGCTTCGTCTACAGTCCTTCCAGTGAATGTTCAGGTTTGATTTACCTTAGGATTGACTGGTTTGCTCTCAGCACCACATTTTGAAACCATCAGTTCTTTGGCACTCAACCCTCACATCTGTACGTGACTACTGAAAAAACCATAGCTTTGATTTACAGACCTTTGTCAGCCAAGTGATGTCTCTGCTTTTTAATAGGTTGTCTAGGTTTGTCATAGCTTTCCTTCCAAGGAGCAAGTGTCTTTTCATTTCATGGCTGCAATCACTATTTACAATGATTTTGGAGCCCAAGAAAATAAAATCTATCACTGTTTACACTTTTATCTTTTCTGTTTGCCATGAAGTGATAAAATTTTTTTTATTATGAAGGTATGATAACACATTTATACTGTAGGAGACTTGGAAAATGCAGAGCAAAGTTACATGTAGTTCCACTATATATTACAATTATTTTTAAGTAGATAACTTAGATTTTTAGTTGGAATTTCAATATCAAACTCTCAAAAATTAATAAAATGAATATACAGAAAAGTAAAAGGATATAACAGACCTGAAAAGGACCATGAACCAAATCAACACAACTAAGATTTATATGATTTTCACACAACAGTAGAACACAAATTCTATTCAAGTTCCCATAGACTATAAACCATGAGACACTGGAACATATCCAGGGCCATAAAATAAGGTACAAAAATTTCATGGTCTAAAGATACCGAAATCATACAGAGTTTGTTCTCTTATCACTGTGAAATTAGAAATCAATATCAAAGGTGTTTGAAAGTAACCCACTTATTTTCAAGTACAGCGTGACAGTTTCCAAGAGAGATCTTTGACTTCACCATTGAAAGCCTCAATAAAGTCAGAAGACTGAAAAACACAGAAGGTGATGGCAGAGAAGAAAGCATTTAAGTGAGAAATTAGTATCATTATACTTTACAAAACCCATGTATTTGGAAATTTCCACTTTTAAATGATAGATGTATCTAAGAAACCATAACAAGGAAAATTAAAAAATATTTGTAACACAATAAAAATGAAAATAAAGGTTATCAGAGTTTGTTGCATGTAGCTGAGGCTGCTCAGTGCAACTAAATTTAATGCTGAGTTTTAAGCCAGCTTTTTCATTCTCCTCTTTCACCCTTCACTTTCTGTTATCATCTGCATACCTGAGGTTATTGATGTTTCTGCTGGCAATTTTGATTCCAGCTTGTGATTCCATGGATAAACATTGATAATTTATGTTGGATTAAATAATTAAATGAAGTCACATTAAGGTTTTGTTTGCTGTATACACTTTTTCCTCTCTGTGATTTAAACATGAATCAAAAGCCCCAGCCTTCCTACGTTTTTAAAGACAACTTTCTCTTGGCAGTAACCTTCTTAATGTCATGAATTCAGCCTATTGTCTTTTGCCTATGGTAATCTGAGGTGGAATAGACTTCTTTGGAAATGTTAGTAAGATTTGCTACCAAGAAATCATTTAAATTTTGTTATATGATCAAGTATTTTCATAATAAAGCTTATGAATGAAAAAAAATCATTAACTAGATGCTGCAGAGAGTGGGACCTGGCATCTTTCAAAGGTTTAAATATTCTAAAGAAATTTCTATTGAAATATGGATTCCCACTAGAAATGAAAATGCCCTGTACTTGGTCCTTTTGGCAGTAGCAAGCAGTATCTCCAAATATTGTGCAAATTTTAACATCTAAGTTGTGCCTTCCCTGTTACAGTGCTATGCTCAGTAGAACATGAAGGTGAAAATAATGGAAGCTTTTATAGTTAGTGGGAGAATAGATAGATACTTAGCTGTTAGTGAGATAGCAATAATAGAGACACATGTACATACATGGATTAATAATATTCAGAAGTATAAATGCATATGGATCTAAAGCATCCATATTTAAAAATAAAAGAAAGCAGAGATGATGTGAGGAAAGGTTTCTTGGAAGTTAGATTGAGGCAGCATTTTGAAAGAAAGAAAGAACAATGCCATTGATCTATCAGAGATTCTTATTTATCTACATTGAAGTCATGAGGATTATTTCTCTATAAATGCTGCAATTCAGGTGCCTAGAAAGCTGCCACTCGAGATGTGCATGCATTTCTCTTTTTGATAAGATGATTTCTTCATTTCTAGTTGACTTAAAACCGAGAATCCAGACACAGGTACATGTATGGGTAGAGATGGACAGGTGACTATTTCCTGCAACAGGAGGAGGGGAAAGCAAGCACACTGATTAATTGGAGCTTCAACTGCATTTATTTGTCAAAGTAAATTATTGGTTTTACCTAAGGTGGTATTCTTCAATGAAGGGCAATAATGTCCTTGTGTAAACAATTGTATTTCTTATAATTTTATTGTAGTTTTCTTCTTGTATTTCATAGCTGGAATTTAAACATAGCCCACTTTTGTATATTTCTATTGCAATCAAAAAATATAGTCTTACTTCAACAATGATGCTTTTCCTGGGAGCAGATTATATTGAAAATTTCCTAACTGTTCTTTTTTTTTTTTTCTTTCCTTGTGGCCTGGGCTTGAACTTCATGAATTATCTAGAAATCCAGAGCAAATAATTCAAAATGTAATTTGCTATGCACAAGTAATATGCTTTTTATTTAATGGTTAGAGGACACACTAAGATATTTTTCTCTCACTGTTTAAAGTAAAGCTTATTAAATTGATCTCAGTCCTATTTCAGTGTTTGCACTGAACTGTCAAGGCTGGAGCTTGCCTGTGAACTGTGATTGGCGTTGTTAGGAAAGGTGGAGGTTTTGTACTCTAGATGTCCCTTAGACTTTTACAACATGGTCTGCTTCATGTAAGCAAGGTTACAAATTTTATAATCTTCTATGCAGAATGCCTTTGGTTCAAACTTAGGGAGCTAAGACTGTGTTGTGGGAATACTTAACATGGCTCATGATGACTGTATTTTATAAACTTGGGTGTGTGTGTGAGTGAGTTATGTGCTACTCTTTGTGACACCATGGACTCTAGCCCACTAGGCTCCTGTCCATGGAATTTTCCAAGCAGAATGCTGGAGTGGGGTGCTATTTCCTCCTCCAGGGGATCAAACCCTCATCTCTTGCGTCTCCTGCCTTGGCAGGCAGCTTCTTTCCCAGCAGCGCCTCCAGGGAAGCCCTTGGACAGAGACCTCTTTCCTGCCAAGAGCTGCCGACAAGCCCCTGCTGTCAGAGAGCGTTCCGTCTCTCTGGGTTGGGGCGGAGGTCCGTCTGTGATGTCACCCTGGCCTGGGGCACCGGGTTCTCAGGGTGGAAGATGTTGGTGTGGCTCTGCAGCACCTCTGTGCTGACAGTCTTGGTTGCCTGCTTACAAACACTATAGAGCGAGCTACGATGATTTTGATGAACACAAAGATGCAGCTTATTACGAGCAGTAGTGTTGATCCCGCTCTCCTGAAGCCAGCCCTGGGAACTGTGCCTGCCGCAGACTGGTCTGCTCAACGTGGAGCAGTGGGTGGCGCGGCTGCCGCGTGGCCGTCAGGCCGCTGGCTCTGTCCCCCGCTGGCAGGCACTGCGTCTGTGAAACAACCCGGGAGTGTGCAGCAGACACTCAGCCTGGGACCCTGTTGTCATAGTCGTTAGCGGCTTGCACTTGCTCTCTTGTGATCTGGGAGGCCTGGGAGAGTCCCGCTTTTCTACCAACGAGAGGCAGGGGACAGAGAGGGACCTTCGGACACCGGGAGGAGGGGCAGGGCTCAGCTCGGTTGCAGCAGAAACTTGAGTCCAGTTTTGTATCCCTCTGAAGCCTGCTGTCTGGGGCTTCCCAGGTGGTGCAGTCATAAGGAAGCCGCCTCCCAATGCAGGAGACACAAGAGACACAGAGATCCCTGGTTTGGGAAGATCCCCTGGAGAAGGAAGTTGCAACCCCCTCCAGTATTCTTGCCTGGAGAATTCCATGGGCAGAGGAGCCTGGTGGGCTGCAGTCCATGAGGTCACAAAGAGTCAGACACGACTGAGCACTTATTGCTTACATCCTGTATCACTCTGATAATCAGTTGACATAGAAATTATACTCTAAGTGAGATCACATCATTTTCTTTTTGCTTAAAGGTAGTTGTCTCTCTTTTGAGCAGTTTTCAGTCAGGTTGTCTAAAGATGCGTATTGGTCTAAAGGGACTTGGATGATGGAATTCAGTTTACCCATGTTAATAGACTGCTCCCCACTTCATGTACAGTTAATGAGTCTCTAGATTGCTTCCAGTCTCACAGTATTATGTTTGGGTTGCTATTCTTAAATGCAAAGGTCAGCAATTTTGCTGTTCTGTTCTGTCCAAGAGAGTGTCTGTGTTTCCTTGCTAACTTCTGGCTTTTCAGGGAAAATTTTAGCTCAGATTGACTTCTGTTAGTGTCATGAAAGGAGAGCAAGTGTCGCTCTGACAACACTTCCTGCTGACAAGGCCACGCTGGGCATTTGGAAAGAAATTGCGAGATGCTCCTATGCTCTGAAGCATGAAAATGATCCTTGAGTGGTGGTTGTCAGTGCTCAGTCCCGCCTGACCCTTTGCGGTCCTACGGCCTGTAGCCCACCAGGCTCCTTTGTCCATGGGATGTCCCAGGCAAGAATGGTGGAGCGTGTTGCCATTTCCTCATCCTGGGGATCTTCCAGACGCAGGGATCAAACCTCTGTCTCCTGCATTGGCAGGCAGGCTCTTTATCCCTGAGGCACCAGGGAAGCCCATATGAGTGGTGGCTACTTTACCATTTAAGTAGTGGAGGTTAACTCATCTGACTTTCACTTTCTATTGATCCTTTCTCTCCTCAGGAGAGCTGAGTTGATTTTCAGGGTTGTTATTCTTGGAGTGCGGAGCCCGTGGAGGGAAGGAGGTGGTTATGCATGAGGCCATAAGGTCTATATCACTAGGTACCTCGCATGTGGGGCTGACGAACCGCAGGACACACAGATCTTTGTTCTGGGCCAAAGTGCTTCGTTTATGATGGAGATTACAGTGAGAATAAAATGAAGTTGTCTAAAGGAAGATGGTATCTCAGGAGACTTTATAGTGGTTTGGCCACAGTTAATAATGTGGCTGGCCCTGCAGAGTGAACTGCAGGATGGCATTGTCTTTTAACAGACGCCAGTCATGTGCGATCCAGGCAGGTCGATTACTCACAAGTCTCTGGTGATCAGTACACCAGGAAAGAGCCAAAGAAAACGCCCAAATGTGCAGACACTTAAGAACTGAAATTGGGTACAAACCAATTTACCGAAATGGAACTGAACCCTTAGGGGAATGAGAACAGCCTGCTACATATTCATTTCTGCCTTATTACTTATTTATGCAGGATGTGAGCGTGTCACTTGCAGCAAAATTTTACAAACCAGTAAGGGCAGATATTTAAAACTCCCCTTCCCTGCAGGAAATGGTATATCCTTGAAAGAGAGCGAGGGAAAAAAGGGGATAAATATTAAAGAAGTTTTCCTCTTTTCTTTATATTCATTGCTATTAGCACCTCTGGTTAATCTCAGTGATATATATTTGTAGACAAGCCAACCAATCTTGTAGTAAATACAGTGAGAAGTCTGCTCATCTCTCATAAATGTGTATGTCTAACTCATTAATATTAATGCAGCTGCATACCAGCATGGAGGTGATAATAGACCCCCATTAAAATCCATTTGTATTCATGAGTTTTTTTAAAGGTTACTCTTCAATCATTTCTTCCAAAAATGTGACTTAATGATGTTCTTCATTTCAAAAATATTTCAAATATAGCTGACTAAATACAATAAAAATCCAATTAAAGTTTATTTGCAACAAATTTCCATGGAAAACTTAACAGTATATTGACCCCCCTCCAAATCACCTTCCTTTGCTCTATTAATTTGTATATGATATGTTAACCAGAAAGCATCAGATGATTCCTGTTTTCTGCTTCTATTGATCTTTGTAATCTGAACTTGAAAGATTGACAGCTGACAGTCTGCACATAATGAAGTCCATAAACTAATAAGCTTCTCATACTGGAAGGACACCCAGTGCCTGATACTCAACCTTGCCAATTGTAGAATACATCTCAGTATTAACATCATGCAGCATCTGTAGCATATTGAAGGCTAGGAACCTTTATAAATCTCACACCTACAAAATAAGTGTTCTATTTAAAGAATTTTTGTACCATTCACCACCAATTCTATGGAAACAGTAGACATGAAACAGACAGTTATGGGAAGGGAGTCAGTGGAGAAGATAGTTTGTATTTTCAAGCACATTGGTTAATGTGTTAGACAGCGTATTGAAAAACAAAGATATCTCTGCCAACAAAGATCTGCATAAGTCAAAGCTATGGCTTTTCCAGTAGTCATGTATGGATATGAGAGTTGTATCCTATAGGAGGCTGAGAACCAAAGAATTGATGCTTTTGAACTGTGGTGCTAGAGAAGACTCTTGAGAGTCACTTGGACTTCAAGGAGGTCAAACCAGTCAATCCTAAAGGAAATCAACCTTGAATATTCACTGGAAGAATTCTTGCTGAAGCTGAAGCTCCAATACTTTGGTCACCTGATGGGAAGAGGTGACTCAGTGGAAAAACGCTGATGCTGGGAAAGACTGAGGGCAGGAGGAGAAGGGGACAACAGAGGATGAGATGGTTGGATGGCATCACTGACTCGATGGATACGAGTTTGAGCAAGCTCTGGGAGATGATGAAGGACCATGGGGTCGCAGAGAGTCGGACACGACTTAGTGACTGAACAACAGCAGTGTCTTTACAAGAACCGGGCAGGCGATGGGATGGAGAAAGGAGAAGGGTGATGGCTAAGCTAAGTTTTGTAGCTGCAGTGATTAATCTCTTCTGGGTTTTCTTAATGAAAGTGATACTTTATGCTTTTAGAGAAAAATCAACCATAATTTCAGAACCAAAATTAAAAGGCAATCTAAACATTCCCAGAAGCAAAACACTTAAAAGAGGTAGCCCATTTCTCAGTAATTTCCCCTTATCCAGAAGACTGAGCTGGACCACTCAGTTCACTAAAACATTGATGTGTGTTTCCAGTGGGCAGGCCCAGGGCTGAGCCTTGAGAAGAGAAACTCGTCTGAGTGAGTTAATCTGAGTCCTCAGATTTATAATGTAGGTTCGTCTAGTCGAGGCTATGGTTTTTCCAGTGGTCATGCATGGATGTGAGAGTTGGACTGTGAAGAAAGCTGAGTGCCAAAGAATTGATGCTTTTCAACTGTGGTGTTGGAGAAGACTCTTGAGAGTCCCTTGGACTGCAAGGAGATCCAACCAGTCCATCCTAAAGGAAATCAGTCCTGGGTGTTCATTGGAAGGACTGATGCTGAAGCTGAAACTCGAAACCTTTGGCCACCTCATGCAAAGAGTTGATTCATTGGAAAAGACCCTGATGCTGGGAGGGATTGAGGGCAGGAGGAGAAGGGGATGACAGAGGATGAGATGGCTGGATGGCATCACCGACTCTATGGACATGAGTTTGAGTAGATTCTGGGAGTTGGTGATGGACAGGGAGGCTTGGCGTGCTGCGATTCATGGGGTCGCAAAGAGTCGGACACGACTGAGCGACTGAACTGAATTGAACTAAACCATAGTTGTGGGAAACACACCCAGACTGCACCCGAACTGCAAGGCATATCCCCTGGAACTATGGTTTATGGCTTAAGAAGGTTGAACCCCACTGGATTAATAGCACAGAAGATTTAAGTATACGTCATATGTAAAAGATCCACACTCTCTTCAGGAGCAGGAGCAAGGATTCAGTGAACGCAGCTCTAAGAAATACATGCTGTGTAATGACTACCTATTATATTTATATTATCAAAATATGTACACTGGCAAATATTTTTGGATCAGTTTGCCTTAAACACTCAATGTTGTTCATTCTACTCAGTGTTAAATGTTTAAATACATATATGGAAATTCACTGCAATACACAGAGTTCTTAGTAAGTTGAATATCTGCAATATTAGAGGCTGAATGTATTACAGTAAATGGAAAAAAAATGTGACGATACAAAGTCTCAAATGTTATTTTTCTGTAATTTAAAAAAGTTTAATCAAAATATGCTTTGATTTACAATGTTGCTAGTTTCAACTCTACAGCAAAGTGATTCAGTTATAACACACACATATATACATATATATTCTTTTTCAGATTATTGTCCATTATAGGTTTTATGAGATGTTGAGTATCATTCCTTGTGCTATACAGTAGGTCCTTGTTTGGTTATCTATTTTATGTGTAGTGGTGTGATGTTAATCCCAACCTCTTAGATTTATCCCTCCCTCCCCTTATCCTTTGGTAAACTGGTTTGGTTTTGAAGTCTGTGAGTCTCTTTCTGTTTTGTAAATAAGTCCATTTGTGCCATTTTTTTTAGATTCCACAGCTCAGTGATATCATGTAATATTTGTCTTTATCTGTCTTAACTTCACTTAGTATGATCATCTCTAGGTCCACTCATGTTGCTGCAAATGGCATTATTTCATTCTTTTCTGTGGCTGAGAAATATCCCATTGTGTGTGTGTACCATGTCCTCTCTATCCTTTCCTCTGCTGGTGGACATTTGGGTGGCTTCCATGTCTTGACTGATATGAACAGGGATGCTTTGAACATAGGGATACATGTATCTTTTCAAATCAGAGTTTTTGTCTTTTCTGGATATATATGCCCAGGAGTGGGATTGCTGTAATTAAGAATGTAGTCTTCACTTCTGTTATTTTTTGGATTTTACCTGAGTTCTGTTAAGTCACCTGTTAGGACACAACATGATGAAAATGACTGGTAAGGCCACCTCTTTCCACTGATCTGAGTGTTTACCTGGGCACTTCCACTGATTGATCTATTTTCTGGGCACTGGTCTAGATGATCATGTACTTTTCTTAGATTGTTTTACAGGTGAGAAGGGAGACACCTAAGCTCAGATGAATACAACAGGTAAATGCTCAGATAGAAGCATGCACAGGGTGCTATGTGAGCAGGTTGGGAGGAGGAATAGTGGTGGTTTCAAGGAGAGATTTTAGAGCTGTGATGTCTGAGCTACATCTCAAAAGATGGGAGGTAGAGGGTATAGGTCGTTCTAGGAAGGGCACAGCATTCAGGTCTGTGGGGTGCAAAACCTCTGGAGAGGCTCATGTGTCCCTTTAAGAAGTTGCCTGTCTTATTTGGAAGCTGATGGTGAGTCACTGTTGAGTGTTAAGCACGTAAATCAGGGGCAGGTCATAGAAGCATCACCATGATGGCAATGTGGAGCATGGATCAGAGAGGATGAAACTGGCCTGACAGACCAGTCAGGAAGGCTTTGCACAAATCTAAATGAAAAGTGAGAAGAGCCTGAACAAAAGCAATCAATGAAGTGTTGATGAAAAGGCACATTTGGAAGCTGTTGAGGTGGTTGAAATGTATCTTATCAAGGGGCCCATTGAATGAAAGGCTGAGGGGTAGGACAGTTGTCTAGGGTGATTTCTGTGTTTCTGTGTTGCAGTGGATAGAAGTAATAACAAACAGGAGGGGTCTAATAGGACAAGGAACGAGTCTGAGGGAGATAATGAGTTCAAATTTGGAAGATGAGCTTGAGATCTATGTAAGACATTGGACTGAAGATGTCCCTGATCACTGATTTCAGTTCAGTTCAGTTCAGTCGCTCAGTCGTGTCCGACTCCTTGAGACCCCATGAATCGCAGTACACCAGGCCTCCCTGTCCATCACCAACTCCCAGAGTTTACTCAAACCCATGTCCATCGAGTTGGTGATGCCATCCAACCATCTCATCCTCTGTCGTCCCCTTCTCCTCCTGCCCCCAATTCATCCCAGCATCAGGGTCTTTTCCAATGAGTCAGCTCTTTGCCTCAGGTGGCCAAAGTACTGGAGTTTCAACTTCAGCATCAGACCTTCCAATGAACACCCAGGACTGATCTCCTTTAGGAAGGACTGGTTGGATCTCCTTGCAGTCCAAGGGACCCTCTGATTGAGGACACTGGAATTCAGAGCAGGTGTCTGAGCCAGAAATACACATTTATGAACCCAGTTGATGGATGACTACTGATCACAAATAGGAAAATAAAATTCGGAACCTTTGTGCACCTTGTTTTGGGCATTTGTTGCTCTTCGCCCGCCCAGGATCTGTTCACCCTCCTTACTAGCTCCTGATATTTGGGGAGAGGGGTCCATTTCAGGTCTGGATCCTATGACTGGGATGGGCTGACTCCACTTCTGATTTTGAAGAAAGCACGATGGTGTATGTACCCAGGAATGTACGTGATGAGTAATACGAAAGGGGCATGTGCAACTTTGCCAGGTAAGGTCAGATTGCTTTGCAGGGTGGTTGTACCAGTTCACTCTCAACCAGCAGAGATTTTAACTTTTATAGCTGTACTTACTGAACAGTCTGCATTTTCCCCACTGGTCTGTATTAACTGCCCTGTCATAAGTCAAATTCTAACATGCATGTGTATCTGTTCCCTGGCTCTCTATCCTGCTCCGTTGGTTAAATTATACTTCGGAGATTATTTTAAAGGGGCTTCCCCTGGTGGTTCAGCAGCAAAGAATCCGGCTGCAGTGCAGTAGCCGCAGGAATAGTGGGTTCCATCCCTGGGTTGGAAAGATCCCCTGGAGGAGTAAATAGCAACCCATTCCACTCTTATTGCCTGGAGAATCCCATGGACAGGGGAGCTTTATAAGGATTCTTGATACTTGATTTTAATAAAATTTACCTTTTTATAACTGAATATTCATGACACAAATGTTATATTTTTCAATTTGCTTAGCTCTTTTTAAAATGTTTTCATCAACATTTTATAATTTTCTTTTAAAAAGCTCAGCTGTGTGTTATTAGATTTATTTTTTGGTACTTTAAAAATTCTAAGCATTATCTTCTCTAATGTATGCTTTAAACTGATTTTTGGTGGTCTCTATAAATTAAATTGACTTTTGTGTATTGATTTTATAACCGGAAAGTTTGTAAAGCTTTCCTAATTTTAAGTACTAGATTATTTAGATTTTATATATAGAAATCATTCTCTACAAAATGTCTTTTATGCTTTTCCAGCCATTCAGTATCATGAGCATTGAATATTATTTTTTTTGTTTTTGTTTTTTTGGTGGGGAATAGGTGAGTATATGCTGTCTATCATTGTAAGGATTACCTTTCAATTTTTAGCTTTCTATGAGATTTTCATTTTCTGCCTTAAAAAACTGTAATTAGATACTGAATTTTAGAAAATGCTCTTTATACCCTTATTTAGACCATCACGAATATAAGTTTTTCTTGTATTTTGTTAATATAGTGAATTACATTAATCCGTGTTCATCTTATTTAGCCTTTACTCTATCCCATACACAGAAGCTTTCAGATTTTCTATTTCTTCTTGAGTCAGTTTCAGTAATATTTTAAAAAGTTTCAGTTCTTTAATAGAAAATCCTTTAACTTAATTTCAATATGTAGTCATTGTCATTAAGTCATGTCTGACTCTTTGTGACTCCATGGACTGCAGCACACCAGGCTTCCCTGTCCTTCACTATCTCCCAGAGCTTGCTCAAACTCACGTCCATTGAGTCGGTGATGCCATCCAACCATCTCATCCTCTGTCGTCCCCTTCTCCTCCTGCCCTCAGTCTTTCCCAGCATCAGGGTCTTTTCCAGTGAGTCAGCTCTTCAGGTGGTCAAAGTATTGGAGCTTCAGCTTCAGCATCGGTCCTTCCAAGGAGAACTCAGGGTTGACTTCCTTCAGGAGCTGGTTGGATCTCCTTGCTGTGCAAAGGACTCTCAAGAGTCTCCTCCAGCACCACAGTTCAAAACATCAGCTCTTCAGCACTCTGCCTGCTTTATCATCTAACTCTCATATCCGTGCGTGGCAACTGGAGAGACCATAGCTTTGACTATGCCGGCCTTTTTTGCAAAGTGATGTCTCTGCTGTTTAATGTGCTGTCTAGGTTCATCGTAACTTTCCTTCCAGGAAGCATTCTTCTCATTTCATGCTGGCAGTCACCCTCCGCGCTGATTTCAGAACTCAGGAAGAGAGAGTCTGTCACTGCTTCCACCTTTTCCCCTTCTATCTGCCATGAAGTGATGGGACTGGATGCCCTGATCTTAGTTTTTTAATGTTGAGTTTTAAACCAGCCTTTTCATTCTCCTCTTTCACCCTCACCAAGAGGCTCTTCAGTTCCTCTTCACTTTCTGCCATTAGAGTGGTATCGTCTGCATATCTGAGCTTGTTGCTGTTTCTCCTGGCAATCTTGATTCCAGCTTGTAACTTGATTCCAGCCTGGCATTTCTCATGATGTTCTCTGCATAGAAGTTAAATAAACAGGGTGGCAATATACAGCCTTGATATATTATTCCTTTCTCAATTTGGAACCAGTCAGTTGTTCCATATAACGTTCTAATTGTTGCTTCTTGACCTGCATACAGGTTTCTCAGGAGACAGGTAAGATGGTTTGGCATTCCCAGTTCTTTTAAGAGTTTTCCACAGTTTGTTGTGATCCATGTAGTCAAAGACTTTAGTGTGGTCATTGAAGCAGAGTAGGTGCTTTTCTGGAATTCCCTTGCTTTCTCTATGATCCAGTGTATGTTGGCAATTTGGTCTCTGGTTCCTCTGCCTTTTGTAAACCCAGGTTGTACATCTGAAAATTCTCAATTCAAGTACTGCTAAAGCCTAGCTTGAAGGATTTTGAGCATAGCATTACTAGCATGGGAAGTAAGTTCAATTGTCTGGTAATTTGAATGTTCTTTAGAACTTTCCTTCTTGCTGCTGCTGCTGCTGCTAAGTCACTCAGTTACACACACACACACACACACACACACACACACACACTGCATCTTCCTTATCCATTCATCTTTCGGGGCACATCTGCGTTGCTTCTGTGTCCTGGCTTCCCTGGTGTGTTGTGCTAGTTGTTCAGTCGTGTCCGACTCTTGGCAACCCCACAGATGGTAGCCCGCTAGGCTCCCCCGTCCATGGGATTATCCAGGTAAGGATACTGGAGTGGGCTGCCATTCCCTTCTCCAGAGGATCTTCCCGACCCGGGGATCGCGCCCTGGTCTCCTGCACTGCAGGCAGGTTCTTTGTCCTGGCTTCCCTGGTGACTCAGATGGTAAAGAATCCCCCTGCAATACGGAAGACCTGGGTTTGATCCCTGAGTTAGGAATATCCCCTGGAGAAAGGAATGGCAACCCATTCTAGTATTCTTGCCTGAAGAATTGTCCCTTGCCAGGACAGAGAGGCCTGGCAGGCTACAGTCCATGGGGTCATAGAGAGTCAGATACGACTGAGCAACTTTCACTGTCACATGTCCTGGCTATTGTAAATAGTCATGGTACAAACAATGGGGTGCATATATCTTTTTGGATTAGAGTTCTTTCCAGATATACGCCTAGAAGTGGCATTGCTGGATCATATGTTAGCTCTAGTTTTAGTATTTTAAGGAACCTCCATACTGTTATCCATAGTGGCTGTACCAATTTACATTTCCACCAACAGTGTAGGAGGGTTCCCTTCTCTCCATTTTGATGATGGCTATTCTGACTAGTGTCAGGTGATAGCTCACTGCAGTTTTAATTTGCATTTCCATGTATAGCAATATTGAGCATCTTTACCTGTGCCTATTGGCTATCTGTATGTCTACTTTGAAGAAATGTCTGTTTAGATCTTCTGCCCGTTCTCTGACTGGGTTGTTCACTTCTTTGCTATTGAGTCATTTGATCAGTTTTTATATTTTGGAAATTGATCCCTGGTTGATTGGATCATTTGCAAATATCTCCCCTCGTTCTGTAGGCTGTCTTTTCATTTTGTTTATGGTTTTCATTTTCTTTTTCAAGCCTCTGGTTACTTGAAATGTATTAGTTACTGCTCTAGATAGTAGAAATTAATAAAATGTTGTTTCTATTTCAGTATTCCTTTTTCCTTTAAAAAGTTACCATACAAAAGATTAGGTTTTTAAAATTGATAACCAAAATCAATAACTCAAGTCCAAGTTTTCAAGCTATTGCATAATTGTTTATCAACTGGTTTCTCAAAATAACTGCAATAGTAAGTATTATCATTATTAGCCCATTTTATAGATGAGAACATTAATGAATAAAGAGTTCAAACAATTGGCCCAAGGACACAGAGCTCATCAGCAGTGCTGAACTTCAGGCTCTATTCATTTGGTTCGAGGGTACATACTCTTGACCTAATTACCACATTCTACCATTTTAATAAAGCCAGCAATAATTCCTCAAATAATGGTTCAGCAACTTCTTTTGAAATCCTCCTCAAGCAGATCTTTATCAAAAAGAAAAAAAAATAATGACCAAAGAAAAATTAAATTGATGACAAGAACCCCCAATTCTGTTTAATGTTTTAACCAGTAATGGAACCAAAAAGGATTTTCTGAAGGGATAAGAGGAGTGGAATAAGTTTTGGACAATTCATGTACTGAAATATTGGTAACTGAAAATTTCAGCATGTTTGTAATACTAGTTATAGTATTGCTGAAAGGCCAATATAATTAATGTTTCCAAAAAGAAAAAAAAATACATTTGTTTTCAATTTAGCTTTTGATTATACAGCTAATTATGTTTTTACATAGAAATAGCACACCCTTACTTCAGCTATGCAATATTTTGAATGATAAATCAATCTAAAAATCAGACCTTAATGTGATGAGTGGGCTAGTGAAGGCAATGCCTTTGTCTAAACATTTGAATAAAAATCACTGAAAAATCCCCATAATTTATTATATTTTGAATTTTTCTTTCCTTGTTATGGACATCAACTGATGTTGTATTTACTTCTAACATGCACAATTTTAGAAAAAATTACTCCTGGGGGCCAAGAAAAATATAAAACTATTATGCTCTAATATATAACATGTGTAAAAGCTGGGCAACTATTACATCTACATATTTGTTTATATATGCATATTCACACTGGTTTACCACATTTTCTAACATTACCCACCCTGTGACGTGAGACTTGGAAAAGTATTTTTTTTTAAAAAAAGCATATGAGGTTTTATTGTTGAGGGAAAGATTTATATCTTTGTAAAACCTTTCACAAGTGAAATAGTGTATTGGGTAAACACATAAAACAATACAAACTCAAGCATTTTCATAAAATAAGTGTAATTTATTTGAAGCTCTGTAGTAAATGTGTATGTTCAGCAGTACTTTTTTAGTTTAAATATTCAATATATAATGAACACATTCTCCAAAATATATTACACTTATTCATGGCTTTTCTTTAATTATACTTACCATTTTTTTTTTCAGAAATATAAAGAAGGAAGGTTTATCATTAATACATCATCTTTTTCTAGTTTCTTATTTCATCACCGAATGAAAAAATGTAGCAAATGAGTGCATTTAGTGTTGTGTTTTGTAGTTTCAGGTAATACTTGACTTTATGTAAAAATAAAGAGTGTAGCTTAGTCAAAAGGGGGCCTCCCTGTGGCTCAGTTGTAAAGAATCTGCCTGGGACTTCCCAGCTGACTCAGTGGTGAAAGGTATGCCTACCAATGCGGAACAGCAGAGACACGGGTTCAGGCCCTGGGTCAGGAAGATCCCCTGGAGGAGGAAATGGCAAGCAACTCCTGTGTGCTTGCCTGAAAAATCGCATGGACAGAGGACAGGATACGGTCCATGGGGTCACAGAGAGCTGGGCGTGACTGAGTGTCGAGCACAGAATTGATCGGCAGCGTGGTAATTTCTGCCGTGTGGCGGGGTGATTTAGTCCCACATTTATATGCACCCTTCTCAATGCTCTTTTTATGCTCTTAACGTTTTACTAGAATCCCAAAGAGCTTTGGTGTCTGTGGGTTCTATCTATTGATGTTTATCATATTAGGAATTAAAACTTGGAAGTGTTTTAAAATGTTAATTCATTAAAACAATGACTATCACATGTTCATGTATGTAATTTCTATTTCTGAAAAAGTCTCTATTTCCCTGTAAGAAAACAGAACTAGTGAGAAAAGTGGCATTGTTTCACTGTTTTTACAAACATCTTAATGTTTGGCTTCACAGACAACAGCTGGATTCTCCTATCAGCTTGTTCGGTCAGTCAGCTGTGATATCACATTTTCCTTGAAGAATATGAAGAAAATCTGGACTCACATAGATACGTAGTTGAGAAGAGTCTCAGGAACCCTCAGGGGTCTTTGGACCACATTTTAGCAACAGCTGCTTTAGTCTATTTGCAGAATTTTCTGTTCTCGTCTGTGTGCGCATCTACTTCCTGAACTGGCACTTCACTGTTGTTTTAGCACGTGTTTACAGTACGGTCAAAACTCTGTACTATAATGTCCTTATCTGTCCCTCCACAAAGTTTTGTAGCTATTTTAACATCATTTTTTTTCAGGTAAAATAAAAATAATTGTTACTATTTAAAAGACATCCTTTAGAATTTTAAATGAAATTGTATTGTTTATAAAGAAATATGGAGAGTATCAACACCATTACAATATAGATTTTTCTCTTTGATATTACTCTGATATCTGAGAAAGCAGAACAAAAATTTTGGCCTCCTAGACTCCTTGATGGCATAGGGTTAATGCTGTGTTGTACCTTCATTCCTTTGGACAGCAAGGAGACCAAACCTGTCAATCCTAAAGGAAATCAACCCTAAGTATTCATTGGAAAGACTGATGATGAAGCTCAATGCTTTGGCCACCTGATGTGAAGAGCTGGCTCATTGGAAAAGACCCTGATTCTGGGAAATATTGAGGGCAAGAGGGAAAGGGAAAGATAAAGGATGAGATGGTTGGATGGCATCATCGACTTCATAGATGTGAGTTTGACCGAGCTCTGGGAGATGGTGAAGGATGGGGCCGCCTGGCATGCTGCAGACCATGGAGTCACAGAGTCGGACATGACCTAGCACCTGAAAAACAGCAACCTTCAGTGTAAAGTAGCTGTACCCAAATCTCCACATTAAAGCCCCATGAGGACCCTGAGAGACTTTAATCCCAGCAACTGCTTTGTTCTTGTTCAGTCGCTCAGTCGTGTCCGACTCTTTGTGACCCCAGGACTGCAGAATGCCAGGCTGCCCTGTCCACCACCATCTCCCAGAGCTTGCTCAAACTCATGTCCATTGAGTCGGTGATGCCATCCAACCACCTCATCCTCTGTCGTCCCCTTCTCCTGTCTTCAGTCTTTCCCAGCATCAGGGTCTTTTCTAACAGGTTGGCTCTTTGCATCAGGTGGCCAACCCAACTTCACTTGTTTCAGCATCAGTTCTTTCAATGAATAGTTAGGATTGATTTCCTTTAGGATTGACAGGTTTGATCTCCTTGCAGTCCAAGGGACTCTCGAGGGTCTTCTCCAGCACCACAGTTTGAAAGCATCAATTCTTTGGCGCTCAGCCTTCTTTATGGTCCAATTCTAACATCCATTTGTGATTATCAGAAAAACCATAGCTTTAACTATATGGAACTTTGTTGGCAAAGTAATGTCTCTTCTTTTTAAAATGCTAAGTTTTTCTAACTTCATGACTGCAGTCACCATCCACAGTGACTTTTGAGCCCAAGAAAATAAAATCTGTAACTGATTCCATTGTTTCCCTATCTATTTGCCATGAAGTGGTGGGACCAGATGCCATGATCTTGTATTTTTGAATGTTGAGTTTTAAAGCAGCTTTTTCACTCTCCTCTTTCAGCTTCATCAAAAAACTCTAGTTCCTCTTTGTTTTCAGCCATAAGGGTGGTGTCACCTGCATATCTGAGGTTATTGATATTTCTCCCGGCAATCTTGATTACAGTTTGTGCTTCATCCAGCCTGGCATTTCACATGGTGTACTCTGCATATAAGTTCAATGAGCAGGGTGACAATATACAGCCTTGACATACTCCTTTCCCAGTTTGGAACCAGTCCATTGTTCCATGTCTGGTTCTAACTGTTGCTTCTTGATGTGTATACAGGTTTTGAAGGAGGCAGGTAAGGTGGTCTGGTATTCCCATCTCTTGAAGAATTTCCATGGTTTGTTGTGATCCACACAATCAAAGGCTTTAGTGTAGTCAATGAAGCAGAATTGGATGTTTTTCTGGAATTCTCTAGCTTTTTCTGTGATTCAGCTAATGCTGGCAATTTGATCTCTGGTTCCTCTGCCTTTCCTAAATCCAGTTTGTCCTTCTGGAAGTTCTCAGTTCACATATTGTTGAAGCCTAGCTTGAAGGATTTTGAGCATTACTTTACTAGCATGTGGAATGGGTGCAATTGTATGGTAGTTTGAACATTCCTTGGCATTGCCCTTATTTGAGATTGGAATTAACACTGTCCCTTTTCCAGTTCTGTGGCCACTGTTGAGTTTTCCAAATTTGCTGGCATATTGAGTGCAGCACTTTTACATCATCATCTTTTAGGATTTGAAATAGCTCAGCTGGAATTCTGTCACCTCCACTAGCTTTGTTCGTAGTGATGCTTCCTAAGGCCCACTTGACTTCACATTCCAGGATGTCTGGCTCTAAGTGACTGATCACAATACTGTGGTTATCTTCATCATGAAAATCTTTTTTGTACAGTTCTTCTGTGTATTCTTGCCACCTTTTCTTAATATCTTCTGCTTCTGTTAGGTCTATATCATTTCTGTCCTTTATTGTGCCTGTCTTTGCAGGAAATGTTCTCTTGGTATCTCTAATTTCCTTGAAGAGATTGCTAGTCTTTCCCATTCTATTGTTTTCTTCTATTTCTTTGCACTGATCACTGAGGAAGGCTTTCTTATCCCTCCTTGCTATCCTTTGGAACTCTACATTCATATGGGTATATCTTTATTTTTCTCCTTTGGCTTTCACTTCTCCTCTTCTTTCAGTTATTTGTGCGGTCTCTTCAGGCAACCATTTTACCTTTTTGCAATTCTTTTTCTTGGGGATGGTCTTGATCACCACCTCTGGTACAATGCCATGAACCTCCATCCATTGTTCTTCAGGTACTCTGCACATCAGATCTAATCCCTTGAATCTATTGTCACTTCCACTGTATAATCATAAGGGATTTGATTTAGGTCAAACCTGAATGACCTAGTGGTTTTCCTTACTTTCTTTAGCTTAAGTCTGAAATTTGCAATAAGTTTATGGTCTGAGCCACAGTCAGCTCCTGGTCTTGTTTTTGCTGACTGTATAGAGCCTCTCCATCTTTGAAAGCTTGTGAAGAATATAATCAATCTGATTTTGGTATTGATAATCTGGTGATGTCCATGTATAGAGTCATCTCTTTTGTTGTTGGAAGAGGGTGTTTGCTGAGACCAGTGCGGTTCTCTTGGCAAATCTCTGTTAGCATTTGCCCTGCCTCATTCTGTACTCCAAGGCCAAACTTGCCTATTACTCCAGGTATCTCTTGACTTCCTACTTTGCATTCCAAGCCCCTATGATGAAAAGGACATCTTTTTTTTGGTGTTAGTTCTAGAAGGTCTTGTATGTCTTTGTAGAACCATTCAACTTCAACTTCTTCAGCATTACTGGTTGGGGCATAGACTTGGATTCCTGTGATATTGAATGGTTTGCCTTGGAGATAAACAGAGATCATTCTGTCATTTTTGAGATTGCATCCAAGTACTGCATTTCGGACTCTTCTGTTGACTATGAGGGCTACTCCATTTCTTCTAAGGGATTCTTTCACACAGTAGTAGATGTAAAGGTCATCTGAGTTAAATTCTCCCATTCCAGTCCATTTTAGTTCACTGATTCTTAAAATGTCAATGTTCACTCTTGTCATCTCCTGTTTGACCACTTCCAATTTACCTTGATTCATGGACCTAACATTCCAGGTTCCTAAGCAATTGCTTAGTGTAATGGTAAATGGTAACGAGCTCCTTCAGCCAATTCAGTGGGTAATTTTTTTCTTCTTACTTTTTAAAATTTTTATGTGTTTTAAATTTATCTTTTATGATATATGGTTGATTTATAATATTCTAAGAGTTTCAGGTGTAAAGCATAGTGATTCAGTTTTGTGCTTTTGAACTGTGGTGTTGGAGAAGACTCTTGAGAGTCCCTTGGACTGCAAGGAGATCCAACGAGTCCATCCTGAAGGAGATCAGTCCTGGGTGTTCATTGGAAGGACTGATGCTGAAGCTGAAATTCCAATACTTTGGCCACCTCATGTGAAGAGTTGACTCATTGGAAAAGACCCTGATGCTGGGAGGGATTGGGGGCAGGAGGAGAAGGGGAAGACAGAGGATGAGATGGCTGGATGGCATCACCGACTCGATGGACATGAGTTTGGATAAACTCTGGGAGTTGGTGATGGACAGGGAGGCCTGGCATGCTGCGATTCATGAGGTCGCAAAGAGTCAAACACGACTGAGCGACTGAACTGACTAACTGAAGAGTTTTAGGTGTAAAGCATAATGATTCAGTTTTTTATATATATATATTTTTCCTTCAGATTCTTTTCCTTTATGTTATTACAAAATATTAAAGAGAGTTCCCTGTGTTATATAGTAGGTCCTTGTTGATATTTATTTAATATATGGTAGTGTGTATATGTTAATCACAAACTCCTAATTTATTCCTTCCCCCCACCTCCCACTTTTTAGTATATTTTTTAGCTTTTGGTATTGAGTATTGGAGTATAGCTGATTAAAAATGTTGTGAGTTTCAGGAGGCCAGCAAAGGGACTCAGCCATATATGCATGAATCCACTCTCGCCCAAACTGCCCTCCCATCCAGGCTGCTGTAAAACATTGAGAGAGTTCCCTGTGGTATGCACTAGGTCCTTATTTGTCATCCATTTTTAAACATAGCAGTGTGTACGTGTGGATTCCAAACTCCCTAGCTCTCCCTTCCCCCCATCCTCCCTCCACTGGCAATGACAGGTTCATTCTCTGAGTCTGTTATTCTATTTCTGTTTTGCAAATAAATTCACTTGTGTCACTTCTTTTTAGATTTTGAATGTAAGTGCTATTATGTGATATTTTTCCTTCTCTGACTTACTTCACTCGGTACCATAATCTCTAGGTTCATCCATGATGATGCAAATGACATTACTTCATTCTTTTTTATGACTAATACTCTGTTTATATATGTATCACATCTTCTTTATTCCTTTGTCCATGAGTCAGGTAATTTGATTGTGTTTCTTTTTAAGGTCCTGTAAAGTCTTGTCTTCATTCTTCTAGTCAAAATTTGAGGCGCTTATTTGAACCTTGCAAAATATAAAGCATTAAAACTTACAGCAGTGTGCCATACAGAAAAGGTTCTTACGTGGGAAACAGAACACTGAGAGTTTTCACTGTAATCTTCATTTTAGCCCTTGTTCACTGTGGAATTGAGATCTCCTTAATCTCTCTGAGGTTGAACTTTCTCATGTCTAAAATAGGAACAGTGATACCCAGACTGCTCATTTCAGCGGACTGAGAGGAAAACTACCATGAACTGTAGAGATATGCTTTGTAAAATGTTTGACAAAATGCTTGATATTTTGTAATGTTGCAGTAATGAGCTTGAAGAGCTGGCCCACTAGCTCTGGACACCAGCTCTCATCCACTGGCCCTGGGAATTCTCAGGGTCTCTGTTTCCCAGAGTCAGGGTCTATAGCTGGAGTTCCCACGAGGGAGGAGATGCGAAAATGCGGGTGACGCTGACCATCCTGCAGTACAGATGAGGCTTGTGCCTTAAGCTTTTTTACTTTTCACTTGAAGAAGGGGAGATAGTGACTTCGAACACTGAAAACCTCTCCTTCTAGCCCAGATCTTAATTTTTACAGCTGAAGAAGCTGATAGGCAGCAGAGTTATATTCCCGTGTGCTCAGCTTGACAGCCCAGTGTCAGAGCAGAAACGCGGCCTACTGTTTAGTGTGTGGTGTACATTCAATCTGCTTAACCTCATTGCAAAATCCACACAAAGTTTAGTAATCTTTGGCTTTTAGTCTGGAATGCTGATTTTCTGTTGTAGCCAGATACAGAAATCTTTTTATAAATAAGCCAAAATACAGACACATAGTATAGATGCTGCATTGTCTGCTGAAACCATATACCTTCATCTTGTAACTAAAGAATATTTATACATAATACTTCATGAATATTAGTTACATGAAGACCTTAGAAACCGTATTGCCATAGAGAAAATTAAAATATATTGAAATGAGGCATCTCTTAATATGGGGCATAAGGGAAAATTCAAGGAAAGGAGAAAAATCAGATGTTCCATGTTGAAGTCTAACCCAGTTCCTAGACAAGTCTCCTTCAGCCTTCCGTGTGTCATGTCTGTATGATGTCCAAATAGCCAGTGTTCCTAAGTATCAAGATATTTGTATGGAGCCAAGACATTTAGGTGAATATTTTTGGTTTGGTTTGACTTTTCTTCAGGTAATCTGCTGTATGTGTGCAGATAATGAATTACTATCCTTGGAACAAATTTTGTTGAAATCAAAAAGCTGCATAGTAATTTCCTTTTCTATAAAACCAGAATATTAAATATACTCTGGCCTGGAGGACCACTCTGGCCTCTTCTTGGGTCTGAAGGTGGCCTGAAGCCGCTGTCTGGTTCATTCCTCCTGGACTGATGGTGAGCTCACAGGAGCACCCAGCCTGCAGCCCCCATGCCCGTCCTGCAGACGTCGCTCTCACCAGGCGGACCGTTCAGAGACCCGGCCAGGCTGTGGGGAAGCGCCCCCTCTCCCATAGGCTGGACTTTAGACTCTAGGAGAGGACCCCTATCTCCTGGGTTGAGGGTCCTTCCAATTTCTTTCTTTTTTTTTTTAAAGAAAATTCAATTTTTAAATTTAAATATTTTAGTAGTTACACATGGCCTTTATTTTTAAAATTTATTGAAGCCTGGTTGACTTACCATGTTGATTAATTTCTACTGTACAACCAGGTGATGCAGTGATACATACATTCTTCTTCATGTTCTCTTCCACTTTGGTTTGTCACAGGAAATTGAATATAGTTCCCAGTTTATTGACAGTGGAAGCATGCATCTTTGCGATGCTATAATCAGGGACGATGATAGTGGAGCCCTGAAAGGAAGTGCTTTTAAGCAGATTATTCAAATAAAATATCAAAGAATTTCTTCAAAATGATAAGGTCCTACTGCATAACAGGGAACTATATTCAAATCCTGTGATAAACCATAATGGAAAAAGAGTATGAAAAAGTATATATATATATATATATATATATATATATATATATATATACTTTATATGTGTATATATATGACATATGACACTATATCACTTGCTGTAGAGCAAAAATTAACACAGCATTATAAATAAATACAACTGTAAATAAATACACTTTATTTACTTCAATAAAATTAAAGGACTTCTTCTTAGGGCCTCCCTGGTTGCTTAGACGACAAAGCGTCTACAATGCGGGAGACCCGGGTGCGATCCCTGGGTCAGGAAGATCCTCTGGAGAAGGAAATGGCTCCCCACTCCAGTACTCTTGCCTGGGAAAATTCCATGAATGGAGGAACCTGGTAGGCTACAGTCCATGGGGTCGCGAAGAGTCGGACATCACTTCACTTCACTTCATAGTCTATAGAATAGTTGAAAACAATGTTTAAATTTCCTGAAAAATGTTTGGTATGGCCTTAAATACATAGTCTTGAATTACAGAAGGGTGGAAACATAATGATCTTATGTAGCAATGTTTACACTTCAGGTTTACAAAGTAAACTTTACAGAGGAGTGATAAAATAATAGGTGAGTAGGTGCTACATATTTATATAGACAATACGCTTCCTTCCAAGTGAGTCTTTCTTTTAGAAAATAATTTGTACTGGATGTTGAGCCCTTTTTAAAACAGAAAAAGTATGTCTCATTTTACACAGACTCTGTTTTTAATTATAATTTGACAAAACAAATAACCATATTACCTATTTGATTTGCCAGAACCTTATCTAGCACCACCTGTTGGGCCCAAGGCACTCAAATCCTGACATATTGCAGAGTAAAGAATTGTTTAGCTGGCATGCTAACTAGCATGGATGCCAACAAAAGCATAATATAGCCTTTGTACTCAGAATAAAACAAAAATACATTAAGCTACCAACTGTAAAGGTTTAAGAAAGCCACATTTAATTATTTACAAGCAGATCCTTCTAACAAAGAAATATAATAAAATTGGTCTTGGAATCAAAAGGTCAGCGTTTGCATGGTCCACACTAGTGACGGTCACAAGCTTAAACCGGACAGAATTTCATGGTGCAGTTGATTTCTATGAAGCGTGACAAGTGGATGCTGGACTTGTGCTCAGGAACTGATGGGTTCAAGCCTGTAATGTTTCCAGTGTGAGGGAATAGTCCAGTGTATTGCCATGCTGGCAAAACCAAGAGTTGCAATTAGTTATTAGCTTGTGAATGGAGAGTTCATTACAATCAAGTTATGAGGAGTATATTGCCTTTGAAAGTTCACGTGCCTTTGACTTTTTGCCACACTGACTGCGTTAGTGCTGAAATGCATAGTCAAGACAGGAAGGATGGTATAGGTGCCTGCCCTCTTTTGAGACAGAGAATTTAAAAAACCATGAGTAGAAACACAATGTAAAATGTTTGAAAGTATTGATGACTACATCTGTTCATTGTTGAGTCCTTACTTTGTCCTTCATAAACATTACTTCAGTTTCCTTTGTAAGAACCTGAAGAATAGGTATTTTTATTTTATTTTACAGGTGAGGGTTTTGAGGTTTCAGTTCAGTTCAGTTCAGTTGTTCAGTCGTGTCTGACTCTTTGTAACCCCATGAATCACAGCTCACCAGGCCTCCCTGTCCATCACCAACTCCCAGAGTTTATCCAAACTCATGTCCATCGAGTCGCAGCCATCTCATCTTCTGCCGTCCCCTTCTCCTCCTGCCCCCAATCCCTCCCAGCATCAGGGTCTTTTCCAATGAACCAACTCTTCACATGATGTGGCCAAAGTATTGGACTTTCAGCTTCAACGTCAGTCCTTCCGATGAATACCCAGGACTGGTCTCCTTCAGGATGGACTGGTTGGATCTCCTTGCAGTCCAAGGTATTCTCAAGAATCTTCTCCAGCACCACAGTTCAAAAGCATCAATTTTTGGCGCTCAGCTTTCTTCACATTCCAGCTCTCACATCCATACATGACCACTGGAAAAACCACAGACGGACCTTTGTTGGCAAAGTAATGTCTCTGATTTTTAATATGCTGTCTAGGTTTGTCATAAATTTCCTTCAAGGAGTAAGTGTGTTTTAATTTCATGGCTGCAATCACCATCTGCAGTGATTTTGGAGCCCAAAATAATAAAGTTTGGCACTGTTTCCACTGTTTCCCCATCTATTCGCCATGAAGTGATGGGACCAGATGCCATGATCTTAGCTTTCTGAATGCTGAGAGGTTAATGAACTTGCCTGCATTTATCTGTAAATTACCCCAAATCTGTCTGATCCTGGAGCAAGTGTTCTGAATCTCTCTACAATAGTAACTATATGAAGTTTCTCTTCCCCTAAAGATGATTTGTAAATTTGTGGATTACACTACTCCGGTCCGCCATTGGACAGGAGGAGAGTTCTGTGACAGATGTAACTGAGGAGGTGACTTCACTACACCAAATGTAACTGTCTGATGGACAGAGGGATTCGTAGAAGGGCAACGGTGTACAGAGAGGTTAAAAGGAAAAGCAGTGATGTACAGATTAGTAAACAGTGTTCGGGTTAGTGCAGGAGAGGCGTCCTAGTTTCAGAAGGCTGAGATTGATTCCTGGGCTAAGAGTATTCCCAGTTCGATTCACAAAGTTCTCCTTCATGGATGGCAGTTTAACGCCCATGTTCTGACTCTGAGCTCTTCAAGCACACTTCTGACCTGTAATTTAGTCTCTGAAGTGAATGAGTTCACCAGGAAGAGACACCCTGAGCTGATGACCAAAGGCTGTGAGCCTGGTATGACTTCTGTTGTAAGTCAACAGTTGGCACGCTGGTTTATGAAACAGACTTCTCCAATTTTAGTTTCTGTGAATAAATCTCTTACAGTTTAACTAGCAAAAGATAGTTTCTGAATCTGAAATGCTGAGGACAAAGCCTTGGAACCCACTATCTCCGCTTAGGGAGTACCCACCAGGGGATGCCCCGAGTCCTCCTCTTGTATAGGGTGCCTTTGCTGGGAACAAAGTGGGTTAGTTGCTCAGTTGTGTCCCACTCTCTGTGATCCTATGGACTGTAGGCCGCCATGGAGAAGACTCCTGAGAGTCCCTTGGACTGCAAGGAGATCGAACCAGTCCATCCCAAAGGAAGTCAGTCCTGAATATTCATTGGAAGGACTGATGCTGAAGCTGAAACTCCAATACTTTGGCCACCTGATGTGAAGAACTGACTCATTGGAAAAGACCCTGATGCTGGGAGGGATTGAAGGCAGGAGGAGAAGGGGATGACAGGGGATGAGATGGTTGGATGGCGTCATTGACTCGATGCACATGAGTTTGGGCAAGCTCTGGGGTTGGTGATGGGCAGGAAGCCTGGCGAGCTGTGATTCATGGGGTCACAAAGAATTGGACACAACTGAGTGACTGAACTGAACTGAACATAGATAGATAGGCTTATCTATAAGCACATAGATACATAGATAAGCCTGTCTATAAGCACATAGATAGGTTTCCCTGATAGCTCAGGTGGTAAAGAATCCACTTGCAATGCAGGAGACCCTGGTTCGATTCCTGGGTCAGGAAGATCCTCTGGAGAAGAGATAGGCTACCCACTCCAGTATTCTTGCCTAGAGAAATCCCATGGACAGAGGAGTCTGGCGGGCTACAGTCCATGGGGTCGCAAAGAGTCAGAGACGACTGAATGCCTTTCACCTTCAGATAGTATTTAAGATCATGAATGAAAGGCATCTCCAAGAGAGTTATTATAAAGAAGAAAAGACAAATGACCATGGTGTATGGCTCAGAGGGTGAAGAGTCTGCCTGCAATGCAGGAGACCTGGGCTTAATCTCAGCTTTGGGGAGGTCCCCTGGAGAAGGGCATGGCAGCCCACTCCAGTGTTCTGGCCTGGAGAGTCCCATCGACAGAGGAGCCTGGCGGGCTACAGTCCATGGGGTCACAGGTGTCGGATATGACTGAGCTACTAACACTTTTACTTTTCAGGGGAGGAGAGACAAGAGGAACTAGTGAAGGAGACCAAGAAAGAACAACCTTGAGATAGAAAAGGTCCGGGGAACTCCGCTGTCCTGGAAACCGCAGGTAGGAGGGAGCGCTGAGCAGCAGTGCCACGTGTCACTAGCGAGTGTGCAGGTGAGACTGAGCGTGACCGCTGGGGACTGACACGTGGAGGAGGTGCTGACTGTGATCAGAGCCGTGGGGCTGGTGGTGACACAGTCGCCGTCAACTGGGCTGAGTGCAGAGGGTTTAAGAGAGGACAGAGGAGAGAAACTGGAGCTATCTATGCAGGCCACTCTTGGAGGGGTTTTACTATAACGGGGGAAAAGAAATGTGACGTGGCAGCTGGTGGGGGAAATGGAAGGTGTTTTCCAATGAGATAAATAGAAAAGGATGTTTTGATCATGATGAGAAGACCCAGTAGAAAGTGGGAGATGACAGCATGGGAGAGGTCATGGAGAACTGATGCGGGAATGTCCTTGAGTGGGTGGGAGGGGTGGGCTTCGGGTGCCAGTGGAGATTGGCCCTGGAGGAGCCATCACATGTATTTGACAGATGAAGGAAACAGTCTGGACTCACTGAACTTGGAGA
Organism: Hydropotes inermis; assembly: GCA_020226075.1. NCBI lineage: Eukaryota > Metazoa > Chordata > Mammalia > Artiodactyla > Cervidae > Hydropotes > Hydropotes inermis. Next base: position 67,490,059 of record CM035280.1, on the reverse strand, counting down.
AAGAAGAGCAGATTGTGTTATTAATTAAATAGAAAATACACACCATACCATGATATTTCATAGTAGTAAATAATATTATTTCTAAATAATATTCTCCTTCTAAATATTCTGGATTTCATGGTATCAGTTGCTTTGTGCTTAGATGCATCAGTATAGGAGTGTCACATACAAGTTTCCTTGTATCTTACTATAACCAATGATACAAGTGGACACTGAAATATATGCAATGCAGTATTGGCTAAGGTGATCTAGTTTTATAAACTCATCCCCATTTTAATTAAATTCTTTCTTCTCTTACTTAGGGATGCTCTAGATGAAATATCCTTTGAAAATATAATAACATTTCTGTAAAGACTTTGCTTTGGAAAATAACAGAATGTATCTGTAAAATGCATTTTACCTCAGTTTGTTGTAATGGAAAATTGTGAAGTTGTCTCTTTATTCAATAAGCATTCATTTTTCTTTCACAGCCAGGTACTAGTTTTATTTGCTAAATGCTTGGTGGAGTAGACTTATCTTAACATTTTCAAAGCATCAGGCTCCTTTTTTTTTCCCAACGAAAGCTCTAATTGAAACCCCTCCATATAGCATGGATAACAATGCAACTTCTGTTGGATAAGTGGCTTCTTAGTTGCATAAATTGAAAACATTTACTTATAAAATCAAATAAGAAAGTTTTGAAAGTGCAGAAATTGAATTTAGGGGCTAAGGACAGCAGCTGTACCCTAACATCAGGGTCACCATCCTAGTGAGTCTGTGTTTTATTTTGGTTGAATTGTATCAAGAAAATCCATGAGTCATACAGAGAGGTAGCCCTTAAGCAGCTCACTTTATGATCTCAGGATGGTTAAAAGGATATTAAACACTTTTAGTGTTAAAGCTGAATCAAACTTCTAAGAAAGAATCACTAATAATTTCTAACAACTGATTTAATTCCTTGGAATAAAATAGCCATTTGGAATACAAAACTTGTAGTGGGCCCCTGTGTTAACTGTGATAGTATGTGGTCATCACAAGACTGGCTCTGCGTTAACTCCTTACTTCACAGAAGGCTCCTATCATGACAAACTGGAGCATCCAGCATCTTCTCAGCTTTGCCTGGCATTTAACTGATTGTCACACCTGTGTCGTATGTGTAGCATTTATGGCAGCATGAGCATATCTGAACTCCACCGAAGATCAGCACAAAAAAAGCATCCAATCAGTTCAGTTAGAACAGTTCAGATGTCTGCGTAGACATCATGGAGAGAATTTACTTAAGGGCACAAACCAAGGGGCTGTGATTGTTCAGTCAGTGGATGTGATCCTCAGTGGGTGAAAGTTTGATTTTTAAGACTAAAAAATGAAATTTGTACCTAACATTTGCAAAACCCCTGAAAAACCTGTCTTTGGAACATTAAAGTTCCAGAGAACAGAATTTGAAAACCACTCAGGTTACAGAAAAGAACGAGATGTAACAGCCTAATAGCTGTCTAGGAATCCTTACTTTTTCAAGTACTAGCAAAGTGAGTTTGGGTGTGTGATGTCATTTTGCTGAGCCTTAGTTTTCTCATATGTAAAATAAGGTTTATGACCCTTATGATTCCTAATTTTCTTTTACTAAGACTAAATCCTTTGTGATATGTCAAAATACTAAGCATCTAGTGTAATATTTGGCATAGAGAAAGATGCATCAGATGCTATTTCCATCTAAACCTAGTGTCCTGACAAATAAAAAGTAGCTTCTAAATCCTTAGGATAATAGAAGGGAAAGATCCAGTTGTAGTTTGAGGAGAGAGGCAGATCATGGTTTGATTTAAGAGAAAGAAGTGATTTTATCAGAGAGAGGTTTCCTAAAAAGGAGAATAATAAAAACATGGAATAAAACGCTTGCCTTTGGAACTAAATGGAAATGTTTGTCACATCAACTCAGATGCTCTGATGTTAAATAACGTGCATCCAGTTTTACAAACCAGACATTCCGTTTTTAGAGTGAAACATTTTTATTTATTGTTCTCTTCTGCTTTCCAGGAAGTATTATATTCCACAAAGTGCTCAACAGAGGATACAACTGCAGAAAAAAGCAGCCCCGTGATATGGTTTCTCTGATCAGCAACTGAACCTGGTGCTCCTGAGGATCCAGCAGGTCTTACAGGAGCTGTCTTCTGGTCTACCTGGGTCAATTCAGTATTCTCAAGTTGGGGCTAAATCCCCAGAACTCTCTTTCTGTAGATAAGGTAAATCTACCCCTCTCTGCAAGTCCAGATGAATCAACATCCCCCGAATGAACTTTGCTTCACATGTAAGAAAGAGCCAGAAATATCCATGGTTTAGTGATTTTTAATAATTTAAATCCATGGGTCAAATCAGTGGTATGAAAGATGACTCGTTAGTGGTTTTGAAAGTTGGCAGCACACCAGTAGCACCAAGGGAGCGAGCTTGTCTATGAAACAGATTCCGCGAGCTCACCCAGAAATGCTGCCTCGTGTATCACTCTTGACTTTGCTTTTAGAGAAAGGTAGAGCTTACATTGTAAAGTGTTAATTGCTCAGGCCTGTCTGACTCTTTGCATCCCTATGAGCTGTAGCCCACCAGGCTCCTCTGTCCATGGAATTCTCCAGGCAAGAATACTGGAATGGGTAGCCATTTCCTTCACCAGGGGATCTTCCCTGACCCAGGGATCGAACTTGGGTCTTCTGCACTTCAGGCAGATTTTTACCATCTGAACCACTTATAGTAAGCTAAAGAGCTTACTCTAAGTGAGATCAACATATACAAAAGAATGCTTGACTTCAGCTGCAAGGAAAATGTATTTCTTCTACTGGTTCACAGGAGCATGTAGGCTTACAATGTATTTTAGTGTATCCAACTCCTCACCTTGTTTACACTTTGCTTGAGCTCCTTGGCAGCCCCGCATGTCTACCCACTGAATGGATTAACCCCCTCCACTTTTTTAGGGCTCTTTTTATTTGCCTGCAAGAGCTCGTAAACCTTTGTTTCTTCATTGCTTCTAAAAACCCAGCTTTCCCCCAACTCATCTCCTAGACTTCCTGTAACAGCTTCTGGGCTTTCAGGTAAAGATGGGACATTGAAGGAATAGCCCTAGATTCTGCTGATAAAGAGAAGCTTCAAGAAAATTTGCTCTTATCCTTCTGTCACAACAGAAGTCTCTTCACTTATCCCTTGAATCTTATTAGGTTAAAAATCTTGGGTCACATTAGTCAATATCTAGTTCTCTTCAACTAACATCAACTGAGTGACTGATCACACACACACAATATTTCTATATCTACTGCCCAAGAGGAGGGAGGGCAAGAATAAGATCATCTTGTTCCATTTTGATAAACATTTGTCCTGAAATTGCTTTTAATTTTTATTATTTTTACATTTTTTTTGAAATTGTGAAGTCTTTCAAATGTAAGAAAAATATCAGGCTGTCATTTAATAAATAGCTATGTATCCACCATGCAGAATTAGTAGATGTTAACATTTTGCTATAGGTGATTTCTTCTATATGGTTGGTGGCAGTGTAAATGTATAACAACACTGTGGTAAGTAGTTTGACAATGTCTTCTAAAGCTAATTACATGTAAATCCTGCAATTTAGCAATTCTGCTCTGGGGTGTATACCCAGCATCCCGTCTCCTGTCACCCTCTTCTCCTTGTGCTCTCAGTCTTTCCCAGCATTAGAGTCTTCTCCGATGTGTCAGCTCTTCGCATGAGGTGGCCCAAGTATTGGAGCTTCATATACAGCATTGGTCCTTCGGATGAATATGTGGGGTTGATTTCCTTTAGGATTTACTCGTTCGATCTTGTTTCAGTCCAAGGGACTCTCATAAGTCTTCTCCAACACTACAATTCAAAAGCATCAATTCTTTGGCCCTCAACTTTCATTATGGCCCAATTCTCATATCTGTATGTGACTACTGGAAAAACCATAGTTTTGACTATATGGACCTTTGTTGGCAAAGTAATGTCTCTGCTTTTTAATGCACTGTCTAGGTTCGTCATAGCTTTTTTTCCAAGGAGCAAGCATCTTTTAGTTTCATGGCTGCGGTCATAGTCTGCAGTGATCTTGGAGCCCAAGAAAATAAAATCTGCTACTATTTCCACTTTCCCCCCATCTATTTGCCATAAAGTGATGGGACCCGATGCTATGATCTCTGTTTTTCAAATGTTGAGGAAGCCAGCCATTTCGTTCTCCTCTTTCACCCTCATCAAGAGGCTCTTTAGTACCTCTTCACTTTCTGCCATTAGAATAGTATCAGCTGCATATGTGAGGTTGTTAACATTTCTCTTGGCAGTCTTGATTCCAGCTTGTGATTCATCCAGCCTGGTATTTCGCATGATGTCCTCTGCATAGAAGTTAAATAAGCAGGGTGACAATATACAGCCTTGATGTACTCCTTTTCCTATTTGGAGCCAGTCTGTTGTTCCATTTCCAGTTCTAAATGTTTCTTCTTGACCTGCATACAGATTTCTCAGGAGACAGGTAAGGTGGTCTGGTATTCCTATCTCTTTTAGAATTTTCCACAGTTTGTTGTGATCCACACAGTCAAAGGCTTTGGCATAGTCAATGAAGCAGAAGTAGGTGTTTTTCTGGAACTCTCTTGCTTTTTCTATGATTCAATGGATGTTGGCAATTTGATCTCTGGTTCCTTTGCCTTTTCTAAATCCAGCTTGTACATCTGGAAGTTCTTGGTTCACATACTGCTGAAGCCTGGCTTGAAGGATTTTGAGTGTAACCTTACTAGCATGTGAGATGAGTGCACTGTCTGGTAGTTTGAACATTCTTTGGCATTGCCCTTCTTTAGGATTGGAATGAACACTCACCTTTTCAAGTCCTATGGCTGGAAAATAGGTAGACATATTCATGCTGTTTCTTACATATGTGGATAATTTATATTATTTATTAATTTTTGAAAAATTCTGAGTCAGTATACCTTCAATCCTTGCCTCTTTTATATTCTCTTAATTCAGTCTACCTGGAACTCATGTGAAAGATAAGGTAGAACTTTTTCTTCTATTTTCCATGTCTTAAACCTCATTTTATCTTTTTTTTACTTAAATATCTCTGGATATATTCCTCTAAATCTATTAGTTTACTAATGTTCTCATCTTTTGTATCTGATTGACTTTATATTTACAGAGTTTTCAATTTCATTGATTATATTTTATATCCAGAAGTGTGTTTTAATCTTTTCCACATATTCTTTTCCTTAATGTCTTGCTGATTTATGTCCTTTCCCTTCCTTTAACTAATAATTGTTATGAGTTGAATTCCTCCTCACCCTGAAAAAATCATATGTTGAAGACCTAATTCCAAGCACCTCAAATGTGACTGCATTTTGAGATAGGGTCTTCAGTTAAAATGAGGTCATACGCTGTGTGCTGAGTCATTTCAGTCATGTCCTACTCTCTGTGACCCATGGACTCTAGCCCACCAGGCTCCTCTGTTCATGGGAGTCTCCAGGCAAGAATACTGGAGTGGGTTGCCATTTCCCCCTCCAGGGCATCTTCCCGACCCAGGGATCAAATCGGCAGATCTTGCCTCTCTTGCATTGGCAGGCAGGCCCTTTATCACTAGCGCCACCTGGGAAGATCGTATGCTGCTACTGCTAAGTCACTTCAGTCGTGTCCAACTCTGTGCGACCCCATAGACGGCAGCCCACCAGGCTCCCCCATGCCTGGAATTCTCCAGGCAAGAACACTGGAGTGGGTTGCCATTTCCTTCTCCAATGCATGAAAGTGAAAAGTGAAAGTGAAGCCGCTCAGTTGTGTCCGACTCTTAGCGACCCCATGGACTGCAGCCTACCAGGCTCCTCTATCCCTGGGACTCTCCAGGCAAGAGTACTCCGGGTGAGGTCATATGAAGTGAGCCCTAATTCAATATGATTGGTGCCCTTATATAAAGATTAGGAAACAGACTTGGACTGTTTCCTACAACTACGTGAAGACTTCGTGAAGACTCAGAGAGAACATGGCCATCTAAAAGCCAAAGAGAGAAGGTTCAGAGGAAGCTAACCTTGGTGACACTTTGTCTTAGACCTAAAGCCTTCAGACTCTGGGAAAATAAGATTCTGTTTAAGCCACCCAGGCTTTGGTTTTGCTATGGCAGTCCTAGAAAACCAATGCAATTATTAAAAATTCTTGGCTTATTTTTTGAACTGTTACTTCTGATAACTTTCACTCTTGATGTATTGTTTTTTCACATTTTATCTCATTTTATTTTGTTTGACTCATAAGCTCATCTTTATTTCAGTTTATTTTTTCCTGTGGGAATTTTGTGTCACCTAGGCAATGGTCCTATGTCTCCAGAGCACACTGGAATTTGCTTTGTCCAGTACTCCAAGGGTCTCAATGGATCAGGGACATTTTTTAAAGTTACTTTTTTCTACTTTGGGATTCATAGACTTTGTAGGTTTATAAATCTGGATCCATAGGATGTGCACAGTGGCATTGGTCAAGGGAGTTGGCATGGTAATTTCTAAGGAGAATTCCTCCACCCCCCTCTCCTTCCCAAAGCCCAGGCAGAGGTGAGATTCTTTGTCTCTTTGTGCTGGTGGTAAACTTTTTCTAGCTCCCCTTTTACCCAGACTATGGTGCTAGTGGTAAAGAATCCACCTACCAATACAGGAGACACAAGAGATGCCAGTTTGATCCCTGGGTCAGGAAGATCCCTGGGAGGAGGAAATGGCCACCCACTCCAGTACTCATGCCTGGAGAATCCCATGGACAGAGGAGCCTGGCAGGCTACAGTCCGTGGGGTCGCAGAGTCAGACACCACTGAAATGACTTACACATGGATCATTTCAGGATTTTTATTCTATTGGGGGTTCTGGTGTCTAACTCTGCTTCAGCTGGTTCTGAGAGAGCATGTCTGCTCCCTTGAGATGAATATTACAGTCTCTCTCTCTCTCTCTGTTCCCTGCTCCGCCCCAGGCAGGTATCAAGAAAGCCTAGGTGCTCACTCTTTGAGGCTCCTGCTTCAATTCAGGCAGCTGGATATTTCCTTTTCTTTTCTGGAGATCTCAAATATGCATTGCAATTGTTAACTATTTCTGTAATTTATGAGTATAGTGAGAGAAGTTCAGAGTAAATTATTCTGCCTTCTTGTTGGAACCAGAAGTCTCTCTTCTTCTAGCTCCAGTGATTCAAACATTTCAGCCATACGGGCTTCTCTTTATTTAGAGTTCGTGGTCTTCAGGGCAAACAGAATAACTGAAGACTGTTTCAATTGCAACCCTTTTCGTACTTTTCTTACCTGGCATGATGCTTACAATCCATGCCCAATCCCATGTTAGTAAGTGAGAATGGTTTTAGGTTGAAGTATTCCATAGTTTTGCCTTTTTCCTATGTTATCCAAGATAAATTTTGACTATTTTATCTTTGTAGGGGTAACCAAAAGCTGCTGAGTCCCATATATGCCACATTTAATACCCTCAGAATAACATACTAGCCTCCGTAGGTGTTAAAAACTCCTAGAATTATAGCTTTCAAGCTCCTAGCACTTTAAAAGTTTATATACTCAAGAACTTTCAATACTTATTTTCATTTATTCTATTTAAATCATTTCTTCTTTCACTTAATAATATTCCTAACTTTCTGCCCTGGTGCATTTTATTTTCCCCTGTTAATCCATTTTGTAACATCATCAAAGCTAGTGCCATCTCAGAATGTCATCTGTAAATGTTTACTCCTTCCAAATAATTAGCATGCTACATAAAACAGGACTTACCCCCGGCCTTCTGTCATCCCGTTAACTATCTTCTCTCAGTTCATGGCATTGATATTTTTCATGGCTTGCTATTTCAGTGTCAGTGACAGGCTGTCTAACCAAATCATTCACAAAACATCTTAGACGGCTTAATAATGCAGTGTTCTAGTTAATTTCTAAAACTCAGTACCTTACATCTGTTGATTTGTTATTTACTGATACTGGATTTCCCCAACTTAAAGTCTGTGAATGTTTGCTAAGTTTTGTATTTTATAATTTCACTGCATTTTCCAGTTCCTCATCTGTTCCCCTTTTTTAAAAATTAATTTATTTTTTATTGAAGGATAATTGCTTTACAGAATTTTGCTGTTTTCTGTCAAAACTCAACATGAATCAGCCATAGGTGTACATATGTCCCCTCCCTTTTGACCCTCCCTCCCACCTCCCTCCCACCCCACCCCTCTAGATTGATTCAGAGCCCCTGTTTGAGTCTCCTGAGCCACACAGCAAATTCCTGTTGGCTGTCTATTTTACATATGGTAATGTAAGTTTCCATGTTACTCTCTCCGTACATCTCATCCGCTCCTCCCCTCTCCCTATGTCCACGAGTCTATTCTCTGTTTCTCCACTGTTGCCCTATAAGTAAATTCTTCAGTACCATTTTTCTAGATTCTGTATATGTGTTAGAATATGATATTTATCTTTCTCTTTTTGACTCAATTCACTCTGTATAATAGGTTTTAGGTTCATCCACTCCATCAGAACTGACTCAGATGCATGCCTTTATATTGCTGAGTAATATTACATTGTGTATATATATCACAACTTCTTAATCCCTTCATTTGTTCATGGACATCTAGGTTGTGTCCATGTTCTAGCTATAGTAATTAGTGTTAAAATGAACAATGAGATACACATGTCTCCTTCAATATTGGTTTCCTCAGGGTATATGCCTAGGAGTGGGATTGCTGGGTCATATGGTGGTTTTAGTCCTAGTTTTTAAAGGAATCTCCATACCAGACGGAGTGGCTGTATCATTTTACATTCCTACCAACAATGCAAGAGCATTCCCTTTTCTCCACACCCTCTCCAGCAGTTGTTGTTTGTAGACGATTTGATGATGGCCATTCTGACCAGGGTGAGGTGATACCTCTTTGTAGTTTTGATTTGCATTTCTCTAATAATGAGTGATGTTGAGCATCTTTTCACATGTTCGTTATCCATCTGTACGTCTTCTTTGGAGAAATGTCTGTTTAGGACTTTTTCCCACTTTTTGATTGGGTTGTTTGTTTTTTTGGCATTGAAGTTATATGAGCTGCTTGTATATTTTGCGTATTAATCCTTTGTCAGTTGTTTCACTTGTTATTATTTTCTCCCATTCTTAGGGTTGTATTTTCACCTTGCTTATAGTTTCGTTTGCTGTGCAAACCTTTTAAGTTTAATCAGCTCCCACTTGTTTACTTTTGTTTTTATTTCCATTACTCTAGGAGGTGGGTCATATAGGATCTTGCTTTGATTTATGTCATTGAGTATTCTGCTTATGTTTTCCTCTAAGAGTTTTATAGTTTCTGGTCTTACATTTAGGTCTTTAATCCATTTTGAGTTTATCTTTGTGCATGGTGTTAGGAAGTGTTCTAATTTCATTCTTTCACATGTAGCTGTCCAGTTTTCCCAGCACCATGTATTGAAGAGGCTGTCTTTGCCCCATTGTATATTCTTGCCTCCTTTGTCAAAATAAGGTACCCACAGGTGCATGGGTTTATTTCTGGGCTTTCTGTCTTGTTCCATTGGTCTACATTTCTGTTTTTGTGCCAGTACCATAATGTCTTGATGACTGTAGCTTTGTAGTCTAATCTGAATCAGGAAGGCTGATTCCTCCAGCTCCATTCTTCTTTCTTGAGACTGCTCTGGCTATTTGGGGTCTCTTGTGTTTCCATATGAATTGTGAAATTTTTTGTTCTAGTTCTGTGAAAAATGCCATTGGTAATTTGATAGGGGTCACATAGAATCTGCAGATTGCATTTGGTAGCATAGTCATTTTCACAATATTGATTCTTCCTACCCAGGAACATGGGATCTCTCCCCATCTGTTTATGTCATCTTTGATTTCTTTCATTAGTGTCTTATAATTTTCTGTGTACAGTTCTTTTGTCTCCTTAGGTAAGTTTATTCCTAGATATTTAATTCTTTCTGTTGCAATGGTGAATGGGATTGATTCCTTAATTTCTCTTTCTGATTTTTTCATTGTTAGTATATAGACATGCAAGTGATTTCCATGTATTGATTTTGTATCATGCAACTTCGCTAAATTCACTGATTAGCTCTAGTAATTTTCTGATACTATCTTTAGGGTTTTCTATGTACAGTATCATGTCATCTGCAAACAGTGAGAGTTTTACTTCTTCTGATCTGGATTCCTTTTATTTCTTTTTCTTCTCTGATTGCTGTAGCTAGGACTTCCAAAACTATGTTGAATAATAGTGGTGAAAATGGACACCCTTGTCTTGTTCCTGATCTCAGGGGGAATGCTTTCAGTTTTTCACCACTGAGAATAATGTTTGCTGTAGGCTTATCATATATGGCCTTTACTATGCTGAGGTAGATTCCTTCTATGTCCATTTCTTGAAGAGTTTTAATCATAAATAGGTGCTGAACTTTGTCAAAGGCTTTTTCTGCATCTCTTGAAATTATCATATGGTTTTTATCTTTCAATTTGTTAATATGGTGTATCATATTGATTGATTTTTGTATAATGAAGAATCCTTGCATCCCTGGGATAAACCCAACTTAATCATTGTGTATGAGCTTTTTGGTGTGTTGCTGAATTCTGTTTGCTAAAATTTTGTTGAGGATTTTTGCATCTATGTTCATCAGTGATGTTGACCTGTAGTTTTCTTTTTGTGTGTTGTCTTTGTCTGGTTTTGGTAGCAGGGTGATGGTGGCCTCAGAATGAATTTGGAAGTGTTTCTTACTCTGCAATTTTTTGAAAGAGTTTTAGAAGGATAGGCATTAGCTCTTCTCCAAATGTTTGATAGAATTCTCCTGTGAAAGCCCATCTGGTCCTGGGCTTTGGTTTTTGGGAGATTTTTTTTTTTTTAATCACAGCTTCAATTTCAGTGCTTATAATTGGGTTGTTCATAATTTCTATTTCTTCCTGACTCAGTCTTGGAAGATTGAACTTTTCTAAGAATCTGTCCATTTTTTCAAGGTTATTTATTTTATTGCCATATAGTTGTTCATAATAGTCTCTTATAATCCTTTGTATTTCTGCATTGTCTGTTGTAACCTCTCCTTTTTCATTTCTAATTTTATTGATTTGATTCTTCTCTCTTTTTTTATTGATGAGTCTGGCTAAGGGTTTATCAATTTTGTTTATCTTCTCAAAGATAAGCAACTAAACAGCTTTTAGTTTTATTAATCTTTACTATTGTTTCTTTCATTTCTTTTTCATTCATTTCTGCTCAGATCTTTATGATTTCTTTCCTTCTAATAATTTTTGGTTTTCTTCTTCTTCTTCTTCCAGTTATTTTAGGTGTAAAGTTAGGTTGTCTACTCAATGTTTTTCTTGTTTCTTGAGGTAGGATTGTATTGATAGAAACTTTCCTCTTAGAACTGCTTTTGCTGCATCCCATAAGTTTTGAGTTGTCATGTTTTCATTGTCATTTGTTTCTAGAAATTTTTTGATATCCCTTTTGATTTCTTCAGTAACCTATTGGCTATTTAGAAACATGTTGTTTAATCTCCATGTGTTTGTGTTTCTTACAGTTTTTTTCTTGTAATTAATACCTAGTTTCATAGCGTTGTGATCAGAGAAGATGCATGACAGTTTCAATTTTCTTAAATTTACTGAGGTTTGATTTGTGACCCAAGATGTGGTCTATCCTGGAGAATGTTCCATGTGCACTTGAGAAGAAGGTGTATTCTTCTGTATTTGGATGGGATGTCCTGAAGATGTCAATGAGATCCATCTCATCCAACGTATCATTTAAGACTTGTGTTTCCTCATTAATTTTGTTTTGATGATCTGTCCATTGGTGTGAGAGGGGTATTAAAAGTCTCTTATTCTTTTTGTCTTACTGTCAATTTCTCCTTTTATTTCTGCTAGTGTTTGTCTTATATGTTGAGGTGCCCCTATGTTGAGTGCAGAGATGTTTGCGATTGTTATGTCTTCCTCTTGGGCTGATCCCTTGATCATTATGTAGTGTCCTTCTTTATCTCTTGTAATCTTCTTTATTTTAAAGTCTATTTTGTCTGATATGAGGATTGCTATTCCAGCTTTCTTTTACTTACCATTTGCATGGATTACATTTTTATATCCCCTCACTTTCAGTCTACATGTGTCTTGAGGTCTGAAGTAGGTTTCTGACAGACAGCATATATGTGGGTCATGTTTTTTTTTTTTTTAATCCATTCAGCCAGTGTGTGTCTTTTGGTTGGAGCATTTAATCCATTTACATTTAAAGTAATTATTGATATATATGTTCTATTCACATTTTTCAATTTTGGGGGGTTGATTTTATCGATCTTTTTTCTTCTCTTGTATTTCTTGACTATATAAGTCCCTTTAATATTTGTTGTAAAGCTGGTTTGGCTTTACTCAATTCTCTTTAACTTTTGCTTGTCTGAAAAGCTTTTTATTTCTCCATCAATTTTTAAAGAGATCCTTGCTAGGTACAGTAATCTTGCTTATAGATTTTTCCCTTGCAGTACTTTAAGTATATCCTGCCATTCCCTTCTGGCCTGCAGAGTTTCTGCTGAAAGACCAGCTTTAAGCGTATGGGGTTTCCAGTGTATGTTACCTGTTGCTTCTCCCTTGCTGCTTTTAATATTCTTTGTTTGTGTTTAGTCTTTGTTAGTTTGATTAATATGTGTCTTGGTGTGTTCCTCCTTGGGTTCATCCTGTATGGGACTTTTTGTGCCTCTTGGACTTGATTGGCTATTTCTTTTTCCATGTTGGGGAAATTTTCAACTATAATCTCTTCAAAAATTTTCTCCTACCCTTTCTTTTTCTCTTCTTCTTCTGGGACCCCTATAATTTGAATGTTGGTGCATTTGATATTGTCCCAGAGGTCTCTGAGACTGTCTTCAGCTCTTTTCATTCTTTTTATTTTATTTTGCTTTTCAGAAGTTATTTCCACCATTTTATCTTTCAGGTCACTGATTCGTTCTTCTGCTTCAGATATTCTGCTATTGATTCCTTCTAGAGTATTTTCAGTTTCAGTAATTGTGTTGTGTGTCTCTGTATGTTTATTCTTTAATTCTTCTAGGTCTTTGTTAACTGATTCTTGCATTTTCTCCATTTTGTTTTCAAGGTTTTTGATCACCTTTACTATCATTTTTCTTAATTCTTTTTCAGGTAATTTTCCAATTTCCTCTTAATTTATTTGGACTTCCATGTTTCTAGTTTGTTCCTTCATTTGTACAGCATTTCTCTGCCTTTTCATCTTTTTTTAAAGTTACTGTGTTTGAAATCTCCTTCTCCTAGGCTTCCAGGAAAGTTGAATTCTTTCCTGAAGAAGGTTGAATTCTTTCTTCATTTTGGTTTCTGCCCTCCTAAGGTTGGTCCAGTGGTTTGTGTGAGCTTTGTATAGGGTGAGATTTGTGCTGAGTTTTTGTTTGGTTTCTTGTTATAGGCAAGGCTGAGTGAGATGGTAATCCTGTCCACTGATGACTGGGTTTGTATTTTTCTTTTATTGCTTAGATGAGGTGTCCTGCACAGGGTGCTACTGGTGGTTGGGTGATGCCGGGTTTTGTATTCAAGTGGTTTCCTTTGGGTTCTCATTATTTGATACTCCCTAGGATTTGTTCTCTGGTAGTCTAAAGTCTTGGAGTCACTGCTCCCACTCCAAAGGATCAGGGTTTGATCTCTGGTCAGAAACGAAGATTCCACAAGTGATTTGTTATGGTGTTAAGGAAGAGTAAAACAAATATCCAAAAATGAGAAACCAAAGATGAACCTCAGACAAATGACAGAAATTCAGGCAAATCATAATTAAAATAATGGAATATACACATATACATATACACCCATGAGCAAAATGAAAACAGTCCAACAAAAATAAAGTATGGTAGATTGATCTGGTGAACAAAGGAAATCAAAAATTACATTTACCAGTTAAGAACAAAACTAACTTAAGCACAAACTGGAAAACAAAACTAAAGCAAAGTGTCAATTGGGGAAGAAAGCAGTGAAAATTGTTCTGCCCGTAGTCCGAGTCCC
>CM035280.1:67403327-67471143 GCA_020226075.1 Hydropotes inermis | reverse complement strand
ATCTTGATTTCATCTTGTCCTTCATCCATCCTGGCATTTCGCATGATGTACTCTGCATATAAGTTAAATAAATAGGGTGACAGTATACAGCCTTGATATACTCCTTTCCCGATTTGGAAATAGCATGTTGTTCCATGTCCAGTTCTAACTGTTGCTTCTTGACCTGCATACAGATACCTGAGGAGGCAGGTCAAGTGGTCTGGTATTCCCATCTCTTGAAGAATTTTCCACAGTTTGTTGTGATCCATATAGTCAAAAGCTCTGGTGTAGTCAATAAAGCACAAGTAAATGTTTTTCTGGAACTCTTGCTTTTTTATGATCCAGCAGATGTTGGCAACTTGATCTCTGCTTCCTTTGCCTTTTCTAAATCCAGCATGAACATCTGGAAGTTCACAGTTCACATACTATTGAAGCCTGGTTTGGAGAATTTTGAGCATTACTTTACTAGTGTGTGAGATGAGTGCAATTGTGTGGTAGTTTGAACATTCTTTGGCATTGCTTTACTTGGGATTGGAATGAATACTGACCTTTTCCAGTCCTGTGGCATAGGGGTTCATGAATTATAGTTCTTCTGGATGTATGCCCAGGAGTGGGATTGTTGGATCATATGGTAATTCTATTTTTAATTCAGAAGCTATTTTGTTCATTCATCTAGAGAGAACCAGTCCTTGAGGGATTAATTCATGCTATACTTGTAGATAGAAAATTGCTAATAAAAGCTAATAGACTGATATCCTTTCTGGTTTCCTTACATGGAATCATGTAGTAATTTGGAAGCTAAAGTCAGGGAGCATTTCCTTGGCAGTGTTGAAAGGTACATGCCATCTGGGTGTCCTTCCTGGAGGTGTTTTAATATTTATCTATTTATTTATTTGGCTGCTCCAGGTCTTATTTGCAGCGAGAAGGATCTTCGATCTTTGTTACAGCATGTGGAATCTTAGTTGTGGCATGTGGGATCTGGTTCCCCGACTAGGGGTTGAACCCAGGCCCCCTGCATTGGGTGTGTGAAGTCTTAGCCATTGGACCACCAGGGAAATCCCTGAGATCTTTTAGACATAAGAGCAAGATGAATAATCGAGGGTGATTATGGACACACCATAGCCAATAGGAAGATGAATCACCATGGCCTCATGGAGGAATAGCTGGGTGGAAATCACTGTGGTTGTCATCTGTGATACCTCCCACTGCTTTTACCGGCGCCCCTCCAGTCCACGTCTCCTGCTCTAGACCTTCAAGTGGCTTTTCTGCTTGCCTTTACATAGAATAGGAACTCACTGGGGTGAAGACTTAAAAGGTTAATTTGTAAGACAAAATCTGCCCTTTCTATACTCATTTTATTTTTTTTACTTTTCAGATTTGTTCTTTCAGTGGCTCAAGCTGCAGACATATACTGGGAAAAACTCCTGTAGTTTTTGTGAGTCAGTGAAGGTTCAGTGTTACGTTTCAATATTTGTTTACTACCCCCACTGTAATTCAGAGCAGTGACCCCCACTGTTAATACATTTCAATTAAATTAAAAACAATAATTTGCTCTGTTTAGCATGTCATAGTAAAAAGGAGTTTCAATTCCTTTGATAAAAGTTACATTTTTTATAGAAATATGAAATTCACAATCCCCATTAATTCAATTTGTTATCCTTGCAAGAGCCATATGAGTATCTTGGCACTTTTATCATCTGTTTTACAAATCCTCTTTTTATCTAGGACTTGATTTATAATGAGATTACAGAATCTCCAGATGCCTTTGTAAATATCTGCTCTTCCAGGAGGAGTTGGAGTCATCAGTTTAGCTACAAGGAGCTCTAATTTATTTTATGTGCATTTCAAAGGCAGCATGACTGAAGTAAGTTTTGCATGGAATGGTAAATGCTATACTTATTAACAGTAATATCATAGGTTTTTAAAAATATGCCCATGCCATTTTTGGATAATTTTAGATTTACAAAACTGTGTAGACCATTTCCATACCACCTTCACCCAGTTTTATTTGTTGATATCTTATAGTGCCCTGGGGCATATGTGAAAAAAAAATTAAGAAACCAACATTGGTACATTACTATTAAATGAATTCCAGACGATTCAAGTTTCTCCAGTTTCTTCACTATATCCTTTCCCCATGATCTGGAGTTCCACATGCATTTAGACAAAATTTTCATGAAAATAAAATTTTAGAATTAGGAACAAGTGTCTCCTGCATTGCATGTATGTAACCCCAGACCCAAGCCCAAGTGGAGGAAGAATACTTGCTCCTGTGAGACGGGCCTTGCAGGAAATGACTTCCACTGTCTGGGAGGTAATTTTAAACCTTCTCTCTGGTTTTCCTCATTTCGTTCAGGTAAGTGAGCCGAAGTAGAGGTTGCACACATGAGTGACTCTCTGAAGCCCTGAACTCGATCCCACGTCACTCGTCTCTAATAACCCCGCAGATGCTCTAACATGTTAAATTCTTTTTTCAATCACTGTAGTCTTCAAGGAGGCTTTTGTTGGAATATCAGTGGACTGCTCTGAAAAGGCATTAAGTCAGTCCCCCATGAAACAAAGTGCGGGATACACAAGTCAGCAGGTCTCTCTGTGTCGGAATACTGTTACTGGGGGATGCAATTTGGTAGGGCTTCTGGAAACTCCTGAAAAAAATTCTTGAAAATTTCTAAATTCTTTTTTTTATTGCTGCCATGTTATACACTGCGATAGAGGTTATTTTCTTCTCCCAAAATATTTTCTGAAAAAGACATAGCTCCCTGGCATTCTGGAAAAGTGTCAGGGTTGTCTGAGACTGTGTGATCAACTTCCTTGTATGGGCTTTGCAGAAAGGGCCAATCTACCAGCAAAGCTTTAAACTGAGGGGACGGTGGAAGAAGACAACGCTGCAAGAAGAATGACTTTGCAAGCTCTTAGAGAGCATCCTTAGAAGTGGCTTTTTCACTTTGGAGCTTGATTTTCTGATAAATCTGTAGACTTAAATTTAAAAATTTGAAAGCATATTTTTAAACACATAAAAACGAAGATAAAATTTAAAAGCTTCAATTAACATGATTGACTTGAATAAGCAGTGTTAGAATTAAAATTATGTGTGCTAGGATCATATCAGAAAGCTTAAATAGTGTATATACTACTTCTGAATGATTTAACAACATCCCTGTGTAGATCTTAAACATAAAAGTTTTGGAATGATAATATATTAAAATATGTAGTGAAATAGAATCAGGAGGTTTTGTGAGGCTATACTCTGCTTCTGTTGTATTTCTATAAGAGCCTCGATCTTACACATTTTTTGATGGAGATATTAGAAGGTAGCCTTGTTTTACTAGATTCATATTGAGCTACATGTAAGTCACTCCAAAACCAGCTTGTTGTTGGTCTCTTCGGTATTCACACTAGCATCGTATTTTGACTTGTTGTCAACGTGGATCTGGGGTTGGCTGGCGTTCTGAGACCTGCCCCTGTACTTGGCTGGTAGCCTGTAGAGAGCCCCCAGCTCACAGTCACTGGCATTGTCTCTGCTTCTGACTTCCCGGTACCCAGACCCTTTACTCAGCAGTAAAGAATCTGCCTGTGAGGCAGAAGACGTGGGAGATGCAGGTTCGATCCCTGGGTCAGGAAGATCCCCTGCAGAAGGAAAGGGCAGGCCTCTCCAGTCTTGCCTGGAGAACCCCATGGACAGTGGAGCCTGGTGGGCTACGGTCCATGGGGTGGCAGAGTCAGACATGACTGCGCGACTGGCCATGCACACAGGCAACTTTGACTGCCCAGCATCCTGCCATTTCAATGATGGGCTACTTGCCTGGGTAACTGTCTTGCATAAAGCCTACGTCCACCAACCACGGCCAGATTCTGACCCGAGAAGCCGGCTTTCCCTTTGTCCCTGCACGGAGCTGTGCCCTTGGCCTGCCTGAACGTACGCTACCACTCTGTTCTCTGGACAGTACTCTCCTGATGAGTACATCTGAAAAACGAATTGGGCCCTGATCTTGCCTCTCTTAGTCCTCTCATATCTATTCTGTTCAATTTTTGAGCCCCTACTGTGAGTCAGGAATTGGGTAGAAACTTTGGGGAACAAGGAGAAAGGCTCAATTCGTGCGCTATTATAACTCTACTGGGGGGGGGGCAGAAGCATATAAATAGATTATTTTTTTGATGTGTAGTGAGGGCTCGGGGGGTTTTTCTGGAACTGAATTGAGTCTGGAAACATGAGTACAAGTTAATGGGGTCTTGGGATTCTCCCGGCTGCTGGAGGACATGGCAAAGCCAGGCAGGAGTGAACCAGTGAAGCACCCATGAGAATGAAAAGCGGTACTACTTGAGTGTGTTCCAAAGCTGTGTTTGCAACCTTGCGTTCTGTGGTGTGACGTGGTAGCTGTAGGGCAGTCAATATGGCAGGGCTCCTGGGAGGTTCATTCTACATGCGATCAAGGGATTTAGCAAAGTGAAAGCACTGAACTCTGTCTTGAGTCATGGCTTAATTAGTTTGCTGTGTTCTGGGTGAGAACTGTGGTGGGAAAAAAAAGATCAATGAAGGAGATGATTTTGTTCCTCATCATGGCACCTACTCACTTGGTCTGCTGTGGACCCAGATCTCATCCTGACCAATATAATCCATTTGTAGAATAGAAATTGTTGGTCCTTACTGTGATTGAACCTATAAACTTGATGATAGCAGAACTGGCCAACCAGTTATTTTGGAATAAATAAACTATTCATTGATATAAATTTTTGAGTTGGATTCAGTGAGGGAGGCAAATAAGACATTGCCACTGCCCTCAAAAGTTTATGCAAGATAGAGTCGTTTCGTGTTAAATTGTGTAGTTAAAGTATGTAGTGGAAAATCCCCAGCTGAAGTGAAGGGACATGCATTCTCTTTCTGGGCCACTTGTCATCTTGAGGGTTCCAGCCACCTCATCTATAAACTGTGAAGGCTGATTGCTATTTAAGTTCTTTTCCAACTGTGAAATGTAGTGATTTTCAGAAAGTCTATGCAAGAATTCTGGATGTGGCTCTGGATATGCCAGTGTGTGGAGGGAGCCCTGTGGATCTACAGGGAGACCCATCTGGTCTGGTACCTCTCCAATCTAGTGTTTGTCGTAAGCATGTGGTTTTATTCCATCTAAGACTGTTGATATGGAGAAGGAGGTAAGAGAGGAGAAGCATTGTATATGTTAATCAGACTCTGCAGATGGGATGTTGTTTGGACTCTGATGCAGATAATTGCATGAAACCTATTTCCTAGTCATGGCAAAGTTATCACAACTCTATATAAGACTCCTTCCTCTCTCACTTTCTCCCTTCCCTCTTCTTTTATACCTGTCTCCAACTTTTATGTCCTCCCCCACCCCCACAGACAGTTTTCTGTAGTGTTTACTGGGAATGTTTTGGTTTGCCATCATTGTTCCCAAATGGACAGTGTAGTTTTGTGTGCCTCTATTTTTATTTTTTACTGGAATATAATTGCTTTATGATGTTAGTTTCTACTGTGCAACATTGTGACTCAACCGTGTGTTTGCATCGATCCCCTCCTTCCTGAGGCTCACTCCCACTCCTCCCATCCCAACCTCCAGTCGTCACGCCACACCAGGCTGCCCCTGTGCTCCCCGGCTGCTTCCACCAGCTGTCTGCTTCACACGTGGCTGTGCAGGTCAATGCTGCTCCATCAGTGCGTACCTCCCTCTTCCCCGCTGTGGCCACACGTCCCTTCTGTCCACCTCTGTCTCTGCACCTGCCCTGCAAGTAGGTTAATCAGCACCATCTGTCTAGATTCCATATATATGCATTTATATATGTTTGTTTTTCTGACTGACTTACTCTGTATGGCAGACTCCAGGCTCATCTACCGCATATCAATGGATTCAATTTCATTTCTTTTTATGGCTGAGTAATATTCCTTTGTATATCTGTACCACATCTTCTTTATCCATCCATCTGTCGATGGACATTTAGGTGGCTTCCATGTCCTGTGTGCCTATATTTTTAACTTATGCAAATGGTGTTGCATTATTTATTTCATTCTGCTTATTCCCTCAAATATACATATAAGATCCACATATTAATATGTGTACTTTGTTGTTTAAATCAATGTATTGCATGTACACATTCTCCCTACTCACTCTTTCAGTAATAGATACTCAGTGTGTGTGCATGCATGCTCAGTCGTGTCCAACTCTTTGTGATCCCATGGACTGTAGTCCACCGGGCTGCTCTGTCCATGGGACTTCCCAGGCAAAAATACTGGAGTGGGCTGCCATTCCCATTTCCATTTCCAGGGGATCTCCCCGATCCAGGGGATTGAACTCACGTCTCTTGCATCTCCTGCATTGGCAGGCTGGTTCTTTACTATCTGAGCCACCAGGGAAGCCCCAGTAGATACTCAAATTGTCATCAATTTCCTGACTCCCAATTTACACAGAGATGGTGATCCCTAAAATGATGGGATATATATGTATTGTGTGTGTGTGATGTTTACATCATTAAAACCAATGGGTTATGAGAAACATGTGAAACTTTAAGTGCTCCCAGTCTGTTCTCATGAAGTCTTACCATTCCGCACTCTCCCCATACCTGTGTCTCTGCCTTTACTTAGCATCATCAGCTTTCCGCCTTTTTTATTCTAATGGGTGTCAAGTGCTTTCTCCTTGTTTTTACTGGCTTGGTCCCAAGTGCCCTGACAGAAGAGTGCCCTTCAGTTCTAACTTCCCCGAGGACGGCGGTGTCTCTTCTGATTCTGAGTGGCCATCCGAGAGGGGTGTGGTGTGGGAGGAATCTCCTCTCTGGGCCCTGTCCCCTCAGAAGCTTCCTTCCAGTGATGATGGTTTGCAGGGCATGGCCAGGGATTGCCCAGGTGCTCCTACTGAGCCATCCCAGGCCACTCTTGGCCAGACTGGCATCCCTCCCGGAACACAGCTCCAGAAAACCTTTGTGGCTGGCGACCTCTCCTCTGGGGATGAGGGTTAGTCCGCAGAGCTGGAAAGGCCAAGGAGGCCTGATGCTGAGCCGGGACCTCTCTGCAGCAGGCCCTGGGGCTTCCAGCAGCGCCTCCCCCTCCGGGGCAGTTGCTGGGCTGGCAGCATCCTCAGGGGGAGGGCGGTGACCGGACCTCGGTTCACAAGTGGAACATTCTGGTTATTTTCTCTCTGAACTCAGGGTGAGCACCTGGTTTCCTTCGACTTCATCATGAAGATAAAAAAGAAGGAGCAAATAGAGCCAAGGACGGAGCAGTGGTTTGGGAAACGGAAACTGAACCTGGAATATGGGATCTGAGGCTTTGCAACCGTGTTGGGGAAAAGGAAGTCTCACGAGCCAAAGTTTGAATCATCATAACCTCGTGTAAGCAAACTACTGAGATGTTCCTACAAGAGTCAGAATTCGTCTCTTCTCCGTTTGAGGTTGGACCTTCTTCCTGTTGATTCGTTTTTAACCTTTTATTTTACATGGGAGTATAGCTGATTATATATACTCAGCTGTGTATACTCAGTGTATATACTCAGGTGTTGTGATAGTTTCAGGCGGAAGCAGAGGGACTCGGCCAGACATATACATGTATCCGTTGTCCCCCAAACTCCCTTCCACCCCCTGCTGATTGTGCTTTTTAAAACCAGGGGTTTCAAAAGGCTTTGTGTGACTGTTATAGACGTTGAGAGTGGAGAACTGGTCATTAACTACTGCTGAAGTCAGTTCAGTGGTCGGCTTTCAGAAATGATGATGCTTCGTCACCATCCCCTAAGCGTTGCAGATACAGTGGCCATGGAAACGGGATGCAGCTCATCATCCGGGTGCGGGAGACTCAGAGTCAGCCCAGTTAGTGCTCTTACGTCACAGTGTGAATGGACTCAGCATCCTTGATGCAGCATAATGTGACAAATTCTTAGAACATGTGGAACTTCTGGATGAGTTTTCCGTGCTGATACAGAACAGGGTTTCTCTCAGCTGAACCCCAATGTCATCCTGACATGCTGGGGGGATTAACTGCTCTGCAAGCTCCTCTTTTCCCTACGAGACCCCTTTCTGCTGTGTCGCCCCCCTGCTGTGTTCAGTCAGGGAAAACTTCTCTCCCAAAGATCCACCCAGAAGGGATGGAGGGATGTTATGACTAAAAGAGCGGAATGCTTTTGGGGCCGAGCTAGCGCATGCTGCCAGGATGCAGTTCTATTCGTCTGTGCAGCGACCCCCTCCTACCGTTCATCCTCTGAAGCCCTCTGCCCTTGCTTTCTCCATCAAACAAAAGCAAGCACATCTGTCCCACACTTTAGAGTTGATACAAGTCATTTCACGGGCCACATCGCATTTAATCTCCACCTTCTTGACATGTCCATGAACATATCTAAACAATGAAAATGCTTCAGCCTCAAGATGAAGAGGGCAGTCACCCGGAGTCTTACCGGCTGGATAGCAGACGCCTGGCTCTAGGCTGAACCCTCGGAGAAATCATACAATGAGTGAAGTTTGTCTTCTGCATCTCCCGCCTCGTCCCGTGTCTCTTTTCCTGACGCAGGCAGATCTCGGCTCTGGGCAGACGCAGGGCTTTCGCTCGGCCTCTGATGGCCTAGAGTTCTCCCTGCGGAGGGGGTTAGTGACTTTCTCTCCTCCTCAGTCAATGTAGAGGGCAAGCCTTTTCTCTCCGTAACCTCCTCTTGGCGGGTGGCCGGTGCAGTGACCTCTATAGGGGGTGTGCATCTTGGATGAGAGGTGGCAGAGATGATGTCTCAACGCACAGACGTGCACGGTCCAGGTAGGGCTGCGGGCGCCGCGATCCGCGGGGCTCCGTCCGCAGATCGCGCAGGCGGGTGTGTGTCAGTGCGGCCGCTAGGCGGAGCGCTTCCGGGCAGGAACAGCACCGAGAAAGCGGACGGGTGGTCAGGGCTCAGACAGACCGACGGGGGTTCATGCCTGTTAGCGCTTCCACCGAAGAGCCAGCTCCCAAGATGCACTCCGTCCCCCTCACGGTCACGGTCATTGGCAAGGGTTTAGAAGGCGATTTGGAAGGTGGTCATGAGATGTACTGAAATACTGAGTCTTTCCAGTCAGGAAGGTTAAGTTGCCGAATTTAGAGACCAAAACGCATGCCCGTCGGGACGTCCCTGGTGGTCCAGTGGTTAAGACTCCGCCCTTCCACCTCAGGGTCTGCGGGTTCAGTCCCTGGTTGAGGAACTAAGACCCTGCATGCTGTGAGCCATCCCCCCTCACCCCCTCGCCATATGTTTTTACATGGATAATCCCTTCTCAGAATAAAATCAAAAAAATATTTTCCATTCTTAAATTAAGGGATGGGAACACACAAACCACCTGGTCCAAATCCTCTCGCCGGATCAAGGAGGAGACTAACGCAGGAAGCTGCCAGGTCCCTCGCAAGGGAGAGCCGGCCGTGGGATGGGAGCCAGACACCCCTCCTCCTTGTTCAGACCTCCTGCCCGTCCTCAGCCACCACCGTTGCTGTGACGAGGGACAGACCGCCTCCCCCAGGCCTGCTCGCCACGCCCTGGCTCTAGATGGTCCCCACCCGCAGTAGCCTCTTGTCTGCCTCTCTGCGCCTCTTCTACCACCTCTGCCCTCTCTTCTTGAACCACTGCAATTAAGTTTCCTTCCTTCTGCTCTTTGCATGCAATTTGGTCTGAAGTAGGTGTCCTGCGTACTCCACCGTCTCATCCTGAAGATAAAACAGAGCCCTTTGCACATAGAGGAACTTAATGAACACTTTTATCTAAATGTTTAAATACTAGCGTTTAGATGTCCCTGGGTCAGAGACCATACTTTATGCTATCTGCCCACTAGTTTATCCTTGTTGTTATTTAGTCACTAAATCATGTCCAATTCTTTGTGACCCCATGGACTGCAGCCCGCCAGGCTCCTCTGTCCATGGGATTTTCCAGGCAAGAAAACTGGAGTGGGCTGACATTTCCTTCTTCAGGGGATCTTCCCTACTCAGGGATTGAACCCCGTCTCCTGCTTGGCAGGTGGATTTTTCACCCCTGAGCTACCAGGGAAGCTGTTTTATCCTTAGGTCCTAGTATTTAATAAGCTATTTGTGGGATGAATGAATAAAACAAGATACACACACACACACTCTCTCTCTACTGATAATATGTACCAAATAGATAACTGATAAGGACCTACTGTGTAGCACAGGGAACTCGTCTCAGCACTCTGTGGTGACCTAGATGGGAAGGAAATCCAGAAGGGAGAGGATGTGTATATACATGGCTGATTCACTTTACTGTACAGTAGAAGCTACACAACATTGTAAAGCAACTACACTCAGACAAAAATTAAATAAAATTTTTTTAAAAGGCAAAAAAAGGAAGATATGTAAACTATCCCCAATTTCCTAATAATTTGGAACCCCTCCAAAACGACATTTACAAAATATTGTTCATTCTTCATCAAGCGGTGTTTGGTAGAAACTAATTTTGTATTGATTAAAAATACCTAATTTTATATTGAAAACAAGTATTTTTTTTTACATGCACTGAAGGTCATGTCACAACTGATTTCATTTCAAATTGCCTTTTATGTCTTTCTTTCCCTGTTCACATAATTAGACAGCAGAAGTCACTTGCATTCACTAAAGAGAGATGCAATTTACTTGGACAGAATTGAAAGTTATTTTTCAAAATAGATTTAAATGTTCTTCTTTCTGGTTTTCATGTCAACGCAACATTTCACACTTATCTCTTGTTATTACTCTTTCTCTAGTTTTTTTGTTTCTACCTAGGCAACTTCTGGGAGGCATGTTAACGGGTTTAAAAGAGAGATGACAGTTTAAATCTTTCATTCTCTGGGGAAAGCTCTATTCTATCATGCACTATTATTGTTTAGGACTCGGCTGACTGCAGCCACCAACTTTAAAAGTCTGTCATCTGATGGACTGCAGGCTGACTTACAGTTTCCATGACTTTAGGTGGGAGCTGGTGGGGGGCAGGCCTCTTGCCATGAGTCTTTGGACAAGCATCTTCACCCGCAAGGTTGGGAGAACATGACCAGTCCTGATGAGCTGTTACAAGGAAGGGTTTAGGAGATTAACTCAGTGTTTGATCTTAAATTCTCAATATACCATCGTCCTCATCATCACTGCTCTAGTTGGAGGGAAGAAGGCTCATGATCTGTTAGTAGTAATTTCCTGAGTCTGATGAAGTGGTTGGTTTTCCTGATTCAGGTGCCGCTGTGGCATGTGCTTCTGTGGAGTGGCCTGTCTCGGGGACAGTTCCTTGTGGCAGCATTTCATTTTTGCAGTGTTTATAGGAGGGCGGCCAATCAGGAAGCCAGATCAGGGCAGATTCCAGGCCCAGGCTATATAGGAAACATGCATAAAATTATTACCACAAGCTGCCTTCAAAGAACTGTTCTGATTGTCTAAAAATACACAAATAGAATTGACTCTAATGATTTCATTCTTTTGAGGATTTCCCCCCTATTTCTGTCTGTGTTTAAAAAATCACCAACAATGAAGTGAAAACTGTTGCCAAACTCTTCATGTGTATTTAGCTAGTCAAATGTGGTGGAAAATTACATCTAGGATTTTGAGAATTGGCCCATCAATCTTGTGGAGAGCGCTAGCATGGCCACAGTTTACATATAGCAAAATCCACTGCTTTTTCTTTCTTTGATCAACATACATAGATTTTATTTTACTTTTTAAATTAATTTTTATTGGAGTAGAGTTGCTTTACAATGTCGTGTTAGTGTCTGCCGTACAACAAAGTGAATCAGCCGTATGTGTGTGTATATGTATACACCCACTCCCTCTCTTTTTGGATTTCCTGCCCATTCAGGTCACCACAGGGCTCTGAGCAGAGATCCTGTGGTTTCCAGTAGGTTCTCACTAGTACTGTGTACATAGTATCGATAGTGTAAAATTTTAAAATACATGAATTTTCTGGAAAACCTCTTTTGGTTTGGGCTCACATGAAAGCTCATTTTCAACCCCAGGCACCAGTAGCTGGTGCTCCAGTGACTTCTGTCCTGCTTTTCCTGGATGCTATTACTTGGGAGTTACCTATCACCTCCAAGACCAATTGCTTCTCACCTGCTATTGCAGTAGGTCATCTCATGATAGAAGCAGAGCTGACAGAATGCTCCAGGGAGGTGTTTGGTCTGGTGGCACATATCCTGTGAGTTGTCCTCTCAAATGACCAACTTCATTAAATGCCTCCATGGCAGGTACTGCAGTGAAAGCAGTGGGATGTCCCGTGGGATTTCTCATGGGGTGGGAGGATGAGTTATGTGCAATGGCCGCTTTCCCCCTCACCTTGAAGAGTCTTATCAGAACGGTAGGTGAAAGGAGTGGCCCCAAGATCCTTCCTTAACATTCATCTCACTGCTTTGAAGAAAATGCTATTAGCAACTTTCACAAATTCTACCTCCATAGATGTTCTGCTTTAAGGAAAACAATTACACACTAGTATATACAAAATAGTTAAATAGCAAGGACCTACTCTATAGCACAGGGAATTATACTCAATATTTTGTAATAACCTGATTTGGAAAAGCATCTGAAAAAGGTTCTTTCATGCGTTTCTCTCTATTCAGCTGAGTCTCTGTGCTGTGCGCCTGAAACTCAGACAATGCTGTGAGCCAACTGGACGTCAGGTGAAGACAATGCTGGGCCGTCCCTGGTGGTCCAGTGGCGCAGACTTCATGCCCGTAATGCAGGGCTCCCAGGTCAGTCCTGGTCAGAGAATACTGACAGATCCACTGTGCTGCAATGCAGACTCAGTGCAGCCAATTTAATGATAATAATAAAGGAACTCATAGAATAGACGAATGAGGATGTTGGCACTTTTTTCATGATGAATATTGCCTAACATTAAGAAGTCAAGAGGGATGAAAAAAAATGTATGCGCTTGAAAATGAAAATCTAGAGACTAAGTTATGGTTTTCTCCATTTAGTTCAGTTGCTTAGTCGTGTCTGACTCTTTGTGACCCCGTGGACTGCAGCATGCCAGGCTTCCCTGTCCATTACCAACTCCTGAAGCTTGCTCAAACTCATGTCATGATAAGCTTTTCTACCACTCATCTAATAGCCTAAAGCAGCATGCAGCTTTGTGATTTTTTCCCCCCAGTCTGTTTGCAGAAGTCTGTCCATCTCATGAGGCATGGTGTAAAGAAATAATCTCTTAGAAACATGGAGATAAACTCTTATCTCTATGGAGATAAACTTAGGACCTCAAACAAGCACCTCTCCTTCTTTGAATATTAACTTCCTTCATAAAACTTATATGACACCAATTTTTACACTGTCTTTAGGAAAAATAATCAGCTTTCATTTAAGAGTACAAGCTGACATGATCAGTAGGCATAAAAGCATGAGATTATTACACAGAAAACTACTTGTTTTGTAGGCTGTTTCCTATTTGGGAACATAGGTTAGAACTTCTCTACTGAAGTTTTACTCTTATCCCTACATTGGAAGCAGATAAAGAAGAATAGTCACCTTATTACCATCATGCTTTTTGGAACTTGAAGTATTATATTTGTTGCTTTCTGGATTTGTAAGATATTTTAACTTTGAGATTAAAATGAAAGTTCAAATTTAGACAGGAAATGTAGGTGATTTTAAATATGTTGTTTATATAATGTTGGCTTCAACTTTGTGTTTCAAAAACAGTTTGCAATGAAATTGTTTGATTCATTTTTTAATTTGGAGTTGGCTTTAACCTATTAGTTACTTATATGATTTTCTCATTTGTTCAACAAATATTAATTGGGAACTACTGTTTAATATTTTCTGTGCCTAGTCACGCAGTCGTGTCCGACTCTTTGTGACCCCATGGACTGTAGCCTGCCAGGCTCCTCTGTCCATGGGATCCTCCAGGTAGGAACACTGCCATTCCTTCTCCAGGGGATCTTCCTGACCCAGGGATCAAACCCGGGTCTCCTGCACTGTAGGCAGATTCTTTACCATCTGAGCCACCAGGGAAGCAGCTTCTATTCTATTTTATATTTTCTCCTGTTTACTTCTCTGTTTTTCCATATAAAAACAAAATCATCTGATGACTTCTGTGTACATTTGATCTCTTTTACCTACAAAACAGCAATTTCACATGGTTCAAAAATACCTATTAGGTATACTTATTCACAACTGTCATAAAATAGATGTATAGAAAAAATCAACAGATAAAAGGGGGCCACTGATAGAGTTTTTTTCTCAAACATGATTCATCCATACGTATAAATAAGAGCCTAAAAAAATGACAACTACTTGAATTAACATAAACATAAATAGAACAGAATACATCTGAAGTGACGGGAGACACATTGAATCCAAATCCCTTGATCTTATTTTTCCAAAAGGTATATATAATCTGCTCTCTAAAGGGTTTTATTAGAGCAGCTATCAAGTAGCAAAATAGCCCACTGTCCCCCTACTGTTTTTTCAGGATAACATCTCCTGACATAGCAAAACAAGGAGACAAAGGGGAAAATGAGGCTAGGAATCGCCACTGTCTGACACTTAGGCTGGGAACAACTTAGAACAGACATAGCAGTTTCCCTTCTGTAAGGGAAATATATTCCCATTTATCTTTCCATATGATTTATCACAATTAAAAAAGTGCCCCAGGAATAGCTTAAGCTGTTTATTTTTTCTCAAAGTGAAAAGCAATGCTATGTCTATTCTAACTTGTTACTGTCACAAAGGACTATATATTTCCCACATACACTGCTAGTTATATAAATCACTTAATTTCCTCCTTATTACATGAATGGCATGGAGAATATAAATATTGACCTCTTTGACTATTAACAATATGCTTAACAAAAAAATTATTCTTTAAGCAGAAGAGAGAGAGGTTATTTTAAGAGTTCTGAAAGGCTGCTGCTGCTGCTTGGGAATGAAAGCCTACCTATTGAAAGAGCATGTGGATATTAAATGATTTAACACATTTTGCTTTATGCTTTTCTGATATATGTGCAAAATGTAAGCAAACTGACTTGACAGTATAGTATACAGTAAGCAGAAACATTCAGAAAAAGTAATGGTGTGGGGAGACCTTTAATTTTCTTTTTTTAAAAAATTTATTTTATTTAACTTTTTATTTTGTATTGGAGTATAGCCGATTAACAACGTTGTGATAGTTTCAGGTGGACAGCAAAGGGACTCAGCCACACACATACATGTATGATCTTAATTCCTTCCTCTCATCCCTCCTATCATTGATGCTATTTATTCCACTTACATACAAGTTTAGAAATACACATACATGTATTATATAATGCATGCTTATACATAAGTAGGGCTTCCTGGTTAGCGCAAATCGTAAAGAATCTGTCTGCAATGTGGGAGATCTGGGTTCAGTCCCTGGGTCAGGAAGATCCCCTGGAGAATGGCATGGCGATCCACGTTAGTATTCTTGCCTGGAGAATTCCACAGATAGAGGAGCCTGGTGGGCTACAGTCCATGGGGTCAAAAAGAATGGGACAGGACTGAGCAACTAAGACTTTCACTTTTCATGCAAAAGTATACACAATATGCACATACATATACATAAGCATATATAACCAAATACACTGTTGCTATTATTATTGCTATTATTATTTTTGCTATAGTAATTATTGCTATAATTACTATTGCTATTATTATTTTGTACAAATTGTTTTTATTGGATAAATTAAGAATAGGAAAAATGTTTCTATGCTACTTCACTTCTTCCTTGATGTTCTGATCTATATTATTTTTCTCTCTCTCTTTAAAGTTTCTTTTAACATTTCCTAGGGGCAGTTCTACTTGTAATAATTGCCCAGTTTTTGTCTGAGAAAGTATTTATATCTCCCTTACTTTTGAAGCATAGTTTCACAGAGTGCTGAGTTCCAGATCAGTGCTTGTTTTCATTTCTTTTCCTCAACACTAAATAGTTCACTCTGCTTTCTTCTAGCTTGCATGGTTTCTGAGAAGTCAGATATAATTCTTATCTTTGTTCCTCTATAGGTAGGGTTTTTCTCTGCTTTCAGAGTTTTTCATCTTTGACTCCCTGTAGTTTCAAGATGATATTCTTACGTGCATTTTTTTCTTTTTTAGTCTTCATGCTTCTTGGTATTTTCTGAGCAGCCTGGATCCATGGCTTGGTGTCTGACATTAACTTGGAGAAATTCTGTCACTATTATTTCAAATATTTATTCTGTTCCTTTCACTCTTTTCCTTCTGGTACCTTATACCTTTTGTAGTTGTTCTACAGCCCTGGACTTTTTTTTTTTTTAGGCTTTATTTTCTTTGCTTCTCAGTTTCTAAGGATTCTTTTGCTATATCCTTAGGGCTTCCCCTGTGGTTCAGACTGGTAAAGAATCTGCCTGCGATGCAGGCGACCTGGGTCCGAATGCTAGGTTGGGAAAACCCCCTGGAGAAGGGAACGGCTACCCACTGCCGTATTCCAGTCTGGAGAACTCCATGGAATGTACAGTCCATGGGGTCGCAAAGAGTCGGACACGACTGAGCAACTTGCAGTTTCACTGTATCCTCTAGCTCAAAGGCTGTTTCCTCAGCCATGTTGAGTCTACTTCATAAGCCACCAGAGGCAGTCTCCATTTCTTTTCCAGTGCTTTTACGGCCAGCACTTCCTTCTGTTTCCTTCTGTGGCCCTCCAGGCTCCTGTGTCCTGGGGGCTGGGGTGGGGCTTGAGTAGTTCCCCTTCTCCCGCGGAAGGGTAGAGCTCGCGGGAGCCACTGTTGCGCCTCCCCGAGCAGCCAGGCTCTGGTTGATTGGTCTCTCCTGCGGGCAGCCTTGTTAAGCGCAGAGCATTCTGGGAAGTTTCAAAATGGCTCCTTCCCCCTCCTCAGCCGGAGCCAGAGGAACTTTGTGTTTGATGCTATGGGAGTCAGGTTGCCGCCTGGAAGTGAACCTCACAGTCTCTCAGGGACTGCCCTACCGCTGCCCCCCAAAGACTGGGGCCCCCTGGAGTTTCTAACTCTCAGGCTTGTCCTCCTGAGCCTCCCGCATCGCCTCAGCTACATCTTGGCTGTCCCCGCCCAGGCCCTGGGCCCCATAGTATTGTCCACACCGGAGCTTCTACTCAGGTAAGCTGATTCTCTTGTTTTTGCGTTTCTACCTCTCCCGAGTTTTCCTGTGTCTTCACCTCACCTCTAGATCCAAGACTTGTTGATTTTCAGTCTGTTTAGCTTTCTGTTGTGTTAGGATGGAATGGTGTCTTCTAAGTTTCTTACCTGTAGAACCAGGAAACAGTTTCCCCTACGTTTTTGTTTTCTTGATTTATGGTATTATATACTTCATGTGTGCAATTTTGTTTTGACTTCTGTATGCACAGCCGTGTACCAAAGGTTTAGTTTCTCTCCGCCCATATCATTAAGCCCCTTTACCACCCTATCTCCCCCCCCCCACCCCCTACCTTTTAACAAGTCGTTTTCTCAGTTTTGAGAAACCCTTTGTGATAAAATTACAATTTCTCTTCCAGTTTATCATAGGTAATTTAACTTTTGCCTTTATTTATCCATTTGTTTTATATGGTCAAATGATCTCTTCAATGGTTGTTGGATTTTAAAGCATGGTTAGAAAATTTTTTTTTCAATCAATTTTAAGTTGAATTGTTTTCTTCTAGAATTTGTGTGGTTGATATTATTTTGCATTCACACCTGTGGTCCAGTTGGAATTGTTTCTGTTGTAGTGTGTGAAGATCACATCCAGTTGTAGGTTGGTTGGTAGTTTGTGACTTCTGATCTTCTTAATGGTTTCTATTTTACTAATCTCTTGCTTTGAATATTTGTCCCTTTGGCCCTTTATGGTTTATTTTGTTGGTTTTTTGGTCTTTTACCATTGTTGTGAGGTGCTTAATAAATAATTATTATAAAATTATTATTTAATAATTTAATAAATAATAAATTTAATAATTTAATAAACAATTATTATAAAATTATTATTTTGAGGTGTTAATAAATAATTATTGTAAGTATTTCATTCTTTTTCTGAGCACTGCTTTAACAGTATTCCATGGGATTCAGAAAACTGTTTCATTGTCATTATTTTTGAGAAACTCTGTCTTCATTTTGTGTTTTTCCCTTTGATTCAAGAGTTCTTTAATATCACATAAAAAATTGTAAGTAGATTTTAAAATTTTGTTACTAGTTTATGGTTTATTGTATATGGTCAAAGTATGCTGTTTGTACCATTTATTTTAACATTTTAAAAGTAACTCTTTATGAATTTATTAATTTTTGTGTGTGGAATTACATGTAGTCAATTTTTATGAATGCTACATGTTCACATGAAAAAACATTCTCCACTGTCAGAGTACTAGTTTACAGTACTTACGTGTAATATATGCCCTGTTGATTTTGATTTTTGGCCTTCTGTGTTTTTACTGACTTTTCCTGTAAATCTGTCTTGGACTGAGAAGGTTATTAATATTTAAAATCACTTATAACTAGCATGTGACTTCATTTCTCCCTTCCCTGCAATTGCTTCTGTACTCAGTTGCTGTTGTAGCTGAGGTATTTACATATTGTGAGTTGCAGTCTTCAGCCTTATAATGTGTTTTAAAACCTTGTGTATATTCTTTCCATCTAGTGATAGAACAGTCCCTGCTTTTTATAAAGCATGTTTCCATGTTACGTCTTTGTCCTCCTGAGATGGTATATCCATTATACTGAAAGGGAACTCAGGCTGCCTTGAGACAAGAGAGAGTGAGGCTCCAGAGCAGACGGTGAGAAGTGAGGTGTGGTGAACCCATGTCTTGTGCCCATGTGGGATGTACATATGAGAGCGCCTCCCCCAAGGTGACTTTTTTTTCTAGTTCAATCAGTGTAGTCAGAGGTTGTATTATTTTCATGTCTAATGGTAATGTTTGATTTCATGTTCTAACCAGACTACACAATTTCAGGACAGAGAGTCTCATTTTCTCGCAGAAGAGAAAAACATTGGAAAGGTGAAGGGGAGAGAAAAATACTAGAACTGAAACTAGCAGTTACTTTCTTTTCAAATTTAATACATATGGTCTTTGGAGGACACTTTGGTTATTTTCTCTGGATTTGGAAGGGAGATATAAATGAACTGTTGTAAACAGTAGTAATGCATTTGCCCACTAGCCAGCAAGAGAGTCTGTTTTTGCCCCTGGAGTTTCTCTTTGCAGTGATGAATCTAGGATTATTTTCATTAAAAAATATTTCTGCCTGTTCTTATCCTTCAGCATTTTGAATGAACATCATAATGAAAGCAAGTGTCCAGTGGTTTGTTGATTATTTAATTTTAATGGACCTTTATATAGAATATAATATGTTGGCACCTTTAAAGAGCAATTGATAAATGAGAATTTCATGTTTGTGTTTCATGCAAAACTCTGACTAAGTTCTTACTCTGTATCTTGTGGGGAGGGAGGACAAAGGAGGGATTTACTATTTTTGCAAAAATATTTGAAAACATCTGTCAGATTTTATGTTAATCAGTTGTAATAAACTTATTTTTAAAGTAGAAAATCTTTTTATTCACCAGTTTTATATATTTGCTTGCAACCAGTTAGATTGAGAACAAATATACTATCATGGTGGTTAGCATAGACAAATTATTCAAAAATATATATTTTTCTTTTTTTAGTGGAAGTGAAATACAATGACAAAAATCACAGCTTGGGCAATATTAATGAGGCATGTGGAAGGACTTCTCTCTTTTTCACTGTGAGGTACCTTGGGAACTGGATTGGGTCAAAAGAGCAGAATGAATATCCTTCATTGATTTGATTATTTTTATTTTTTAACATTTTTTTTGTGCTGTAATCAAATAGCATTTTCATTAGTTTACTAGGGCTGCCATGATATCACAGACTTTGTCGCTTAAACAGCAGCTACTGTCTCTAAGTTCTGTGAGCTGCAAGTCCAAAGTCGAGGTATTTATCGGTAGGTCTGCTTTCTCTTGAGCCTCTGTCTGCAGATGGTGTAGGCTTGCTGTGTCCTCACATGCTGTTTTCTTTGTGTTCAGTTGTCCTGGTATCTCCCCCTTTCTTCTTGACAGGACACACCTTATACTGGATTTTGACTTGCTCGTCTCTGGAAGGTCTACTTACTCATTTCTGTAGAAAATACAGTGCAGTAAGAAACTCTAAGCTGCTTCTTAATGCAAAGCTTAAGAACCCCCTGGAGCAGCATGTTGATTTATGGAAGAAGAGGAAAGTTATTAAAAACCTCTAAGGTTCCATGAATAGCTCATTTACCTGCTTTGCTTAAATGCTGGTCTAGAATTAGTTCTTGACTAGAGAGCTGCTTATTTTGCAATTAGCAAAGAAGTTGGATTTTCTGGTAATTTTGCTAATGCATTCATCCATTAACTCAATGTCAGTAGTCTGCTTAAATGTGGTGCAATGTCTGGTACCCGCAATAATTAATTTTTCCCCATGACACAATTGACAAGGTGTTAAAGGCACCAGAAGCTTTATGGAAACACGTGTGTACCCTCTTGAGAAAACCATGAATGCGCTACAGTATACACATGATTCCATAATAATTAGGTTCAAGAGACAACTCCCCAGGGATGAAATACATACCCCATTTATTGAGTGATTTTCTGTCATTATGCTAAGTGCTTCATGTGTGTTAACAATAGTGCATTAATTCTCACATAACTCTGTAAGTCAGATATTATTGTAACTGTATTTATATCAGGTCGTGAGGCTCAGACAAGTTGATTAACTGGTTCAAAGTAACATGGTAATGATGAAGCTAGAACTCACACATTGATTCTAGATTATGTGCTCTTTTTTTATTGAAGTTTAGTTGATTTGCAATGTTGTCTTTAGGTGTATGGCAAAGTGATTCAGATATATGTATGTGTATATATATACACATACATGCATATGCTCTTTTTATTTTTGTTTTTAATGAAAAATTTAGGTATGAAAGATGACAAAATTAATATAGTGCTCATATAATCACAAAGTAGCTTAAGACATAATTGGAGTTCTCTTCGTTCTTGTTCCATTGCTAATCACATTGTTCCTTTTTTTTGTCTAGAGGTAGCCACTGTCTGAATTTTGTGATAACCTTTCCCATATATTTATTTTCTTAAATGCATACCATTATGTTTCTAAACAATATATCCTATTGCTTTAAAGTAAATATGTAAAAACATTATTTCAGTTAGAAATTTGTATAAACACTGTATTTGTGCCAAGTCGCTTTGGTCATGTTCAACTCTTTGTGATCCCATGGACTGTATCCTGCCAGGCTCCTCTGTCCATGGCATTCTCCAGGTAAGAACACTGGAGTGGGTTGCCATACCCTCCTCCAGGGGATCTTCCCAATCCAGGGATTGTACTCACATCTTTATGTCTCCTGCATTGGCAGGTGGTTTCTTTACCACTAGTACCACCTGGGAAGCCCAAATACTGTATCCATCTAGAATTTGCTCCATTATTTTTCTGAGGTTTCTCCCTGTTCATACAGGAATTGCTTTTCATTATTTAAAATTATATATTATAGGCTGCTGCCAGACTGTGGTATAAGCTATCTTCTGTTTAGTAGGCATTGTTGTTGAGCCCATTTATATTATTGGAGAAGGCAATGGCACCCCACTCCAGTACTCTTGCCTGGAAAATCCCATGGATGGAGGAGCCTGGTAGGCTGCAGTTCATGGGGTCGCAAAGAGTGGGACATGACTGAGCAACTTCACTTTCACTCATTGGAGAAGGAAATGGCAACCACTCCAGTGTTCTTGCCTGGGAATCCCAGGACGGGGGAGCCTGGTGGGCTGCCGTCTATGGGGTCGCACAGTCGGATATGACTTTAGTGACTTAGCGGCAGCAGCAGCAGTAGCATGAGATATTATTGGAAGCATTTATGTGCTAGTTTTCTTTGTACATATCTTAAAGTTTCCCAGGAGTAGACCGGTAAGTGGTAAGGTGTGCATCTTCAAGTTTAAGAGACAGTCATCCCTCAGTACTGAAGAGGATTAGTTCTGGAAGCCCCTGTGGATGCCAAAATCTGTGGATGCTCAAGTCCAGTATTGAAAACGGAATGGAACAGTCAGCCCTCTACCTGTGGATCCCTCTCTGTGGACAGGAAGGGCAGTTAGGTCCAGATGAATTTTCAAAGCACTTTTATTGCTGTGTATTCACACTGGTTAGTATTCCTGTTGTTCTGTAATGTACCTTTGTGTTGTCAAACTTCTTTTTACATTGCTTTTTGTAAATCTGACTGCGTGAAGTGATTCCTCAGTGTGGTATTTCTTCCTGCTTCTCCTGGTCGCCGGTTGGGCACCTTTTCACATGTAGATGGCCTTTGTCTCCTTTCTCTGTGAACTGCCCGTCATACGCTCTGTTCCTTTTCTGAATGAGAACTCATTTTAAGTTATTTATCTTTTTTCCCTATTGATTTGTAGAAGTTGTTTACTTGTCCTGTCAATTATATGTATTCAAAATGTGTTTTTCAAGATGGGCTTATTTCTTCAGTTGGAGTTTGATGTCTTTTGGTGAACAGACTTTTAAAATATCAATGCCTGCCAAATTAATCTTTTTTTCTATGAATCATTTTTGTTTTTTAAAAATAATTTCTT
The DNA here is from genome assembly GCA_020226075.1 of Hydropotes inermis. Lineage (NCBI taxonomy): Eukaryota > Metazoa > Chordata > Mammalia > Artiodactyla > Cervidae > Hydropotes > Hydropotes inermis. Next base: position 67,448,678 of record CM035280.1, on the reverse strand, counting down.
TTCTTTAGAATCAAAAGGAGATTTTTTTTATGTTACTTTTTAAAAATTAACTTTGCTTTTCACATCTACTTCTTTTAATATTTTTGAAATTTATCTGTGATAAGGTAAGACACTGAAGTCTAATTTTTATGCAACAATTGTCCTGGTACTACTTATTGATTATTTCATCCTTTTCAACATCGATTTGCAGTGTCAGAGCTATTGTGTGTCAACATACATATATACATGAATATATTTCTGAACTTTTCTTCTGTTTATTTAATCATTTGTGAGCCATTGCCACTGTAATAGCATCTTAATTGTTCTAGTTTTATAATGAAATGTGGTATCTGCAAGGGCTAAACCCCTAACATTTCCTTTTTCAGGAATATCTTCACTGTTGACTCTCATTCTTACATGTATATTTTATTTTTAAAAAATTAGCAGTGTATAATTGATTTACAGTGTTTGTTTAGGTATACAGCAAAGTGATTCCGGTGTGCAATGCGTATATTCATTCTTTTTCAGATTCTTTTCCAACACAGGTTATTACAGAAAACTGAGTAGAGTTTCCTGTGCTATACAGCAGGTCCTTGTTGGTTATCTATCTTATATATATATAAGTGACAGTCACTCAGTCATGTCTAAGTCTTCATGTCCAATTCCTTGTGACCCTATGGACTGCAGCCTGCCAGGTTCCTCTGTCCTTGGACTCCTCCAGGCAAGGATACTGGAGTGGGTAGCCATTCCCTTCTTCACGGGATCTTCCTGACCCAGGGATCGAACCTTGGTCACACACATTGCAAGCAGGTTCTTTATCATCTCAGCCACCGGCGATGCTTTGTTTTCTTTTTAAAAGACTTGTTTCTTTTCCTACTTCTCTTGTTTTTACTGAGTATTTTATATGATTCCATTTTATCTTCTTATACAATATCAATTACACTTCTTTTAAAAGGTTTTAGGGTTGTCCAAAAGTTTACAATATACATTCTTAAGTTTTCTATGTCCACCTTCAAACAGCATTCTATCACTTCATGTTTAGTTCAGCTAACTTAAAATATCCCTAATTTCTCCTTTTATTTCTTGTGCTATTGCTCTTTTATTTCATTACCTAATACTATAATGACCCATTATATTATCACCAATAGTTTAAACACATATCTATCAGACCAATCTAGAATAGAAACTTATTAGAATCAATTGTGCCTTTATTTATTCCTCCTCTGAAGCTCTTCCTTTTTTATGTAGACAGAAGTTACTAACCTATATTACTCTTTTGTTTTGCATTTCTGTGATAATTGGTGCTGTTGAGCATCTTTTCATGTTCTTCTTGGCCATCTGTTTGTCTTCTTTGGAGAAATGTCTGTTTAGCTCTTCTGCCCGTTTTTGATTGGGTGTTTGTTTTTCTGACAGAGTGCCGCATGAGCTGTTAGTATAGTGTGGAGACTGATCCCTGGTTGGTGGCTTAATTTGCAAATTATATATTTTAAAGTCAGCTTGCAGAATTTCACAAACTCTCATTGAGAGTCTGCATTATAATTTTAACTAATTTTGAGATAAATTGTATTTAAATATATTGCATTTTCTGTCTATTAATATGAACATACTACATCACTCATTTTGCTTATGTTCTTTAATAAAGTGTTTAAATGAAGATTTATAGTTATTCTTTAAGCTATAGTATATTATAGATGTTTCCTACATGCCATACAATTGTATATTATATTAGTAATGCATTTATTTGAATTGTAGATAGCCTATGAGCAAGTTAACAATATTGTATGTTCCAGTCTATGAACACAGTATATCTTGCCACTTGTTTAGGGTCTCTCAAAAAGAAAATTTTATTGTATAGGAATGCAACTTATTTTTATATAAAATAAGTTTTATTGTATAATTTGCATATAAATAGAGCTTCTATAAACATTTGCATGCAGATTATTGTGTGAACCTAAAGTTTCAAATTAGTTGGATGTGATAGCTGGATTGTGTAAGATCATGGTTAGCTATATTTAATAGTGCATATTTCCCCCTAACCTCTGATTCACTGCATTCAATACAAATTTAATTTAGCTTGTATTTTCATTTAGCTCAAAATGTTTTTAAGTTCTTTTGAGTTTTTCTCAGTGTTATTTAAAACTATATTGTATAATCTAAATTTTACAGCATCTTTCTGTTATTGATTATTCAGTTCAGTTCAGTTCAGTCACTCAGTTGTGTCTGACTCTTTGCAACCCCATGAATCGCAGCACGCCAGGCCTCCCTGTCCATCGCCAACTCCTGGAGTTTACTCAAACTCATGTCCATCAAGTCGGTGATGCCATCTAGGCATCTCATCCTCTGTCGTCCCCTTCTCCTCCTGCCCCCAATCCCTCCCAGCATCAGGGTCTTTTCCAATGAACCAACTCTTCACATGAGGTGGCCAAAGTATTGGAGTTTCAGCTTCAACATCAGTCCTTCCAATGAACACCCAGGACTGATCTCCTTTAGGATGGGCTGGTTGGATCTCCTTGCTCTCCAAGTCACTCTCAAGAGTCTTCTCCAACACCACAGTTCCAAAGCGTCAATTCTTAAGCACTCAGCTTTTTTCACAGTCCAAATCTCACATCCATACATGACCACTGGAAAAACCACAGCCTTGACTAAACGGACCTTTATTGGCAAAGTAATGTCTCTGCTTTTTAATATGCTGTCTAGGTTGGTCATAACTTTCCTTCCAAGGAGTAAGCGTCTTTTAATTTCATATTATTTAATTTTATTCTGGTCTGAAAACATATTTTGTATGATTTTTATTCTTTTAAATTTGTTATGCTTTATTGACAAGGATTATGGTCTATCATGGAATGTTCTGTGTAAGCATGAAAAATGTACACTCTGCTGTTCTTGGACTGAGACTCTGTAAAGGAAATTTAGATCAAATTGATTAATAATACTGATCAGGTTTTTGTATATCCTCTGACTGCTTGAGCTGTCAGTACTGATAGGTGTTGAAGGTGCCAACTATGTTAGTGGACTAGTTTATTTTTTTCCTTTCAGGTTTTTTCTAATGTATTTGGGCACTTTGTTTTTAGGAACATGTTTAGCATTTTGATTTCTTGAAGAATTAACTCCTGTATCATGATGTAATGACCCTCTTTATTCAAATAATGTTTCCTGTGCTAAGTCTTGTCTTAAATTAGGTAGAGTGGCTCCTGGTTTCTTTGATTAGTATTAGTACAGTATATCTTTCTCCATCCCTTTAACTTGCTGCAGTTATATTTAAATGGTTTCTTGTAGAAAAAATATGGTTGTCTTTTTAAAGTTTGCTTATTTTAAATTAAAAGTTAACTGCTTTACAGTATTACTGGTTTCTGCCGTACATCAGTGTGAATCAGCCATAAGGATGCGTGTGTCCCTTCCCTCTGGAACCTTCCTCCCCCCTACCCCACCCCTTTAGGTTGTCACAGAGCCCCAGTTTGAGCTCCCTGAGTCATAGAGAAAATTGCCACTGGGTCTTTTTTAAAATTCATTCTGAAAGTCTATCTTTTAGATTATTCACATTTAAAGTACTTATTGACATAGTTGAGTTAATACCCACCTTGCTTGTAACTCTTTCTATTCATTTCCCTTATTCTTTGTTTTGGACAGTCATGTCCGACTCCTTGTGACCATATGGACTGTAACCTGTCAGGTTCCTCTGTCCTTGGAATTCTCCAGGCAAGAATACTGGAGTGGGTAGCTATTCCCTTTTTCAAGGGATCTTCCTGACCCAGGGATAGAACTTTGGTCTCCCACATTGCAGGCAGATTCTTTACCATCTAAGCCTCAAGGGAAGCATTTTTTTAAAAAGACTTTTCTTTTCTGACTTCTTTTGTTTTTACTTAGTATTTTATATAATTCCATTTTATCTCCTTATACAATATCAATTACACTTCTTTTAAAATTATTTAGGGGTTGTCCAAAAGTTTACAGTATTCTTAAGTATTCTAAGTCCACCTTCAAACAGCACCCTATCACTTCATATATAGTTCAGCTAACAAAATATTCCCAATTTCTCCTTTTATTTCTTGTGCTATTGCTCTTTTATTTCATTACCTAATACTATAATGACCCATTATAGGATTATTTTATTACCACTATTAGTTTAAACAAATATCTATCAGATCAATCTAGAATAGAAATTTATTAGAATCAATTTTATCTTTATTTATTCCTCCTCAGAAGCTCTTCATTTCTTTATGTATATGGAAGTTTCTAACCTATATTATTCTTCTACCTAATGAGCTTCTTGTAATATTTCTTGAAGGCAATATCTGATGGCGGTGAATTCACATAGTTTTTGTTTGTCTGAGAAAGTCTCTGTTTCTCCTCATACTTGAAGACAGTTTATAGGTTGAGGAAATCTAGAAGTAATTTCTAGATATAGAATTCTAGACTTATGTTTGTTCTCTTTCAACTTTTAAAAATTTATTTTGCTTTATTCTTGCTTGAGTGGTTCTGGCAAGAAATCTGCTGTAATTCTTATCTGTGTTCTACTATAGATTAAATGTCTTTTTTCTCTCCTTTGTTTTCTTTAGAACTTTTTTTTTGTTGTTTTTTACTTTCTGACCATTTAATCTGATATATCTAGGTGTAATAATTTGGTATTTATCCTGCTCATTGTTCTCTAAGCTTCTTAGATCTGTGGTTTTTGTATCTATTATTAATTTTAGAAAGTTCTTGATCACTATTATGTCAAGTATTTCTTCTACCCCTTTCTCTCGTTTTCTTCCATTTTCTTTATTTTCAATTTGTTGTTGTTCAGTTGCTAAGTCATGTCCAACTCTTTGTGACCCCATGGCCTGCAGCATGCCAGGCTCCTCTGTCCTCTACTCTTTACCAGAATTTGCTCAAATTTATGTCTGTTGAGTTGGTGATGCCATCCAACCATCTCATCCTCTGCCACCCCCTTCTCCTTTTGGCTTCAGCCTTTCCCAGCATCAGGATCTTTTCCAATGAGTGGGCTCTTTGCATCAGGTGGCCAAAGTATTGGAGTTTCAGTATCAGTCCTTCCATTGACTATTTAGGGTTAATTTCCTTTAGGATTGACTGGTTGGATCTCCTTGCTGTCCAAGAGACTCTCAAGAGTCTTCTCCAGCACCACAGTTCAAAAGCATCAAGACTTCAGCACTTAGCTTTCTGTATGTTCCAACTGTCACATTCGCACATGACTACTGGAAAAACCATAGCTTTCTACTACATGCACTTTGTAACTTGATATTATTTCACATTAATACATTAAAAAAATCCCTTCTTTATATTAGTTTGGGATTCTCTCTCTCTCTCTTTTTTTATAGTTGCATCAGCTAGCTTTTACTGCTTAACAAACTATCCTAAATCTTAGTGAATTAAAATGACACAAATTTATTGTTTTTCATGATTCTACAAGTCAGCTGAGTAGTTTGCTCAGCGATTTCAGCTGGTCTCAGCTTAGCCAGGCTTGCTCACACTGCTACAGCCAGCTGCTCAGTTAACTTGGTTGGGAGGAGAGAGGCTGGCTGGTCTGGGATAGTAGTATCTGGGATGAATTGATTTTTTCCCTGGAAGTTCTTACTTCTCTCCAGCGGTCTAGTGTGAGCATGTATTTTCATGTTAGCTCATGCATGTACTTATGGCAACTACAGAGGAGTTGGAGAGGGAGAGGGAGGGAAAAACTGGGAAGTAAGGAGGAGGGAGTGGGCAGAAGAGGGAAACAAGAAGAAGAAGAAACACGTCCTTTTAAAGGCTGTGCTTTCATGAAATTTATTATTGTCTCATGACCTAAAAAAGTTATATGGCAAATCCAGAATAAGTGTGGGAGGGCACTACTAAACTATGGATTTAGGGAGGTGGGAAAAATTAGAGGCCATCAGTCAATCTACCATGCAATCAATCTACCAAAGTACTTATCCTTAAATTTTACTACTTGTGAAATAATGTATGTATATGTTGGCAGTGAAGCTAATAATTTTCCCTGCTATCCTAATGAGCAATGTTAAGACTTTTAAACTTTTCCCATTTCCTGTGTGTATTTTTGTTTTACGGTTTAGTATCTTTATTTAGATTCCATTTTAGTTGTTATTTTATATAGTCAGCATTTTCTTCATCTTAGCCACTTTTATTTGTTCATTTGTTCCATTACTTCTTGTTTTTTATTTATTTTTTATTGAATAATTTTCAGTTTTCTGAAGTGCTTCTTTACAACTTATTGTAGGGGAGCTCTGTTGAAGGTGGGTCTTCAGAAATGTTCATTGAATAAATGGTGTTTATTTTGTTTGTTCCTGAAGATGTTTCACTGGTCCTCTGAATTATATTTTATTTTTAAAAATTGGCAATGGCACCCCACTCCAGTACTCTTGCCTGGAAAATGCCATGGACGGAGGAGCCTGGTAGGCTGCAGTCCATGGGGTCGCAAAGAGTTGGACAGGACTGAGCGACTTTACTTTCCCTTTTCACTTTCATGCATTAGAGAAGGAAATGGCAACCCACTCCAGTGTTCTTGCCTGGGGAATCCCAGGGATGGGGGAGCCTGGTGGGCTGCCGTCTACAGGGTCGCACAGGGTTGGACACGACTGCAGTGACTTAGCAGCAGCTGTTGATTTAATTATCATCTTTCTAGTAATATGTCTTTTCTTTCTGACTGCTTTAAAAATGTTTTTTTTTTGTTGTTTTGTTTGGAATTCTGCAGTATCACTCTGATTGTCTTGGGGTGGATTTTTTATTTTTCCTGCTTGTGTTTTATAGCAATTTCTTGAATCTGACTTCTCAGCTGTATGCTTTTTTAATATAGCCTGTCTCCCAGTTTATTCTGTTCTGTACCTCTGTTATTGCAGTTAGACATAACATTTTTTTCTCTTATGTTTTTTAGCTTCTTATTTATATTTTATACATTTTTGTCTCTGCAGTTTCTGGGTTAGATTGACTGGTATTCATTATTTCTCAGCTGTAATGCAATCTACTGTGTAATCTCTCACTCAGTTTTTAATTTCAGTGATTATATATTTTTTTCCTTTAGGGTTTTCCCTCCCTGAACCTGGATGGGGTTCTAAATAGTAACTTAAGGCTTTTGTGTTTTTGAATTGATCTTTGTTTAAAGAAAATGCTTAAAATATATCTATTTTATTTTTTGCAGCTGATTATCCATGATCTAAAATTATTGGAAGTAAAAATCTGTTTTCTTCTTATATTGATTTAAGGTTTTATTTTTCATAAGACGTAGATTTATTGCTTTTGCAATTTTATAAACAATATAATTTTATACAATATTTCAAGTTATCTTAATAATGTTTTCCCTTAAATATATCTTTTTGTTAATGGATAATTTTATCAACCTTGTTTTGCAGATATTTGAGCCAGACATGTGAACTTTGTTTTTCTAGTTAGAAAAATTTCTCTTTCAAATCCAGTTCAGTATTTTCTGACCTTCTCACCATTTTGTGGCAGTGTTGAAAGATAAATAATCCTTTGGGCCAGACATCATGTGGTTGGGAAGTTCTGTCTGGTGTAGATATCATTTAAATCACACCCTGCTCAGTTTGATGATACTGATTGTATTTTGAGTTTTAATCATCAGAGGCAGAAAACCAGCAACGGAGCACCAAAATGAATTAATTGTAATGCAAATGAATCTATTTATAGAGCACATATCCATAAACACAAATACAAGCATTTATAACCTGATACATACACATCATGTGTGTGTAGACATACCTACATAGATGTATTGCTTAACCAAGTACAGGAAAGTCATGTAATTTTAATTTTTAAAAGTTATAGGTTAAAATGCCAGGAAGTAATCTTATCTCTCCACTTGTACACCAAACCCACTTCTTCATATTTCCAAAACAAAATACATTACCTGTGGACTTTTCATTCAGTTATAGTTGCTATACAATATTCAAGATCCCATAGTACTTCATTACTGCTAAGCTCTGTGTATGTGAAATATCTCATACGCTGAATTGCTAACAGAGTGTAGAATAAACTCTGTTGGGTAGTTTCAACTAGGGAGAACATGGAATAAATTTTGAGGTAAGTATTGGGTTGGCCAGAAATTTTTTTTTTTTTTTTTCCTGAAACCCTAATGAAGTTTTTGGCCAACACAAAATGCGAGACAGGCTCTGGAATTAAGGAATGAGATATACTTTAAAAAATTGCTCCAAGGAAATGATAGTAAGGAAGATAAGGAATATAACAAATTCCTGTGCTTTTCATGAGGACCAATATTTTCAGTATGTGATAAACATTCGTTACAGTTTTCTTTGGGCTATTGCTCAGGCTATATTCTATTTAGATCATTTGTCTAGAGTAAGTTTTCAGGAAATTTGATGTTGATTACTGGTTTTCTTTTTCTTTGCTGCACAAACAATAATAAATCAGGAATAACAGAAATCTAAAAATAAAAAGGTAAACACAATTTTTCTTCTCTTGTTCATATGCATGTACAATTTTGCATAATTACAGCGCTTTCTGATTTTTCCTTTTGAATTTCTGTGTCTCTGCATTTCTCTTATTGTTCATTGATGTCCTCATTTTTAGTGGCTTCATCACATTTTACCTTTGTGATGTAGGCTCGTTTACTTAACTCTGTCAGTGGTGAACATTTACGTTGCTAGGCTTCATTTGTAAGAAGCACTTCTGTTTGTCCACAGGGCATCCATTCCCCTCTTTTTCCTTTCTAACAGGACTCAGTTTTGTAACGATTCTCACACATCTCCTGTGGGACTCACGGGAGGACGTGTCCATCCCTAACCTCAGGGTGAGACAGGTTTAGTGAAGCTAGTTGGCACCTGGCATTCCTTTGGTGAATGCTAAGGGAGACCAAATGTCACTGGTTTCGGTTGGCTTAGGGCAATGCCACCAGAGAGAGAGACTTGCATCCTCTCTGTCTCTTATGTGACTGTGTGACTCGAGGAATGATATTTAACCACTCTGGGTCTCATTTCCCTCATCTGTAAGTTAATAATTATAATAGTACCGGCAACCATGGTTATTTGAAGAATAAAAAGGTGAGTATGCCTTAAGTTCTAAACTTATTTGTAAATGCTTACCATAGCATGGGCACATAGCAAGTATTCTGTGTCACTTATATTTTTCAGAGTTCTATCACTTGTAAAGTCTCATGTTTTCAGAAAATGGCTCAAGATAGGATTCCTTCTATACTGAGCACACATTGCATTTGTGTGTGTGTTTAGGTGCAGAAATTGGAGACCTTCATCTGTTACAGTTTTATAACTAGGGCCCTTATTTAATCCATATGACAAATAAGATCGAAAGAAGTAAAGAAAATGTACTCAAGTCTAACTTTTAATGACTGCTTTTCATCTGTTCCCCCAGTCAAATACTGTCTTTTAACATTTGCACAGATAACACCATGGTACTTTCTTGTTTGTCTGTCCATCTAATCATCAAAACCTCATTTTAAAAACTCCTACTCTGGGCCAGGAATAGTTCTAGCTTCTGGGGAATTCAGGGAAAAAAAAACCAGACTGAAGTTTGCTCTAAATGTGGTGAGAAGCTATCGGCTGGCTTTGTTTGGGGGAAGGCAGGATGTAAGTTGTATTTAAGAAGGATCATTGCTCTGTGAGCCTGGACTCACAGAGCGAGTGGAGGAAGACGGCGCTCCCAGGGAGGGCAGGTAGGAGATCTGATGAGGGCTGATGGCGGCCTGGCCCAGGGAGGGCAGGTAGGAGATCTGATGGGGGCTGATGGCGGCCTGGCCCAGGGAGGGCAGGTAGGAGATCTGATGGGGGCTGACGGTGGCCTGGCACAGAACGGTGGTTGCAGAGGAGGTGAAAAGGACAGGGGTCTGGGGTACAGTCTCTGTTAACATTCTAAACAGCATGTCTAGGAAGGAAGGAGTGAAAATACCCCCACCACATGCTTGTCTCCAGCATCCATCTTGTCAGAGACAGTCGCTGTCACCAGTTTAGTGTGTATGTATCCCCAAACCGTTTTCTACAAATAATCTACACATTTTTATGTACATTTAAAATTTGTCATTGACAAATAATTGTCATTGACAAAGTAATTTACACATTACTGTCTTTTACCAAAAGCTTATCGTTTATAAATAATTATTTGCCCTTTAAAAATAATTTATGTAGACATAAAATATATATTTTTTTGGAATTTGTTTTCAATTTTTTTCTTATTTTATGCTGACTTCTCTCCTGGAACTGAATTATGAATTAATAATGATTTGAAACTCCTCAGAAACAACCTCCCTGGTAATCAGTCTGTGATATAAATAGTTTATTAAGACAACAAGCCAGTAAGCCATCGTAGTAAGTCTTTTTTTTCTCCCCTTTGTGTTCGGAGAGTGCAGTTTCCCAGGGTTTGAATGCCTATTCAACTCTTCATTTCATTCCCTTTCCTTCTTTTTCTCAGTTTTAAACTTCAGGCTGGAAACCAGTAGAGGGCAGTGATAACCCTGTAGATGCAAGAAGTCTCATGGAAAGATACAAACAAACAAAAAGTGGAATCGGGTTTTAAGACAGTGCAGCTATAGAAATGCAGTTTGGGGCTTTGTTTTTGAAAGTCAGAACTATTTATACTACTAGTGGGAGGGACCCTGGGACCCTCCTCACCTCGCTTTTGAGTGTGGGCTTCTAAAAAAGTATTCTAATATACACAAGTGATCTTATTAGAGTGAAATGTTTAGCATTTTCTCATATAACTATAAATAATGTTATTTAGTCAAAAATGTTCCCAGACTGAAATCTTTTGAGCTGTATAAATTGGTTAGAAAATTGAAGTAGGCTTGGTTGAGAGTTATTATATTTTTACTTGGTTATTCTTTAAGACTGTGTGTATATGTGTATCCAGTGTTTTAAAAAGTGTTCATGAGGTTATATCTATTCCTGTCATGGGCTTGTAAAGTGTCTGTGAATAGCAAGTATAATTTGAAGTCATTATTTGTTCCTGTTGTGAAAAACCCAGACTGATGCAAGTTTTGAATTTGGGTTTCTAACAACATGTAAACAAGCAGAAATATTCTAGAATTAGTGCATACATTTATTCATTTATTGACAGAGGGAATTCAGCCTATTGAACTACTACAGAAACCAACCCTTAAACAGTCAAACAGGAATGTCAAATGATAAAGTCCTGGAAGAAGAACACATGGTTTTCTCTTAAGTCAGAGCCTGTGTATAAGGAACTCTCAGTGTAATCTCAGCACTTCTCAGCTATTCAGAGTCTTTCAGGATTTTACTCATTAACTGCACTAAAATTATTTACCATCTACATGGCAAATATTTTTGGAAGCTCATATTCAGAGGCTGAGCAGTGGTCTATGTGATGGATATCCCTGTGTGCTGATAGATGTTTCATGACCAGGAAATAGTCTATATTCTACCCTCGAAGGATGAGGGCTGCCTTCAGAAGCGTCCATCTCAGTGTCTCCACTGAAGTATCGTGTGGCTTCAAAACAAGAAAAGTAGAGGTTTTCTAAGAAATGTAAGAGAGTTCATTTTCGGGATAGTTTATGCTTTTGTGCATCGAGGAGTCTGTGGAGATGGCTGGCCTTATGTCACAGGGGGCTGTGTCCCCTTTCCCCATGAGTAGCTTTGAGGACTCCAGGCTATATTTTCCGATTCACGACGACAGTGGGACCTCAGGTTCCGTGACGCCTGATTCTGGGTCTTAGTTTCCTAGTCTCTGATGACTTAATGAGCCAGACTGCAACAATGCACTGGTTTTTCTTGGCTTACTTCCTTTATAGTAAAACTGGAATAGGATATGGCAGCTCGTGGCTTCCTGCCTCTGGATGGCAGTAACTCCTGCCTGAATGTTCACAACCTTTAACTGCAATATCTCGAAGTCAGGATTTCCCGTCCTTTGTCGGTTTTCCATCCAAAGAAAACACTCATTTTACTTAGTCCGAAATTATATATGTACATGCATGCATATATATCTTTAAAATTTATATATATTTGGAAACTGAGTATAAACTAGAATCTGTTTAGTGTTAATAGTTGATAGCATAAATCCCAGGTTAAAAGGAAAATGAGGACACAATGAGCCAACCTAAAAAAAAAAATTGGCGTTTGGACCTTTCCATATGTTTCTATGTGATTCATGTTCCTTCTTACATAAATTAACAAACGCTGCTGAGCCAACTGTATTTCTTACCTCGCGACCACAGGACATGGCTAAGGCTCTCGGAATGCATCCAGGCCCTGGGAGTGGGCACGTCTACCACTAAAATGATGTTCTCTGATTAATGCTGTCCATCTGGATTTTCTGTGACTTTTCATAGACACAAAGAATTAGAGAGCTTAAACATTAAACACAGTGAAACGCACACGCTAAATTTAGGCCCCCTGGCCTCTGCACGCAGCGGCTGATGCAGGGCCGGGCACTGGCATCCTGCTGGGCTGTGGGCTCCTTTTCCGCCTGCGTTAGCTTCCTGGCCCTCCTCTCATTCTCCTGGGCGCACTGCTCCTTTCCTTTGAGTCCCTGCTTCTCCTCCGCAGCCCCAGACGCGCTGGCAGGGTCGCCCTCTGGGATCTCTGTGCTCCAAAGCCCGCGCAGGCCCCGCGAGGTGCCGCCCTCGGTTGAGGAGCCACGGCTGGGCTTGAGGGGAGCAGCTGCTGTCTGCTCAGCTCTGCCAGCTCTGCGGCCGCCCGCCGCCCCTGCGCAGAGGTGGTCCGTGCTGGGAGAGGAGGCTGCAGCAGGAAGAGGATGCCGTTAGGAGATTCTCCACGTCAGGCTTGCCTCCTCCTCCTCCTCCTCCTCTTCTTCTTCTTTTTAAACAAGTGTTCCTCCCGGAATTTAAGGTGTTTTGAAAGGGATTCATTAAGACCAAAATTTGCTGCATCGCTCTCGGATCTATCACCTTTTGACGTCTAACTGAAGTGACTGCAACTGCTGAGGACTTCACGTAACTGCCTTCAAATTGTTGATTTAGTGGACTTTCCTGTATACCTGTACATGTAACTCTTTTTAACTCAGAAAAATGAATGTAATTTTTATGACTTCTAGATGATAAAATTTTCAAGTAAATATTATTACTATGATAATTTTTTTTTGCCTCAAATGAAATAGTCTATTTATGAGGACAACGGCAGGGTTTCCTTTGGGAAAGAATGGAGAATCTTCTCGCGGAAATAGCTAGAACAGAAAAAGCCCCACACTAAGGAGAGCATGAACCTTGGTAGAAAAGTCAATTTTCAAAGGAAAGAATTCAGACTCACGGAATCCAATAGTGTTGGAAGCAGGTGTGGAATCTGGGATCAAGTTAACAGGAATAGGAATAGGAGTCCAGCAGATCAGAAGGTGAAATGAGAGGAGGTCCTGAGGCTCAGCTTTTGGGGTGCTTCCTTCTTTTCCTTTCCGAAGTTTTAGGTGTAAATCCGTGCTGTCGACTTGGTGCCATCACCTGCTTATACACAGAGTGACTCATGCTGGTCAAATACAGCAATGACCCTGGGCAGTTCTTGTACATGGTCGTCATCTGGCTGGGGTTATTTCCAGCGTGTAAAGACAGCACCAGTGCCCAGCTCAGTAAGAACTGACCACATTGCCACGTTGTCATGGATGGAACCTGACATTCTGAAGATTTGTGTTGAGCTAGGTCAGGGCCCTTCATAGTTTCCACTCTGCCCACTTCTGAAATTACAGGATACCTTTCTTTTCTCTTGTTCCATTTTATTGAGATATAATTGTTGTATAGCACTTTCAAAGGTATATAGCATAATGACGTGACTTAAATACATCATGAAGTGATTATCATAACAAGTTTAGTGAACATCCATCTCATAGAGATATAAAATGAAAAAAAAATTTCTTATGATGAGGAACCTTAGATTTACTCTCTTAATAACTTTCATATATAACATACAGCAGTATTAACTGTATTTGTCATATTGTATGTTATATCCCCTGGAGGAGGAAATGGCAAAACAATCAGGTGTTCTTGCCTGGAAAATTCCATGGACAGAGGAGCCTGGCGGGCTACAGTCCATGGGGTCACAAAGAGTTGGACATGACTGAGTGAGTGAGTGCACACACACATTTATTTATCTTTTAACTGGAGTTTTGTAGCTTTTGGTTGTCTTTATCCAGTCCCCCCCACCCCCCCATTATGATCTCTTTTGCTGTGAATTTGTTTTTGAAGTATAATTGACCTATAGCACTAGGTTAGTTCCTGGTACATGACAGTGATTTGATATTTCTAAACGTTATAGAATGATCACCATGGTAAATGCAGTTACCTTACATCACCATATAAAGATCTTACATTATTATTGACTATTCCCCACACTGTACATTTCTTACCTATGACTTTCATTTTGTAACTGGAAGTTTATACCTCTTAATATCCCTCACCTGTTTCTTTCCTTTCCACTCCCCCCTGACAGCCACCTATTTGCTCTTGGTATCTATGAGTCTCTTTCAACTTTGTTGATTCATTTGTTTTGTCTTTTAGATTCCACATAAAGTGACCTTATACAGTGCTTGTTTCTCTGACTGACTCCACTTAGCACAATAACCTCTAGGTCCATCCGTCTTGTCACATTTGGCAAGAGTTCATTCTGTTTTATGGCTGAGTAGCGTTTCATCGGGTATATGTACCATGTCGTTTTTATCTGTCTGCTCATGGACACTTAGGTTACTTCCATATCTTGGCTATGCTGCAGTGAACATAGGGGTGCATGTGTCTTTTTGAATTAGTGTTTTTGTTTTCATCTAATGTATCCACCAGGAGTGGAATTGCTGGTTTGTATGGTAGTTCTAGTCTTTATTTTTTGAGGAATATCTACTGTTTCCATAGCAACTGTACCAGTTCACAGTCCCACCCACAGTGCACTTTTAATCTGTGTGTGTCTTTAGCTCTGAACTGAGTATAGGCAGCAAATATATGGGTCTTGTTTTTGTATCCATTCAGCCATTCTGTGTCTTTTGATTGGAGCATTTAGTCCATTTACATTTAATGTAGTTATTAATAGGAATGTACTTATTGCCATTTTGTAAGCTGTTTTCAGTTTGGTTTTGTAATTCTTCTTTGTTCCTTTCTTCTTTTTTTCTCTTCCCTTGTGATTTGGTGCCTATCTTTAGTGTTATGTTTGAATTTCTTTCTCGTGTTTGTGTGTGTGTGTATCTATTATATATTTTTGGCTTCTGGTTACCATGAGGTTTACATATAGTAATATATGTGTGTATGTATTTTTTACTCTCTCCACATTTAATGTTTTGCCACCATATTTTACATATTTTTTTGGTTTTGTATATCCCTTAGCTGATTATTGTGGATATGGATGATTTTACTGCTTTTGTTATCTGACCTTCCTATGAGCTTTGTAGGTGGTTGATCTATCACTTTTGTTGCCTTTACTGAAGAGATTTTTCTTTTGTAATTTTTATATTTCTAGTTGTGTTTTTTTCTTTTCCACTTAAAGAAGTTTCTTTAACATTTCTTGTAGACTTGGTTTAGTAGTGATGAACTCCTTTGCTTGTCTGTAAAAGTCTTTCTCCATCAAGTCTAAACAATAGCTTTACCAGGTGGAATAGGTTTTTCCCTTTCAGCACTTTAAATTTATCATGCCACTTCCTTCGCTGTAGAGTTTCCACTGAGTTTACAGTCTCATGGGAGTTTGTTTGTACATAACTGATAGTTTTCCCCTTGCTGCTTTTAATATTCTCTGTTCTCTATTCTCTCTCCGCCCCCCCCCCCACACCCGCCACCCCAGTTTGCTGAGCATCTTTGTGAGCATTACCTTGAACTCTTTATCAGGTAAATCACTTATCTCCACTTCACTTAGCTCTTCTTCTGGGGTTTTATCTTGTTCCTTCATTTCAAAAATACCACTCTGTTGTCTCATTTTGCCTGTTTTCTCTGTTTTTGTATCTGTGTATTAGGTAGGTCAGTTACATGTCTTGATTTTGGAGGAGTGACCTTATAGAAGATGTGTTGTAGGGCCCAGTAGCACTTTCCCCTCTGGTGACCAGAGCTGACTTCTCTAGTTGTGCCTGCTCTGTGGGCTGCATGGGCCCTTCTGTTGTGGTGGGCTGACCCATATGGGCCCGCTGGTAGGCATGACTGGCTTCTAGCCTGGTTGCCTACCAGCCCCCATCTAGTGCAGAGACTGTTAACCTTTGATGTTGCCAGAAAAATCGGGTTCTGGGGTGGCTGGCTGTGGGCCGGAGTCCCAGAGCTGGTGTTAGCTTGCTGATTGGTGGGCCCAGGTCAGGAGTGATTGACTCTGGGGACCTATGGGGCCTTAGGCTTGTGCTGGCCTGCTCCAGGGTAGGGTGGCTGCCTGTGGGCACAGGGTCCCAGAGCTGGTGCTGGCTGGCTGGTGAGTACAGCCGGGTCCCAGGGCTGCTGGCTGAGGGTCCCAGGGAGTCTTACAGCTGATGTCCCCGCTCTAGTGAGCAAGGCAGGGGGGTCATGCCTGCTCTCTCATGGCTGCAGTCTGCCTTGGGGCTAGTGCTGGCCCACTGCTGGGCAGAGCCAGGTCCTAGTGACTCTGATGGATTGGGCTGGGTACCAGAGGGCCGAGGGGCTCGTGGGGCCTCTGACTGCTGCCCGCCCCTCAGTGGGAGGAGCTGTGTCCCCAGGTAGCCGGCTGCTTGGGCCTGGCGGCCCAAGACTGGTGCTGACTGGCTGGTGAGCCGGGTTGTGTCCTGGTGCTAGTAAGCTAGAGGAGGGACTCCATAGTGTCACTGGCCAGCCCCAGTGTCCTCATGGTAGGATGCGCTCCCAGAGAGTTGCCACCAGCATCCGTATCCTCAGGGTGAGTCCCAGGTGCCTCCTGCCTCTCCTGCTCTAAGGAGCCAGGAGCCCTCCTGCCTGCCAGGACCAGCCGGTAGGTCTGACATGGCTCCTTTCAGACTGCTGCTTCTGCCTGAGTCTCAAAGGGTGTGAGATTTTCTGTGTGCCCTTTAAGAATGGAATCTGTTTTCCTGCAGTTCTCTGGGGCTCCTGAATGCAAGCCAGCTGGCCTTCGAAGCCAAAATATTCTGGGGGCTCATCTTCCCCGTGCCGGAAGGGTCTTCCCCCCCTGGCCGGGGGGTCTGATGTGAGGTGTGATCTCCTTGCTCCCTGGGGAGACCCTTTGCAGCTGTGATTATCCTTCCATTTCTGGGTCACCCCCGAAGGGTGTGAGTCGACTGTACTGCGTCTGTCTGTCCTACCCATTTCACTGTCATTCTTCCTTTATGTCTTTAGCTGTAGAAGATCTTTTCTGCTCATCTTCATGTCGTTCTTATCAATAATGGCTCTAAGTAGCAATAATTTTGGTGTTCCCATGCGAGGAGGCAAGCCCAGATCCTCTTACTCTGCCACATTTTACATGGTACCTTCAAAGATATCTCAAGTGTGTTTTTAATTCATTGGAATTCTAGTAAGTTCTCTCTGGGCCCTTCCTCCCTGGATCCTCCCTTTGTTGGTTTCTGTGGTTTTCATTCCCTTACTTTGTGTCTAGACATCATGTAACAAATATTTATTGAGTCCCTATAAACCAGGAAGCGCTGTGATGGATGCTAGGTGTAAAGTGGTGAAGAACTAGACACAGATCCTTTCATCCTGACGCTCACAGTTTGAAGGGGGATGTAGACACGCGCGTGCACACACACGCACACATGCACGCGCACACGCACGCGCACACACAGAAACCCCCCGCCGGAGGGATGCGGGCTGGGGGCTGCACGTGGTGCTCTGGGGCCCCTAGCAGTGGTGGAGAGCTCAGGGAAAGGCTCCTGAAGGAAGTGATACCAACTCTGAGATCTGTTGTCTGTAGGCAGGGTGGTCAGAGTCAAAGCCAGCCAGAAAAGGTTACCTCCCAAAAGTAAAAGCCTTCCAGAAAAAAATCCACCCTCCCCACCAGACCCGCAAAAAAAAAAAAAAAAAAAAAAGCCAAAGCCAGCCAGCTCAGGGGAGGATGGCAATTTGGGCAGGTAAAGCAGCGCACCGAAAGACCCAGAAGAGAAAAATAGATGAAAGGGACTGTGCTTGTCGAGTCCTCCAGAAGGCAGCCGCCAACATGAGAAGGAGTATGCGCGAGGGGGTATTGAGAGAGACTCCTGTGAAGGAGCAAGAGGAGGGGAAGCGGGACTGGCGAGGACGGTCTCGGAGCTGGCTGCAGGCCTGCCGTCAGGGAGCAGAGAAGGGCGGCGAGGAGGCGAGAGGCAGAGAGGCCCCCGGGCTGGGCCAGGTCTGCGGGGCTCCAGGGCGCCAGGACTCGTCGGAAGGGTCCCAGGAGGGCCAGAAACGGTCGGGATCCGGGACCCACTGTGCTGGGTTGTCAGCCGGGAGCACCCCGGAGAGCGGGCTTTAGTGGAGGCTGGGTGGGCTCCTCGGGGGCCTCCCTGCCGCTGTGAGCACACCACTGCTCTCCTCCGAGCGAAGCCCCTTGAGGGGAGGGCTGGCTGGCTGGCTGCCCTGTGGCTGCCTCGGTCCACCCTGCCCACGGCAGCATGTCCACAGCCCTGTTCAGGAGAAGCACCTCCATGGTGCCCGTGGCTGTCTCCTCTGCGGGGGGGGGGGGGGGGGGGTGCTGGAGAGGCAGGTTAGCCTGAAGAAACACAGCCTGCACCGCTCGCTTGGTCTCAGGGCTGTGACGGGCGTTCATCATCTCCCCTGCGTTAGCCATCACCTCCGCAGGCCTTGGTGTTTTAGTTTATGCTGTAATCCTCAGCCTTGTTCTTGAGGGGCAGAACCCCTGGTCATCAGTCCAGTCACTCAGTTGTGTCCGACTCTTTGCGAGCCCATGGACTGCAGCACGCCAGGCCTTCCTGTCCATCACCAACTTCTGGAGCTTACTCAAATTCATGTCCATCAAGTCGGTGATGGCATTCAACCATCTCATCCTCTATTGTCCCCTTCTCCTCCCGCCTTCAGTCTTTCCCATGAAGATTGAATAACCCAGAAAGATTCAATAACTTTCTTAGGTCAGCACTGTTGCACATTCAAGTTCTAACTTTGCAGAGAGCGGATCATCTGAAGTGAACCGGGTGGGTCACCTGGGCGCCTCCTGTGTTCTGGCCTTCACCCACTCTGAGAAAGAAGCAGTGTTCTGATGTGGATCCAAATCAGATGTCCCGCCACAGTGATGACTCCCCTTCTTGCCTGCTACTCTTTGCAGGCAAGCCCGGACTGCACCAGGGGCAGCCACGACTTGTGGCTCAGGGGACGCCTTCCAAGAGTGCGTGCCTTTGGGAGCCAGGGCTTCTGTCCCGGAGCTCTGGTTGTGAGCAGCATGAAGCCCCTCACTGGGTCATTAGAACTGATGACGATCGAGGCCACTCCTGTTCTTCTCCTTGGTCCCCGGACTCACGTTTCCTTCCTGCTAGGAAGAGCGCTGTAGTGAGGTTCTCTAGTGCAGTGTGTATTCCTGCAGAGTATCGCTTCCGATGGAGGAGGAAATGGCAGCCCGCCCCAGTACTCTTTCCTGGGAAATCCCATGGACAGAGGAGCCTGGCGGGCTACAGTCCATGGGGTCGCAGAGTCAGACATGCCTTAGTGATTAGACCATCACCACTACCGTTGCTTCTAAGTTGGCACTTCCATCCCATTTTCAAGACAGTTCCAGTTCCTCTGTGAGGGTGGCAGCTTCTGGATGGTGCAGGAAATGATTTGACACGTTGCCCTCCTTGCTCTTGAGGAGTCTTGTGCAGTTGTTCACTGTGCAGTGAGTCCCCTGTTAGATGCTGCGTCGTACAGGATCTCATGACAGGATCGGGGACTCTGTAAACATTCACATGACGGTGCTGGTTGAGGTTCTCTGAGCAGAAAAGGCAAACCATACCCAGAAGAGGTATCTGTCCCTATAAGTGTTAACCACTGGCCCTTTCAGAATGGAAGGGACCCAATGTGGTCAGCCAGCCACCAACAGGAGAGCTGGTCTTCTTAGGCACGTGTGTCTTACTGGGGCTGTGTTCCGAGATCATCTGACCAGCAGTTAGGTCATCTTAGGAACTGGAAGTCCATGCTGTTGGACCCAGGCATAGCCCACAGCCCTCCCAGCATGGCTGTACCAGTCACATGCCCTTGCTAGTTTCGGGGTTGCCAGTGATGGTGATGGACTAGTATCAATGGGGTGAACTGTATTCGTGGTTCTTCAGTGTCTTTCCCTGGTGTATGATTGCTGGTGGACGTTGGTGTGACCCCAAATTCCTCACACTGCGCTTGCGTTGCCACTGCATGTCTTCCTTCTGTGTCTCTGGTCGGACAGCCAGACCGTTGGCCACTGCCCAGAATCTGCTTATGTGCTAACAACACTGGCCCACTTTTGAAAACTTCCACACAGTGTGGATGACCAGATACAATGCCTTCTATTCCACCCACTAAGAAGATTTCCCCTCTCCACTCTCCTTTAAGACCACTCATGAGTGTGGCTAGAATGAAGTCTTCCTCTGTTTTTGGTTTTTACTTACATAGTGGGTTGGCCAGAAAGTTCATTCGCGTTTCTCCATCAGATGCTGTGGGAAAACCCGAGCAACCCTTTTGGCCAAGCGCCATGTGAACAAGGATTGTTTTTCTCTTCCTTGGCTGGCTCGTCCTCTGTGGCCCCCACATGGTCTTGGGTGTGAGCTGGGGGAGGGGCACTGGTGCAACTCTGGGATGTGGCTTGGTGATCAGACTAAGTGCTGGTGCCCTCCAGCCCCAGCCGGGCTCGATTTCAGAGGCAACGTTTCCATCTCCTAATGCGCTGATTCTGGTTCCCCTGGATTTTATGACTGTTTGTGTCCAACAGATTTAGGCCAAGATGACTGGGCTTTCATACCCCTGCCTAGCCAGGGCTTCCCAGGGGGTGCTAGTGGTGAAGAACCTGCTTAACCACTGCAGGTAGACATAAGCGACGTGGGTTCAATCCCTGGGTTGGGAAGATCCCCCTTGGAGTAGGAAGTGGCACTCCACTCCAGTATTCTTGCCTGGAGAATCCCTTGGACAGAGGAGCCTGGCAGGCTACAGTCCCTGGGATCGCACGGAGTCGGACACAGCTGAGCACACATGCATGAGAGGTGGTTGATTCTCTGGGAGTAATGTTCCTAGAGATAAATAACTCTAGCACCGTCCTGAGCCTGGCCACAGGAGGTCGGTTGCTTAAGGGAAGTTTCGACCTCAGGTGAGGTGACTGTCTGCTGACTGCTCTCCCAGGAAGAAAGGACATCATGAGCTAAGCTGTTAGAACAGGCAAAGCTGTGGTGGGACAGCATGGCATTTTCTGGTGGCACAGGTGTTTACATGTTTTTAGAGCACAGACCGCAGGGTCGAGAGGGGCTGCAGGACTTAGGCGTGCAGACTTAGAGAGCTCGAGATAGTGACTGTGCCTGAGGTTTCTATGGGGTGCTTTTATTGAGTGATTGTTATATATGCCTTGTGTTTTATTTATAGTATTCTCATTTATTCCTGAGGTTGCCAAGATATTGTTATTGACAGTTTACTCATCAGGAATAAGGCTCAAAGAGAATAACTAATGCCCAAGATCACACATTGAATGCATGGAAAATCTAAGATTTCTTTGTGCCACTAAACCTTGTTTATATCTAAAAGACAATCCATTGACTGAAAGTGTGAGAATTACATGGTCAGATTTTCAATTTAGATGAATTTATGGGGAAAAGTATGGGAATGGGTCGTATGTTAGAGATAGGAAGGTCAGACGAGAGGCTGTTAGAAAAGTCTAGGTGAGAGATGACTGACACTGGCCTGAAGGGTGGTGAGCATGCGGATGGAGAGGAGGAGCTGGAGCTGAGAACATTCGTGAAGTAACACTGTCTCAGTGTTGAGAGTGACTGAAAGCAGAGGCTTCAGAGGGTAAGGGGTCACTCCAGTTTCTGCTTTTGATGAAACCCTCTGTGTGTATGTGTGTCTCCTTTGCTAGAATGTGGTCAGAGACTGTTAACGGCTTGCGAGGTCCAGCAGTTAGCATAGCAGCTGACTCAGTCCGTAGGCCCTGTGTGGGACAGGCGTGGCCTTTGCTGATAGCAATTTAATCACTACCATCATGGCATGGAATTTTTAATTGAGCTAATATTAATCAAGGATAGTGAGCTGATTGAGGAACACAAAAAGCGTTTATGTTTATATTATAATAAGCATTTATAATATGTTATAGGTTTTATTTTGTGGAAGTGTAATTTCTCTGTAGTCTGGATTTCTGTAGTTAACTTTTTCTAGTATATCAGTTTTTTTTTTTTTTGATGTTTTATTTTGTATTGGGGTATAGTCTATTAACAATGCTGTGATAGTTTCAGGTGAGCAGTGAGGAACCTCAGCCATACGTACACAGGTATCTATTCTTCCCATACTCCCTCCCATCCAGGCTGCCACATAACATTGAAGAGTTCCATGTGCTGTACAGTGGGTCCTTGTGATCCATGTTAAATACAGTGGTGTGTACATGTCCATCCCCAGGTCCCTAACTATCCCTTCCCCCACCCCCTTGGCAACCAAAAGTTAATTCTCTAAGTCTGTGTGTTTCTTTCTGTTTTGTAAATGAGTTCATTTGTAACATTTCTTTTTAGATTTTACATACAAGGGGTGTCATGTGATATTTCTCCTTCTCTGACTTACTTCACTCAGTGTGACCATCTCTGGGTCTATCCATGTTTGAGCGTATCTACTTTTAACATCATTTTAAGAGAAAGGTTTATTTCTAGAAAATAATTATTTACAAAGTTAGAAGACATGAATCAAACTTGATGAGAATTTTTTATTTAGAACTCAGCCAGACAGTGGATAAAGTTCATGTAGCAAGATTCTGACACCATTGTACACCAGGTCTTGGTATAGCAGGCCTTTCCACTGTTTTTACTGTCAGTTGGCTTCTAAATAAAACCACCTTTAAGCAGGTTCTTTCAAAATTTCAGTAACTAAACCATTAAGTTTTATCTGTCATACCATAAATTCTGCTCTTTATAGAGATATTAGTACATTTTTTATCACTCAAAGATCTAGGTTTGTAAAGAGATTTATGCAGCACACAAACCAGGCACTTGTAACAGGAGAATTTAAAAATGATCAGTGAACACTGTCCACTACTGTTATCCAGACAGCCCTGTGGAAGAGCCTGTGTGAAGTCAGGTCCAATCTGAACCTCCCCTTGGTTGGTTACTGTTGAGGTAACAAAGTCAGTCACATAACCTCTCCAGGACTCAGTTCTTGTCACAAAATGAAGATAATGACCCCTTGCAGGATTGTTGCCAAGATCACCACTAACGAAGGTAATGGAGCTGGCCCGTACAGGCGCTCAGCAACCGCCGCTGCTGCTGGTGATGCACGGTCCAGCTGCAGGTTTCAGGACCTGGAGCCAGGAGCCCTCTGAGCTCCTCCCATTCATTCCTCAGTCTGCGAAAGGGTGTAAATTACATTTTAATTCCAGTATAAGCACAGTTGTGATAAGTCCAGTGGGTCCTAGACATGTCCGTATTACTTTCAGACAAGCCAAAAGTCAACCCCTCATTTAAGTGGGAATTTTCTGGAAGAACTGTGTGAGAAAAACCTTGAAGTACAATGTCTGTTCTGTTTTTACTTCCTGCAACCTCATGGAAAAGACTAGCCATTTGGGGATTGCCTGCATCAGTGCTTGCTTCCATTAGCAAGGAGAGGTGAAAGTTGACTGTAATTAGCTGTAATTAGCTACTGATCTTTTTGGACAACCAGAAAGTCCGGTTTCTCCTCAAGACATGAAAGGGGTGCTCAGAGAGGAGAGGACTTCTATAGTGGGTAATTCTGAAGTGGAGGATACTGAATCTTTCAAAAGCAGCACTATTTACCATTGTTGGTTCTGTATCTGGTTTTAGGGTATTTGTTAAGATGTGTCATAGTCTAATGGGGGAAAAGAAAGAATCAAACACGAAAGAATTTTCCAAATGGATGTAGGGCACCATATGTAAGACACTGAGGCTAATTGAACTGAATGGCTCTGAGCCCCTGGAAGTCACGAAGTGACAGGGTTTGCTTGACAGCCAGTGAGCGATTTTTTCCCCACCCCACTGATTAATTTGGTCAGTTAATGGCAAGTAGGAATGTCACAAGTGGGAAGGGTAATGAGAGTCACTGTCAATGTAGAAGTCAAGTCGAGAGCAGCCTTGTCACAAAAGGGATCTGCACTGGCTGGCTTAGGCGCTGATGGGGCTCCTTCCCGGGAGACTGACTGTTACTCCAACTAGAGCTTCCAGAAATTCAGATGGACCCACAGCAGCATTGTCTTCTGATGTACGTGGAGAATACTGTTTTTCGGAAGTGATGTTTGAGAAGTTTGCCTGTTCTTTTAACCTTTTGATGGTGTCCTCACATTAAAATCCACAGCTGCATTTTAGGTTAAGTCAGGTAGAACCGAGTCTGGACAATGCTGAGCAGAACTGTGGCTTCTCAGTTGGGGAGCGCCAACAGAACAAGCCTGCTGTGTTCATCTTCTGTGGCTACTGTAAAAAAAAAAAAAAGTGTTCTAAAGGGGGTGACTTAACAGAAGTGTACTTTTTCTCAGCTCTGGAGGAGAAGCCCAAAGTCAAGGTGTCTGCAGGGGTGGTCCCTGGCTGAGGTTCCGAGGAAGCGTGCATTCCCCGGCTGCCTCTCAGCTTCTGTGCCTTTGCAGAGCTCGGCGTCCCCAGGCTTGCAGATGGAGCTTTCTGTCTCTGCGTCTGCCTTCACTCGGTCTCCCCATGTTTCCTTTCCTTCTCTTCCACAGTCAGCTGTCTGTGGATTTAGCACCCACCTTAGCCCAGGATGACCTTACCCTGAGGTCCTTCATTCCATCTGCAGAGACCCTTCCTCCAAGTAAGGCCCACATTTAAAGTGTTCAGGGAGACATATCTTTGAAGGACCACTCTTCACCCCACCACATGCATCTCTATAGTGACCGCCTTCCAGTCTGATCATGCCCAGGAGTGAAAGAGAAAGGTTCTGGGAAGCAGGCAGATCCTGTGTGTGTGAAGGCAGGAATTCATTGTCTTCATACTGCGGCTTCAGCTGCTTGTGGCTTTGGGGTCGCCCGTGCCATTCAGACCCAGGACATCAGCTCTGCTCCTTCATCCCCTGTTTGCATGTCCTTTCCTGCTCTGACCCACTAGCCAGATCGTCATCAACCGCCTCTGGTCATGGGGTACATGTCCGATGTTTCTCCTCCTCCTCGTTTGTTGTTTGAGGTCTGATATAATGTTGCCATGACCCCAGGAGACCATGTCCTCCTCGAGCTCAGCCTCACGGAGCCCTCAGCGTGAGAGCCTTGCTGTGCATCCCTGTCCCTAGGTTGGCCACTGAGCATTTTGGAAACAGGGCGTGTTATCAGAGCCCCCTCCTGGCTTTCCCACCTTGCTGTGAGGTGTCTAACGTGCCCAGCACATCCCATCGCTCCATCAGCTTGACACTCTCACCTAGAATCTCCTCACATTCCCTTTCTCTAATGAGCCTCTCTTTTCCCCAGTCTGCTCCAGCCAGGTGCTACACTGTCATAGAGATGTCTTCATTCGGAAGAATGAAGCCAGGTTCTTGGGAAAGGAGATTCTCTCTGTCTGAGCTCAGCTCTTGCGTTCAGGGCCCTGCGCCGAGCCTGTCTGGCTGGCGCAGCTCCTGGGCTTGTCCTGTGGGCATGGCTTCCTGCTGTTACCGTGGGATGGGTTCACTTTGGGCTGTCTCCTGCTGCCAGCTGCTTTCCCCCAAAACAAAGCGCACACTCTCGCTTAAACTCTTAGGCTCTCTGGAGGTCCTGTGATGACCATAAGATAAAACCATTTTTCACGTGGTGTCGGGTCTGACTCTGGCCTGGCCCGGGCTGTTTCCCTGGTGGTCAGGGCAGAGACTCGGGCGGCGCCCCCGGCCCTGGCGCCTGAGTGTGAAACATGATGCTCCCTGCGCCTTCTGGGCTGACGCCTTGTCAGTCCTCCCAGACCCATCGGCTGGGCCGCCCCTGCCCTCTCTCGGGGCGGGGCTCATCTCCCTCCCTCAGCGCCGTGTTTGCGCCTGATTATAGCAGGCCTGCAGCTGCGGTAGTGAACTTCAGGTGGCCGCTCATTCAGAGGCGCACGTGGGCGCCTTCACCGCAGGAAAGTGTGCCCAGACGTCCCGCACATTCGCACGCCCTTCCCAGGCGGCGGGCCGCCTGGCGGAGGTGACGGCGGCTGAGCTGGGGTCGTGTGCCGCGGTTGCGGATTCTGCCTGAGGAAGTGCCTGGAGAAGAGGTGAGCGAGTCAACGCCCGGGTGGAGGGGGAGAGTGAGCGTTGCTGAAGGCGATGATGTGGATTGACTCACACACGTTCTTCAGCAGTAGGTTTCCAGGTCAACTTTCATATGATTCTTTACATTCAGCCCTTATCATTCGCTTAATATTATAAAATATACTAAGCTGGTATGCCAAGGGAAACTACGCATTTCAAGATAATTGACTACTTGAGGGAAAAAGGGACCAGTGTTCGCTTTTCTTCGGAAGTGATATCAATTCTTCCGCCTTCAGGCCATCCGGAGAGCATCTTTCTGCGCGTAAACTCCCTCTAAAAAGCCCTCTGTAGTAGAGGCGGCGTCGGCGCGGCCCCGCGGCGGCCCCCGGCTGTGCGCGTCACGCGCACGGTCCATCCGCGCGGCCGCCTCGGCTTTGCCCGGGCCTGTGCCTCGCCCGAGACGCAGCGCCGCCCGCGAGCCTGTTCGCGGCTCTGCTGACCACGCAGGGGCGTCGCGGCGCAGACCACCTGGCGCGGTTCCGTGAGCGCTGGCGCCGGGCGGAGGGGCGGGCGCGGCGGGGAGGGCCGGTCACGCCCGGCGGCCTGTCGGGCTTCCGGCGCTCCGT
Source organism: Hydropotes inermis (assembly GCA_020226075.1). NCBI lineage: Eukaryota > Metazoa > Chordata > Mammalia > Artiodactyla > Cervidae > Hydropotes > Hydropotes inermis. Next base: position 67,421,969 of record CM035280.1, on the reverse strand, counting down.
CGGTCCTCGGCCAGCGTGCCTCCTGTAACGCTCCTGACTCGGACACCACACCTTGAGGGGTGCGTGGCGAGAGCCATCAGCGTGCAGGTCCTCTCCCGGCCGTGTGGCTGGAAGGACAGCGAGTTGTCCGTTTCTGTGTCGCACACTTTATTGAGTGCACCTCTGATGCCCATCTGCGGGGCACATTAGCTGAAACGAATAAGAAAAGAATGGGACCCTGCTCATGCCAAGGCATGAAGTGCTTGTGCACGATTCTCAAGAGTCCTTCGATTACGTGTCTGGAGCTAATTACCATCTAGACTGCGGTATATGTTCAGGGGGACAGAGTTGGTTCTCACATAGTGTACAGTTTAAAACAATTGTTTTAAACATTTGCTTTTAATGAATGGAAACTATTTTATGTGTTAAAAGATAGGATATAAAAGGAAAGATAGTGCATTTGTAAAAATAGTTGGGTTAAGGGTTGGCAGATGTTTACACACTAGATTTATGATGTTGGGCAAGTAACTTAACCTCTTCTTCCCAAGTTTCCTCATCTGTAAAATGAAAGGCTTGGGTAAAATCAGAATACCCACCCGTATGTAGCCTTTAATCTTTTCCTGGCACTGTTCTAACTTTTTTGTGTAGCTCATTGAATGCTCACAGCACTCCTATGGGGTAAGATCTATGATCAGCTCTCCTTTTTTATAGCTGGAGAGAGGGAGAGAGTTTGTTCAAAGTCCCACAGTTCAGAAGGGACAGAATTGAAGTTTTCACTGAGGGATCCTGGCCTTGGGACCCATGTTCTTAACCCCTATCTTATGTTCCTTCGAGCACTTTAGTGACTATATTTTTACCGTTGTGTTGGAAGGGAAAGGGTTATCTGAAAACTAGTATCTAATTTTGTATAGAATTAATGTTCTTGCCCAGAATTACTAGGAGGTATATATTCATGCTTTCATAAAGGAGGTATATATTCATGCTTTCATAAAGCCAGAATGAATCTGTGTTTAAAAGTCTTTCACGGAGCACTTTCTTGAAACTATGATGAATCATTGCAACAGAGAGGATGAAAATAGGACAGTGTGGCTGAACAGAGTCATCTCCAGTGACTCTGGGAAAGAATTCCCGCTTCTTAATGATGCTGGGCTGGTTCGGTCACAGGGGATGAAATGCTGTCTAGGGATGCTGATTGCGAAGATGGAAGGGAAAGCACAGCACGTCCCTGCATTTCTCGCATGCCGGTGTCTCCTGGATGGATTCTGTGGAAGAAATAAAAGCACGTGTCTGGCTATGTTACCAGGAGCTGGCCTCGGTCTGGTGTGGAGAGGATTCCAGCCTTGTGATAATGCTGTCTGGGTGCTGTGTAAGAACATGGCCACCATGCAAACTTTAAAGTGAGAGAAAAATGTCACTTGGTGGAAAAATTTTTCTGAGGAGGCCGTGCTGCACATATTAAGAATATTGCAACATATGCACTCAAAAGGCTAGACACTTTTACATATTTTTATTTATTTGGCTACAACAACTCTTAATTGCAGCATGTGAGATCTTTCCTTGTGTGGTGTGGTCTTCTCTCTAGTTGGGGTGCTTGGGCTGGAGAGCACACTCACTCAGTAGTAGCAGCACGTGGATTTAGTTGCCTTGCAGCAGGTGGGATCTTAGGTCCCTCACCGGGGACTGAACCCATGTCCCCTGCATTGGAAGGCAGATTCTTAATCACTAGACCCCCAGGGATACTCCAGAGGGACATATCTTGAATCCAGGATCCATCATTTCATGGTTTCATGGTCCTGGAAGTAGAAACATTGTATCCCTTAGACTGGTCATCCATGAAAATGTGGTCAATAAAAACTTACCTCACAAGTCTGTGCACTCAGCAGGTGCAGTGCTCTGGACACAGGAAGTTGCTGCCGTGGTTGCCCGGCACCACCTGTGACGTGTGGTGGCCTCCTCTCGTGTTGGACGTCACACTTTGTTCCTGCATCTTAAGGCTCGTGTGATATTTTCCAGGTTTTTAATATTCTGATTTTTAGAAACATGGTTTTCACAAACAACATATGCTCAAATAGAAGAGGGAACAAAATGAAATTAGGAAAAGGCTAATAGAAAAGAAAAAAATTCAGAGGAGTGAGACAGGGGACGATCATCTTTTGATATGTCTGGCCCATTTGATCTGGTGACACGCCATTGTATTCAGGTGATAACACTTGGCCTGCATGTGGTGCCTATGAAGCTGTCAATCACAGGTTCTCACCCCCAGAGGGGTGGCCTTGTGACCCAGACATGGCCGTTTTGCCCACCGACCAATGAATCAGAGTCCCTGGAACGCTATTGATTCCTAAAGAAAAAAGCTCTCCGCTTCGGGATCAGTAGATGGGACAAGATAACCACGGGGCTCTCTGAGGCTGTGCCCCGACTCCAGCCGCTCACCGTGCCGCAGAGGGAGTTCACCTGCGGTGGGAGGGGCGCGCGGGAGGCGCAGGAGACCCCGGGAGCAGAGCGCCCTCACCGACAGCGGGCTTCCACCTCGCGTCGCCCCCTCATCCCCGCTACTGACCGAGTGCTGCAGGCCAAGTGCCAAGACTGTTCTAGGCTTTTGGGATTCAAAGCAGGTAAGAGCACTTGCCTCGTGGGATTTATATTCTAGTAGGGAGAGGCAGTCAGTAAACATGATCCAGGAAGTGACTTCCTCTGTTAGAGGCGGCCAGCCCTATGGGGCGGGGAGGATAGAGAATGGCGAAGGAGGAAGCAGCCAGACTGGGAGAAGGAAGGCAGAAGCTTTCAGTTTAAACGAAGAGTCAAGGTAGGTGTCTGAGCGAATGCTTGAATGAGGGGATGGACTGAGTCACGCAGGCCACCTGGGAAGGCTGGTCTAGGTCTGGAGACAGTGCAGTAGCCCCAGTGAGTATGCCCGGTGTGGACCGTGCCCGGGCAGCCGGCGTGGACCCACCCACCCAGCATGGACCATGCCCGGGCTACCGGCGTGGACCCACCCACCCAGCGTGGACCATGCCCAGGCAGCCGGTGTGGACACACCCACCCGGTGTGGACCATGCCCAGGCAGCCAGTGTGGACCCACCCACCCAGCGTGGACCATGCCCGGGTAGACGGTGTGGACCCACCCACCCAGCATGGACCATGCCCAGGCAGCCGGCGTGGACCCCACCCGGCATGGACCATGCCCAGGCAGCCGGTGTGGACCCACCCACCCAGCATGGACCATGCCCAGGCAGCCGGTGTGGACCCACCCACCCGGCGTGGACCATGCCCAGGTAGACGGTGTGGCTGAGCTGATTGAGGGGAGGACTTAGAGAGTGGTCAGAGAGGAAAGGGGGTCCGGATGGCGTGGGACCGAGTGGTCCCTGCAGAGTTTTGCCTTTAACTTGTGACAGGTGAAGCCCCTGCGAGGTTTTGAGTGGCAGGGTGAACTGATCTGCTTATCCATTTAAAGGGTGTCCTGAGGAGGGCTGTGAAGGTGAGCAACAGTGGAACTATCAATTAAAAAAAAACTAATGAGACTGCTGTAGTCATTCAGGAAAGAGGTGATTACTGGTGACGTGAACATCGTTATGGGAAATGGTTGGATGGCGCATTTGAAGGCAGGGCCAGTAGGGTTTCCTGACGGGTTGGATGGGCAGGGAAGGAAGGAAAGGGAAGGATCGACGCTGGCCTCGTTTTTCCCTCTGAGCAGCCGGCAAGTGGTACTGCTGTTGGCTGAGGTGCGGGCAGCACTGGGCGGAGGGGAGTTGGCTTTGGACGTGCGTCTGCTGGACAGCGGAGCGCCCAGGACAGGGGCCTGGACATCCGAGTCTGGAGTTAGGAGGATGAGTCTGACGGGTATGGATGTGCATCTGATGATGTGAAAATGGATGAGACTGCCAGAGCGGTGTGTGCAGGCAGAGGGTGGGGTAGCAGAGGCCTGGGGTCGTCCAGGTCACGGGCCGGTAGCTGCAGGTCTCCTCGGAGAAGGAGGGCGCTGTGAGGCAGGCGGCCAGTGAACAGATTGTGTCAGCGAGGTAGGAGCCATCAACTGTGCAACGGGAGCCAGCACGGAAGCCATCAAAGATCTTGACTGGAGGCGCTTCCTGGAAACGGTTTTAGTACCTTACCTGGAGCAAAAGCTTGACTGCAGTGCACCCAAAAGATCATAAGGTGAGAAAGGGTGGCAGAGAGTGAGGAGAGACCCCGTTATTGTAGATTTTTGCTGCAAATAAGTCATCCTTTGGCTGGAATGAGTAATTTTTTAAAATTATTTTATTTTATAAAAGAAATCATAGAATATTTTTAGATCTGTTTGGGATGATGTTGAAGAAAGAGAAACATTGGTGATGCACAAGCAACAGGGAAGCGTGGCGGACTCAGTTCCTTAGGAGGAGGGAGGAGGCGGGGATTGAGGGCCCAGGCACAGAGGGCTTTCCTGAGAAACCAGTGCGTCTCCAGGACCAGCAGGGAGGGCGGTCCTCGGGGGCGGACGCTGGCAGGGGCAGAGGCGGAGGCTGTGCCCGCCGCGGGCACGTCTTCTCCCCTGTTTCCTGAGCCAGCGAATGTGACCAGTGCCGGTCCTGCTTAGTTTCTGATGGAAGCGAGTCTCTTTAAAAAAGTGTCTTCTTGGCGTCCAGTTGCCTCACAGCGGTGTTAGTGTCTGCGGTGCAGCAGAGAGAATCCGCTCAGTGCGAACGTGCGTCCTCTCTGGTTTGGAGCGCCTTCCTGTTTAGGGTCAGCACACAGCACCGGGCAGGGCTCCCTGCGCTCCGCAGTGGGCTCTCCTCAGTTACCTCGTTCGCACATGGCAGTGTGTATACGTCAGTCCCAGCCTCGCAGTCCATCCACCGCAGTCCACGTATATGTGTTTGGCCTTTATGTCTGTCTGTCTCTTTCTGCCTAAATGTCCATCAGCAGAGGAATGGATAAAGAAGGTGTGCCATGTATATACAATGAACTATCACTCAGTCATAAAAGGGACTGAACTGGGTCATTAGTAGAGATGTGGATGGTCCTAGAGACTCATACAGAGTGAGTGGGTCAGAAAAACAAATGTTGTATATTAACACATGTGTGTGGAATCAAGAAAAATGGTATAGATGACTTCATTTGCGAAGCAGAAACCAAGAATCTCTTTGAGAGAACAAGCAAGAGAAATTAAATAATTTCCCCAGGGTCACAGGACTCGAAAGATAGCACGGTGTTAATTAATCAAGTGATGCTGGCTCCAGTGGAGGCTGCTTTGGACCCCACGTCTAACCTGACTCGAGCCTGCAAAGAGCTTCTTACTCATCAGTCTTTACAACTGTTTGGTGTGTGACTAACAGGCACCGCAAGGTAAATAGGCAACACGAGACAGCGTCGGTGAAGGAGAGCTGCGTGGCGCCTTGCTGGCACAGGAGGAGGTCCCTCCAGGTCAGAGGTGTCCAGGGAGGCGCCTTCAGAGTGAGGCCTAAGCTGAGGGCGGAGGGCAAAGGGAGGGGGAGAGCGTTTGAGGCCCCTGGACCCAGGTCCAGTGTTGGCCCCCCAACGAGGGGGGAGCGGAGGCCAGAGACCCCAGGAGGAGCTCGACACATGCCGAGCGTGGAGCTCAGACGGAGCCAGCTACGAGGCTTCCGATGTGGTGCTTAAATAGATATGCGTGGTTCATACGTAAGATAGATCGCCAACCAGGACCCACTGTACAGCATGGGGAGCTATACTCGACAGTCTGCAGTAACCTAAGAGGGAAAGGAATCTGAGAGATGTGTATAAAAGTCACTTTGCCATGCACATGGAACTGACAGTCTTGCAATCAACGCTACGTCAGTCAGCCCGTCAGTCAATGCAAGTAGTTGGTGTCCTGAAGCGCGGATCCTGGGTGGGATGAGTGCATATGTAAAACACCGATGAGAGTGAGAACACGGCAGCTAAAATGCGTCCACATAGGCAAGCTCGTTTAGTTATCACAGACTAGATGGTTTTTATTGTTTCAAAGGTGACTGTTTCTCGTGGCAGTAAATATTTTAACTTTTGTGTCATTTTTATAATGAAAATTTTCAAGTTTATTTCTTTCTTTTTAAATACAAAGCTAAAGCACAAACAGGTACAATCAAGACATTTTAGATCACATTTACACACTCCCATTGGATCCTCCTCCAATTTGCTAACCAATGACTTGGCAAGTGCTCTTCCACCCCCCGGTTGGGGGGTGGGGAGGCTTCCTTAGATAGCATTACTGCAGGTTAACAGAAAGTGGGAATCATAATAAATTAAATCATTTTAATTTATGTGATAGATGAGGAAACAATTCAAAGGCATTTGCATGCCAAGGTGGTACACCCAGTAAGTGGGAGAGCTGCAGTGTAGACCCCAGCCTGTTTCCAAAACCCCATTTCTTTTCTCTAAACCCCTCTTTTTTTCCACCAGGGTTTAGGACACATCTTCTCAAGTGTGCAAAAATGACAAATGATTCATGAATATGATCCTTATAGTGCAACATAGAAAAGTATGATAATATGAAAATTAATAATAAATGGTAAAGGAAAAGACAATCATAGTTTAAAATATTAGACATATACTTTGGGCAATTTTTATGACAAATATAATTTTATCCTTTTATACTGTTTCCAAGATTTTTTCAACATATAGGACCTTGAAGGTAATCATAGTTTGAAATATGTGTATGTACTTTTGAAAATCAGCGGAAAGACCTACAGTTTAGAAGATAAAGCTGAAAGATAATTTGTATTAGTTAGTAAACGCCTTACCCTAAATTACCCTGTCTTAAGTTTTATATATTTTGAAAGATGGAACTGGCTTGCTTTGTACAGTACGTTTTACTTATTCAAGCTTGCTTCTGAGAAAGCATTCTAGACCCACTTTATCAGTCACTTCCTGAGGTCGCTGGTAGGAGGGACACCGTGGGTCACTGTGCCCGCACCCTGTGTGTGCTCCCCCTCTTGTGTCTTATGTGGCTGCCGATGGGACAGGTTTAAACTGGGAGTGTTTTTCAGGTGTTCCTTAATTGCCTTGTCTTTATTTTGTGGGTTTAATTAGAGACTTGCTCTTAACCAACTTTTCGCATGGTGCTGTAGGGAATAAGATAATTCCAATCCTCTCTGGGATTATAATTGAATAACATAGATATAAAAATCAAATTATAACAATGGGAGGCAGAATATGACAGTGAGTAGAGCTATTCATTGAGTAGCCATAGTGTTCTATAGATATGTCCAGTTTCCATGTGCTGCCTCTAATCCAAAGCTCTAGGCCAGTAGATAACTAGGCTATGGTTATGTGGCAAAAAAACCGCAAAAGTCAGGGTTAAGCTGTCAGTCTGGGAAGTGGAGGTTTAGATATGTATGTATGTATATATGTGCACACACAAAGTATTAATAATTCTTCATTAATGCCCTTGTGTTCTATGTCTAGCTAGCTAGCTGTTTCCCTGGTTGAAAACAGGGGCACAGATAAGGTCACAGCATGCATTATTATTATTTTGTTTTAGGTCTTCATTGTAGTTTGTTACTTTGAATGTTTCCTTTTTATTTATAAAACTATAGAAAATTAGGAAATATATAAAAATGAAAGAGAAGCAGATACAAATTATCTGAGAGCTTGTCAGAGATAGTCATCATTCATATTTTAGAATAATTTATTTCTATGCATATGTTTATATGCATATAATTATGTTTTATATGCATGTAAGTTTTGTGGTATAAAATTATGTTCAGGTTATCTGTACAACTGGCATTATATATATTAATATATATACACAGACAGACACACATGTGCTTTTTCACTCGATGGTTTTTCATAAATATTTTTCAGTTATCAAACATACTTTGAAAACATCATTATTAAAGTTTTGACAGTATCCCACATTAAGTTCATGTGTGCTAAGTCACTTCAGTTGTGTCTGACTCTTTGCATTCTCATGGACTGCAGCCTGCCAGGCTCCTCTGTCCATGGGATGTTCCAGGCAAGAATATTGGAGTGGGTTACCATGCCCTCCTCCAGGGGATCTTCCCCACCCAGGGATCGACCCCATGTCTCTTATGCCTCTTGAGTTGGCAGGCGGGTTCTTTACCACTAACGCCACCTGGGAAGCCCCCTATGTTAAGGTTTTCCCACAAGTTAGGTAGCTCTTTTCCTTTTGTTGCGTTTTATGTTTTCAGTTTTATAGTGTTTTAAGTAATTCTGCATGAAATAGAAACCTGTACAAATTTGGTTCACAACTGATTCTCTCTTTTGAGTGTGTTCTGGGCAGAGACATTGTTTTATTAAATAATTATATATAACAGAAGACTAGAGAGTCTTAACGCAGATCACCACACTGTACTGTGTGTAGGTGTATTGCCCCATCTGGGTGATGCAGGGGATTGCTCCTCCCGGGAGTGTGAACAGGACATGAGTGTCTGTCACCATAGCCCATAGTAGGTACCAAGGGCTCTCTTTGGCTCTGGGGAGGTTTGTTCCAATCACGTGTGCTCGGGAGAAGTGCTCATTCTGCTTTCTGCAAGCCAACCACTCACATTCAGGGTCCCTCAGCTCCCAACTCGACCCCCAGTATGACATCTCTTTCCCGGGGAGCTGTTCCTCCATTTCGGTTATTCCTTCTGCTTCTTGAGTCACCAGCCATGGGTTGGATCTTAATTCTTTCCTATGTATTTGTGAATAGGCTAGCATTTAAAGCTTTTGCTTCTGTAACACAAGGATAATAATATCACTGACATCACATGGGTTTTGTTAGGATTAAGTGACATAGCGCATGTAAAGCAGTATCGTGTCTTATGCATAACAGGCTTGCAATAAATGTCAACTGTCATTACCCTGGTTCTGGGTGATGCGGATTGAAGTGTCAGCCCAATACTTACTCAGGCCTGGAGCAACTCTGGACCTTAATCCTCAATGACGGCTGAAGATGGAAAGCAACAGCGGTGAGGAAAGTGGCATCAGACTGGCTGTGTCACGGCTGGGTGGGACGCAGAGAAACAGTACTCCTGAAGCACCTCCTGTCATTGTCTCAGCCGCTTCGCGTATCTCAGTTTTACCTTGCAAGCCAGGCACTAATATTGTTCCTACTCTGCAGACGAGAAAATGGACCAAAGAGAAAGCAAGCTGGTCAGTTGTCCAAGAGGAGCTGGCGTGGCGATCCTCTGCTTGACAGTTACAAACCGGATCTTTCTCAATTCCTCGAGCATTTCAGAGTGGATACGGAAGTGAGCACTATCATCCTCACTTCACAAGTGAGGAAAGTGGGACTCAGCATCAGGGAAGTGTCCCTGGTCCCACCACTAGAAGGGTGGCTGCCGCTGAGCTTGTGTGGATCTGACCTTCAGCAGTAAACACCGAGTTGTCTCAAGATTTACCTGCGTGACAGTTTATACCAGTTGCCACGGGCGTATGTGTGTATACTGGAGTACAGTCGATTTAGAGTTGTGCTCCTTCCAGGTTACAGCGCAGGGATTTACTCCCTAGCAGTAGTGTTAGCCGCTCAGCTGTGTCCCACTCACTGCGGCCCTGTGGGCTGAGCCAGGCAGGCGCCTCTGCCCAGAATTCTGGTAGCCATTCCTTTACATATTCATGTATTTCCAGGTGCCAGTGGTAAAGAGTCTGCCTGCCAGTGCCGGAGATCTAGAGGTGTGGGTTCGATCCCTCGGCTGGGGAGATTCCCTGGAGTATTTCTACTCCAGGCAACCGACTCCAGGTTTCTTTCCTGGGAAAGTGCATGGGCAGAGGAGCCCCCAGGCTGCAGTCCATGGGCTGCTAAAAGTTGGAGAGGAGTGAGCGCACACACATCTGTTCTTTTTTAGATTCTTGCCCACACAGGTTATTGCAGAGTGTTGAGAGGAGCTCCCTGTGCTATACGGTAGGTCCTTGCTGGTTGTCTGCTTTATATCAAGAGGGAACATCTGTCAATCCCATCCTAATCTATCCCTCCCCCTCCCCTTTTGTGGTTTGTGTTTGTTTTCTGCCACTCACCCAGGAGACTGCAATCTAAACGAGGACAAGAATTTCATAAAGTAAACAAGGGGGTTCTTCTCAATGACCTTAAGGAACACATCACACAATTTGAAGATTTAATATTCTTCCAAGTTTGCATTTTCTTTAGAAGCATGCAGAGATACAAGCATTTTGATTTTGACAGTGTAAGAGATGCTCCTTGCTCTCCCCTCTCCTCAAAATCATCCTTGAAGAGAAGGCAGCAAGGTCTGGTTTAGAAGTCTTCTCTAAGTCCTTCCCCAGAGAATCCTGATTGCAGCTGCCCTCCCTGCCAACAAGAGGAGCTTTCCCATTGGAGCCATGTGTTTCTTCTGCAGTACGGAGCCTGACGCAGAAAGCCCAGTCAAGGCCTAGCATCACTGTGTGACTGGCATGTGGAAACCCCATGGGCCACAGGAGAAGGGACCGCGGGCGCCCCCATCTGTGGAACAAGCGTGAACAAGGCAAAGTCATCGCTGGTTCCCTCTCCCCAGCAGTAGGAGAGCTGCCCGCCTGTGATCGGGAGCACAGGAGAGGTGGTGGCTGGAGTGGGCCTTTTCTTGCAGGTGTCAGTATTCAGTATGAGGTTTGTCAGACTCAGGTGCGCTTTGAGGCGTTAAGTGCTAAACCACCTTCTCTGTCTCCCTGAAGTGCGCCCCAGCAGTTTACCAAACCCCACCATGTAGGGACTGTCTGGGAGAAGTCAGGCACTTAAGTGTGGGAGCCGCAGGCCATTCTTTGAAACCCCAGTTCTTAGCAGCAGAATTCTGTGCTGCAGAGTGTAGGTAACTTCTTCCATCAGAGATGAGGACTGTCAGGAAAATAAGTATTTAATACAGACCCAGAGTCCTTTGCCTACAGTTCCAAACCCTGAAAGCAGAGGTTAAAAAACTTACAGGGTCAGTGTTCAGTTAGGATACACCCTGTGTAACTTCCCACGCTTCCAAAACAAGATACAAACCATGGCCCATGAAGTTTCCTCCTCTTGCAAGCTGTTCGCTCTCTCTCACAATCCTCCCAGCAACCGTCTTCCGACTCCTGTCAGCACAGGTGAGTTCTGCCTGTTCTTGGACTTAACATGACAGAGCATGTTCTCTTCTGTGTGTGAATGCTGTCACTCAGCGTTTTGAGATCCATCCTTACTGTATCACAGATACACTCCTTTTTTCCTAAGTGGTGTTCCATTCTGTACATACAGCAGACTTTGTAGAGCCTTGCTGGTGGGCATCTGCGCTGTTTCCAGTTGTTGGCTGTTGTGAACAATGTTGCTATGATCATCTTCGCACAAGTCTTTTTTGTGGACATCTATTTTTATTTTTCTTGGATCAATGGGTAGAAATGGAATTTCTGGGTTGTAAGGTAGTTTTTTTAACTTAATAGGAAAGTGCAGAATCCTTCTCTAAAGGAGTTTACCTGCTCTGTCCTCCCGCCAGCAGAGTGGGAGGATCCTGGCTGCTCCTCGTCTCCATACTGCCCTGCTTCTTGGTCTTCTGGACTTGGGGAGTCTAGCAGATGTGGAATGGTGTCACACTGTGTGACATTAAATATTACAGTTGTTAGGAATTCTTTATATATTTTAAGCTCTCTGCCAGATACATGTATTGCAAATATTGCTTTCCCACAGTTGGTAGCTTACTTGTTGATTGAAAACTGAACATTTTAAAATGATGTGAATCATGCTGTGCGTGTGGGCTCAGCTGCTTCAGCTGTGTTCAACTCTCTTGCGACCCCTGGACTGTAGCCCCCCAGGCTCCTCCATCCAAGGGGCACTCCAGGCAAGAATACTAGAGTGGGTTGCCGTGCCCTCTTCCAGGGGATCTTCCCAACCTGGGATCGAACCCACATCTCTTATGTCTCCTTAATTGCCAGGCAGATTTAAATCCCCATCTGAAATGACATGGCTATTTAGTCATTACAGATGCCACTTAGCATCAGTATTCATGTTTCATGGCAAAAAATGTTGGTTTGCTTAATTACAAGACATTGAACCCACTGAACGTTTTAAATCATATACAGTATATGTGCTGTTTTCCTTTTCCACAGTCAGGAATATTTTAAATTTTAGAAGCATTTGGTCTTAAGAGTCAGGGGTTGCAGACACACTAGTCTCAGCAGGGACCTGGATGGAGGTGTGAGGTTCCTGGGATGCCTAGTGGACACTGAGGACAAGAGCATTGGCGCTTTATATTAAGCAACTTTGTTAGTTGTTATAATAAAATATTTTTATGGATTGTAGGTATTTTAATTACAAACTTTTAGAAGTTGTCAACCATGATCTTTCTATACTTTTGAAGGCACATCAAGACAACAGAATTATAGCACATTAAATTATAGAGATTATAGTGATAAAGTCTAATAAAGTTGGTTTTTCATTTTGGATTATTCAGAGTTGATTATGAAGGCTTCCCAGGTGGTGCTATTGGTAAAGAACCCTCCTGCCAGTACAGGAGATGTAAGAGATGCAGGTTTGATCTCTGGGTCAGGAAGCTCTCCTGGAGGAGGGCATGGCAACCCACTCCGGTATTCTTGCCTGAAGAATCCCAAGGACAGACGAGCCTGAAGGACTACAGTCCATAGAATCACCAAGGGTCAGACACGACTGAAGTGATTTCATGCATGCACCCTTTCATCATGACTTGGTAGTTCTCCGTAAATGTTCTTTCTTTTTTTTTTTCTTGGATCAGTGGGTAGAAATGGAATTGCTGGATGCTAAGGTAGTTTTTTAACTTAATAAGAAAGTGCAGAATCTTTCTCTAAAGTAGTGTACCTGCTCTGTCCTCCCACCAGCAAAGTGGGAGGATCCTGGCTGCTCCTTGTCTCTGGGACTTGCCATCCTTGGTGTTGGTCTTCTGGCCTTTGGGGAGTCTAGTGGATGTGGAATGATGTCACACTGTATTCTGCCTTAGAAGTCTGTTCCTCAAAAGAACAGTGGAAACCAAATTTTCAACTGTAATAACTGCAAGAATATAACTGACTTTCAGTTTTAGATGATTAGTGTTTGAAAGCTGATGAGATGGAGAGCTGTGTAAAGCGAAGAGCAACAGTTAGAGAAATGCCTGACCTAACTAGATGAGCACTCAGGGCACCGGATTGGGCCGAGCTGAGAACTCCCCGCTCTGCAGTGCTGATGCATGCAAACACTGTTGAATAAGTTGATTATCGAAAATTGTTTCAGTAGAAAAGTTATGAACATAATTTAACCTGAAATTATAGATATAAATATAGAAATAAAAAATATAGAAACTGTTTTCTCAGTCAAAAAGACCTCTATTGTGACAGCAGTTTCTTATGGGTTATCTGTTTTAAATATAGCAGTGTGTACATGTGAATCTTGAATTCTCAATCTGTCCTGCCCTCCGGGAACCATAAGTTAATTTTCTACTGAGTCTGTTTCTGTTTTGAAAGTAAGTTCATTTGTATCAGTTATTTTTTTTTTTTATTCTTCATATAAGCAAGAGCATATGCTATTTCTTTGTCTGACTTAATTCACTTAGTAAGATCATCTCTGGGTTTATCCAAGTTACCACAAATGGCATTATTTCATTCTTTTATAGCTGAGGAATAATCCATTGTGTATATATACATGTATCTATTCCATATAGAATATTTTAATATATATACCCTACATCATTTTTAATATGGTTAAAAGTTACCTAACTTGAAACATGCTATTTTAACCATATTTAGCTGTACAGTTCAGTGGCACCGAGTACATTTGTATTATTGTGCACCCATCACCACAGTCCATCTCTAGACTCATTCACCTTCCTAAACTGAAACTGTACCCAGCAAGCACTGACACCCCATTCCCTCAGCCCCTGGCCTTTGGCATCCACCAGTGTACCTTCTGACTGTGATTTTGACTGTTCTGGGAACTTCATGTAAGTGGAATCAAACAGTATTTGTCTGCACCTACTTGATACGGGAATACATTTTTAAGATTAATGTATGTTCTGTGAAAGGTTGTGCCTTTTTTCTTTCCCCTGTGCTATACAGGAGGTTCATACGTCAGTCCCAGTCTCCCACCTTGTCTCCCCCCCGTCCATACATATGTCTCTGCTTTGCAGCTTTGCAGGTAGGTTCATCTGTACTATTTTTATTTATGTTTGGTTTTTGCATTATGTGACTTTTACCACAATTAAAAATAATAAAAAAAAGATGTAGGGTATATATTAGAATATATACATGTATACGCAGTAGAATACTTTTTGCTGTTGTTCAGTTGCTAAGTCACGTTGGATTCTTTGTGACCTCATGACCTGCAGCACGCTAGACTTCACCATCTCCCGGAGTTTGCTCAAACTCATGTCCGTTGGGCTTCCCAGGTGGCTCAGATGGTAAAGTGTCTGCCTGCAATGTGGGAGACCCGGGTTCGATCCCTGGGTCAGTAAGATTCCCTGGAGAAGGAAATAGCAACCCACTCCGGTACCCTTGCCTGGACGGGCAGAGCCTGGTGGGCTCCAGTCCATGGAGTCGCTCAGAGTTGGAATGACTGACTTCACTTTCACTTTCTTTCTTTTCAGTCATAAAAAAGAATGACATTTGTGGCAATATGGATGAACGTAAGGATTATCATATTAAGTGAAATAAGTCAGACAGGGAAAGACGTATCATATGATATCACTTATATGCAGAATCTAAAAGAAAAGGATAGAAATGAACTTATTTACAAGTGAAAACAGACTCGCAGGCTTAGAGAATGAGCTTACAGTTACCAGGGAAGGGGAGAGGTAAATCAGTCATCTGGGATTAACAGACACACACTGTTATATGTAACGCACAACAAGGGCCTACTGTGCATAACACAGAACTATATTAAGTATCTTATAATAACTTACGGTGGAAAAGAATCTGTAAAAGAAATGTGTGCACACACACACATATGTCTGTGTAAATCCTTGTAAGTCAAGTACACTTCGATTAAAAATGAGATAATTCTCATCTGCCTGTGGGAAAATCGCAGTCACTTTTCTGAAGAACTAAAGCCATTACAATTCAGAGAGAACGCAGACCGTTCCCCTGCTCTGCTGGTCAGGGGCAGTGCTTCGATACGAGGAAACTCCATCCTCTTGGCCGCCCACCATGAGCTCCTTCGCGCTCTGCTGCAGTGGTGAGGGCCGTACACAGTGCCTCACCTGTGAGGTCAAGTTTGGGCCACACGACGGGCCGCAGCACCCCCGGGCTCTCTGTGACAGGGTTTCCAGTTCTGAAGTCTGTGACTCTCCCAGTCAGAGGCCGCCCGTCGGGCGGTCTCACCGCTCACCGGGGAAGTGGTGGTGTCCATGTGGATTTTTCTCGGGCCCTGATGACCTCACCAGGCAGGGATCTGCCCGCGGTCTCAGGTGAGTCAAGCTGGAAGGCATAGACTTGTGTTAAGCCTTGTTTTCTCCTGAAACGCACTTCTGTGACAGGGTTAAAACCAAAGCCAGAAGAGCCTGCACTTCATCTGAAATGTTGGACTTGCTCTGGAGAAACGAGAAGGGACCATTTCCTCTCAGTGTCGCTTGAAACTCCCTCCGCCCGCGCACTCCTGTTCGGGCATACAGCCCGGCACATTCTCAGGAGCCGGAGAACAGCGGTACTGATCAGAGGCTAAAAGCGGACGGAACAGCAGTATTATGTCATCAAATCTTCCAGCCCCAGGAGCAAGTGATAAGACGCGTTCTTTTTTTCCCATTTGCAGGTGCATTCATTTACAACTAAATAGCAGGAGTGCCTCTCACACAAACAGTTAATACGGACTAGAATTTTCCCAGTAACCAGATGGCGTGCATTTCATACCACGCTTGTTGAATTAAGAGCTAAAATCTGCCAATAAGTTGCATGGAAGTTTTCCGCAGTCTCCTTAGGTGACCTCATTTAAGATTCTGAATTTTTTTGAGGTCAGAAAGCTTATAAATATTCAGTCTTTGGTGACTCATTTTCAGGGCTATGGTGGAGTAATTATAGAATAACTCTAGTTAGCCATCATTGAAAATATTCTTTTGCTTATGTTGGGTTATGCTTTTTTTTTTTTCATATTACCTCCTGCTTGTCTATTGACTGCTTCAAAACAGTCTTTATTCAAAGAGCCACCTAAAAAAAGATGAGTCTAAAGAGTCATGGAGAGTGTTATTCCCTTTGATTAGGGCCATCATCACCATAAGTCTGAAATTTTGCAGAGCAGACAAAAGTATTGAGATATTTAAACTTAAATTTTTTTTCAGTGTAGTAAAACATCACTTTGACTTTACACAGCATATCTGTTACTTCATCGTCTACTATTGATTTTCCTTAGGACCACATCCCTGCCCTCTACTCACCCTGAACTGGAGGCGGGGCATGTGATCTGGACCTTCCTAAGGAGGATATATCACAGGCTGCATCCAGACGGTCTTGTGTCCCGAGTCAGCCATTCAGAGCCAGCGGAACACAACTGGGGCAGCTTTGTTGACATTATTAAGAAGAAATGTCTTTAAGTTTATAGCGGGTGGACATCTTGATACCATGTAAGGGAGCTTGTTTGAGAATGAAGCCCAAAGGGTAGAAAGAAGGCTTCAGAGATGAAGTAAGAAAGAGGCAGAGAGAGAGAGAAGAAGAGGGACCCATATTTGCAGCAGGAGCTTTGTTCTACCCTCAGGAGGTATATGTATATATATTCTCTATATATATGACACAAAGCATTCTCTATTTGCTAAAGTCAGTGTAAACCGGGTTTTCTGCTACTTGGAACTAGGTCTTGAATAATATATATAGCAAATCATATTTATGCTTTGACTCTGGAAAAACAACAGTATGTTCCCAGGCATAGATTATTCAGTGGGAATTATCTGCTCAAATTTAAAACAGAATGAGAATTTGACTCATATTTCTAAGAATTCTATCTAAGTAAACCAGCATGCAGAATGCTTGCTTTTCCAGTCTTACCTGAAGAGATGGCTTGGGGGAGAATTCTGGTACCTGTGAGGTGGTCTCCTTTTGAACATTTATACATGTGTATCGAGTGTCATGAGTTGCAGGGTTGTGGTTGTTTCCATATGAAGGAAACCATATACCTGTAAAATGCCTTTCTTCCTAAGCCCTAAAGCGCTTCTCTGATAGCTCAGCTGATAAAGAATCCTCCTGCAATGCAGGAGACCCTGGTTTGATTCCTGGGTCAGGAAGATCTGCTGGAGAAGGGATAGGTGACCCACTCCATACAGTTTCAGCCAGTATTTTTGGGCTTCCCTGGTGGCTCAGCTGGTAAAGAATCTGCCTGCAGTGCAGGAGACCTGGTTTGATCCCTGGGTTGGGAAGATCCCCTGGAGGAGGGAAAGGCTACCCACTCCAGTATTCTGGCCTGGAGAATCCCATGGACAGAGAAGCCTGGTGGGCTGCAGTCCATGGGTTGCAAAAGGTCAGATATGACTGAACAACTTTCATTTGCTCACCAGCAGCATCGTGGTCAGGATTAGCACTGTGATGAATAGACAATACCAGCCCACAGTCAGAACTAAATAAGGACACTTTTTATGCAATTCAGATGCCCCTAGTCAATTCAGTCTCCAGAGTGTAGTATTTTTCTTTACACGGTGTGGGGGCTGGCATTATACAGTCCTGGAGGGCACCACTTGCATTGCACTCTGAATACTCGCTCTTTCTGAGTATTTCTAGAGGCCTGTCTGAACTCGGCCTCTAGAGCTGCACTGTTGTGGCCAGCCATTTTAGAAGTCTGAAGTGGCAGGAAACCCAGGCCTCTCTTCTGAGGATTCTTGCTGCATCAGTGTTTATGGTATTACACAGCCTTATGATGGCTTGTGCTTTTATGGCCTGAACAGTTTCAGCCAGCGTCCTGCAGGGCCTTCCGCACCGTCTCAGCTGGTCACTCCAGCTGATGTGGCCTGGCTACACCTGTACTACCCCCCAGGGAGAGACGGGACCCGCTGGGGGGTTTAACCCACTCCTCCAGGAGGGAGAGGGGATGACTGAGTGCAGAAGTGCTGTGGAAGTGGCTACGAAAAGGCCAGTCCTGGGGACACTGCTCTGAGCCAGGCACTCAGGCTTTCAGGCAGCTCAGCGTCTATACTAGGAAAGCCTCAGCTTGGCACCTGAGTCCTGGATCTCTTAGGACTCAAAAAAGTCAGTCCCTCCCTACTCTAGGCCACGGCCCCTCTCCTGAGGAAGAACGGTTAGTGGAGAAGGATGAAACACTGGTGGAGCTGCAGCTGGGTTTGAACTCCAGACCCACTGTGTGAGTGTGCTAAGTCACTGCCATCGTGTCCAACTCTCTGTGGCGCCCACCAGGCTCCCCTGTCCATGGGATTCTCCAGGCAAGGATACTGGAGTGGGTTCCTTCTCGAGGGGGTCTTCCCCACCCAGGGACCAAACTCTCAGCTCTGAAGTCTCCTGCATTGGCAGGCAGGTTCTTTGCCACTAGAACCACCTATACCATCAATCATATGGCTACAGGTACAGAGAGGGAGTTACGTGCTTTTGGCCAGATCAGAGCCGAGACTGGGAAACCAAGCCCTGTGTTTAGACCCTTTCACCTTGTCCTGAAAAGGCAATCACAAAATCCAGGGGTCCGTCCCAGAGTTCAGTAGAGTTGCTCAGAACCAGTGTATTGGGCCACAAGCAAACTCCCCAGGTGAAGTCTCTGTGCTGGTCCAGTCTCTCGCTACCAGAAAAAAGAGCAATTCCATTCTGCATTCTTCCAGCTGGACTACGAGCCCAGTTCCCTACAGCCTCCAGCTC
>CM035280.1:67347398-67402827 GCA_020226075.1 Hydropotes inermis | reverse complement strand
ATTATTATAATAATGCTATTTTGATTTTATTTTAATCATTTTATTTTTGGTTTTCTATTAGTTCCACTTTTCTCTTTGATAGTCCATGTTCTCTTTTTAACTGATGGTAATTTAAAAAATTCCTTCAATTTAAAAAGCCCATTGACAGATGGATAAAGAAGTTGTGATACACATACACAGTGGAATATTACTCATCCATTAAAAGAACAAATTTGAGTCGGTTGAACTGAGGTGGATGAACCTAGAGCCTCTTATGCAGAGGGAAGAAACTCAGAAAAAGAAATATTGTATATTAAGCATATACATGTAATCTAGAAAATGGTACTGATGAACCTATTTGCAGGGCAGGACACACAGACATAGAGAACGGACTCCTGGATGCTGGGGGAAGGAGGGAAGTGGCTAGTGGGGAGCTGCTATAGAGCTCCCCTGGGGATTAGAGCTATAGAGCTATAGAGCTCTCCCAGGGGAACTCAGCCTGGTGCTGTGATGAGCTAGAGGGGCTGGGGCAGGGGGGACGCTCTCGAGGGTGGGAATATATATACGTATAACTGATTCATGTTGTTGTAGAGCAGAAACCAGCATATTTGCACTGTAAGGCAATTATCATCCAATAAATTTTTTTTTTAAATCTATAGGTTTATGTGCTATGTAACAGCTCCCTCCCTCACAATCGTCTATCCTAGAAACTTGTGCATTTCCAAAGTAGCACTTACGACAACCATTATTTTTAGCTTCCTTAAAAACACTTACCAACATTGAGCACAAAAATAAGATGTATCACATTTTTGTGTTCTTGGGAAAATTATCCTGTGTATTGGGGAAAATAGAGGACATAGGTCATTCATTGTTCCTGTAAGGCCCTTAGCAGGTGAAGGGATAAGACTCTTTCCACAAGTGGAAAAGCTGGACTCAAATCTGAGTGGGGCACTGCAGCTTGCGGAGAGATGCCTTGTATGTGGTTTACATGTTTATTGGTGGGAACTTGTATGAATCTCCCTCTGATGGCTCCTGTCTTCTCCTGAAATAAGGAGTTGAACCTTTGAAGGTATGATGAGCAGCTGCTGGGCTGGGGATTACAGGAAAGAGTGGCCTAGGAGAGGGCCCGTCTCTGGACTAAGAGAATGCAGCAGGATCACAGTTAACCCTAAGACTCTGCAGAGTCTGTGGCCATCATCTTGAAGCAGGGTCAGTTGGGGTTTGTTTCTCTTCAGTTACATTCAGCTGTTTGGGTGAAAGGGGTGGAATAAGTGGAGAGTTGAATTTTAACCAGGGTTGGGGTCTCAAAGAGAAAGCAGGACAAAGAGAGACAGTGGTAAGAGAGCTAGAGACGCACATGAAGGAGTGATTTCCGTGGTGGGTCATGGAATCTAAACTCAGTAAGGAGGGAAGAGTCAGAGGGGACTGTTTGAAAGGGGACTGTGGAGCCACTCGGTTGTTTGTTGATAATAAACATGCCTGGATGACAACAACACGAGGAAGAAGCTGAACCGAAGAATCACCGAGATTATGGTGGTGGCAGTTTCGCAGAGAGTGGCCATAAACCAGGTAGGGAATGACTTGAGGAATGACGGGGAGGGACCCAGACATCTGTGCATGACAAGCCAAGACCTCCAGCCCACAGGATGCCTATCTGCAGGTGAGAAACACACATCCCAGCAAGGCCTCTGGACAGATGCTGCTGCACAGGTCAGCTTGGAAGTGAATGGTGTTTGAGCCCCTGAGAAAGAAGAACCTCGCTCAGACGTGGTTCCATCCTGAGCAGGCTCCTGGCTCAGCAAGAAGAGGTCCAGTGTGCCCTCAGGTTGGAAGTTACCCTGCAGGCGCTCTCTGCCCCGCATCGTCTGGCTGGAGTGGGTGATGGAGAGTCAGGCTCTGGGCCTTTTATGGAAAAGGAAGCAGCAGCTAGGAATAAGAGCACTGACTCCCTGTCCCTGCCTCACCTGGATGTGAGCATGAAAGGAGAGAGGCATTTTCCATGGAATCAGTATCTGCAGGGAGCATCCCGGCTTTAGTAGCGGAAAGTCAGGATACTTTCGCAGAAGAGGATGGGCATACTGGGATTTTACTTCTGAAAAGTAAGGGCACAGTGGAGGGGTTTGTGGATGTGGGAGGTTTCAAGACTGGATCTTGGGAAACAGTGACAGATTTTATTTTCTTGGGCTCCAAAATCACTGTGGATGGTGACTGCAGCCATGAAATTAAATGGCACTTGCTCCTTGGAAGGAAAGCTATGATAAACCTAGACAACATATTGAGTAGAGGAGACATCACTTTGCCGATAAAGGTCCAAATATAGTCAAAGCTATGGTGTTTCCAGTAGTCATGTATGAATGTGAGAGTTGGACCATAAAGAAGGCTGAGCGCTAAGGAATGGGTGCTTTCAAACTGTGGTTTTGAAGATTCTTGAGAGTCCCCTGGACTGCAAGGGCATCAAATCAGTCAATCCTAAAGGAAATCAACTCTGAATATTCATTGCCAGGACTGATGCTGAAGCTGAAGCTCCAATACTTTGGCCGTGTGATGTGAAGAGCTGACTCATTGGAAACGACCCTGGTACTGGGAAAGATTGACGGCAAGAGGAAAAAGGAGACCACAGAGGACGAGACGGTTGGATGGCATCACTGACTCAATGGACGTGAGTCTGAGCAAACTCCAGGAGACAGTGAAGGACGGGGTAGCCTGGCATGCTGCAGTCCATGGGGTCACAGAGTCAGACATGACTTAGCAACTGAACACCAACTTGGGCTTCTTATGAAGCTTAAAATAACTTTGGATGAAGAGAATAATTGCATTTTGAGATGAGATGAACAATCAGTTCTAATTGATGCCTTGCCAATCTTTGCCTGACTTTGTTGAGATTAGTGTCAAAGCCAGAAGAGGAACATGCAAAGAGAATTAAGTGTATCCCAGAATATGAATCATGACTGTCTTTAAAAAAAGTTTATTTATTCTGAATGAATAGATAGAGAAGTTGTCTTATTTTGATCTGAGCTGAACTAAAGCTTACTGTTTTAAGGTGTATGAAGGTAAGGTTGCTTAACAAATTATTAATACAAATGATATTGCAGATGTTTAACTTACTTAAAAGTACTCTTTCCATGACATTTGCACATTAATGAGTTAAATTGATCCTGTTAATTACCAATGAGTCATTTAATGTGTTATAAATATATATATGAGTGCATTTTCACACAATAAAATCCTATTTATGATAAATGTGTGCATCTATAAATATAAAAATGCATCCTTATTCTAGCTGGAAGTATATTCCAATTTTGTCTCAACAGAAAACTTAATTTTCTACCCAGTTTTACAGTCTTTGATTAATAGTATCATCTAGTCCTGCTTTCTTTCTTACTTCTAATGAACACCTAAATCTTTAATTTAGAAATGACCTGTTAACCTGTAAGTTACCTCCAGACCTCTTCAAAGAAGTATGCAGTTTGGACTAGTTTCAGAAAACCCATACAATGGAAATTAGTTCTGATTCTGTTATTAATTAACTATCAAATCTCCACAAAATCACTTTGTAAAGTATCAGATACTTACAGAGACTGAACTGGACAAGCTTTTGAAGTTTCTGTCAACTCTAAGGTTCATGGCCATTATTAAGTCTTAAATTAACAATGACCCAACTTTTCAAATGTGGTGTGTAGAGAAAGCCTCCCTAAATTAAATAACTGGAATTCATAAGCATCTATTTATTTAATGTCATGTTAATACAGCTTATTAAAAAGTATATGGTACAGAAAGACCATACCATTTTCTATATCATACAACGATCTAAACAGAACTTTTACAATAACATTTTTCTAGAGATTATTATACTAAGTGAAGTCAGACAGAGAAAGACAAATATATGATACCACTTATATGTGGGCTTCCCTGGTGGCTCAGATGTTAAAGAATCTGCGTGTAATGCAGCAGACCTGGGTTCAAATCCCTGGGTCGGAAAGATGCCCTGGAGGAGGGCATGACAGCCCACTCCAGTGTTCTTGCCTGGAGCATCCCCATGACAGAGGTGCCTGGGGGGTTACAGTCCATGGGGCCGCAAAGAGTTGGACATGACTGAGTGGCTAGGCACAGCACAGCACATCACTTACATGTGGAATCTCAAAAAACACAAATGAACTTATTTACAAAACAGACTGACAGACATAGAAAATAATCTTAAGGTTACCAAAGGGGAAAGGGATAAATTGGGAATTTGGGTTTAACAGATGCAAACTGCAATTTATAAAATAGATAAACAAGGACCTAGTATATAGCACAGGGAAATATACTCACTATCTTGTAATAACCTATAAAGGAAAAGAATCTGAAAAAGTTTATGTAATTGAATCACTTTGCTGTATACCTTGAAACACTGTAAATTGACTATACTTAAATTAAAAACATCTTTCTAATTTAAAAGTAAATGCATATGGCTGTTGAAAATTTGCAAAATAAAGCTAAAGGCAAGAATTTCAGTACCAACCCCTACAGTCATGTTTTAAATTTACGCACTTGTGTCCTTTCTATGAGTATGTATTAATAAACTGTTATACGAATGAAAATAGTTTTATGAGCTGTTTTATTTCCCTCCTAATAGTATCATTAAAAGCATGCATTTTTAAAAGATAACCTTAACTTTCACCTCTAGTCATGATGGAGTAATGATGTCACCAGATTTGCCTGACAGGAAATGATTAGAAAACAGGACTAAATACTCTAAAAAATTAATAAACAAAAACCTCAGTTAAATAGAATTGGGAGATCTGCAGGGGAAGCTCTCATGTCCTGGTACAAGACCAGAGCCAATGGGAAGAAGAAGGAGTCCTGACTGGCAAGGACTCAGCCAATGAAAAGCCATGGACTCTGTTTGTATAGCCCTCCCGACTTCTGACTTCCTATTTTCTATTAAAAGCACTCTCCTTCCCTTGCCATGTGGGGACTTGCAGGTGGCTCACCATATTTTCAGATCCCAAATTGCAATTCTTTGCTGATCCCAAATAAATCCATCTTTGCTGGAGGAATTTCTGACAGTTTATTTGTTTCAGTCGACAATATAGAACAATTGTTTACAGCCATGAACAACAAGCAGCACAAATGTGTGATTGCTAAGACGGGAGGAAAAACAAGCCCTCATATTACTCTGGGTTTCTGGCTGGAGGCACTTTCCAGGCTAAGTGCAAGGAAGCATGATCTAAGCAGAGTGTGTCTCACACAGCAGAGAAATGAGCATGTGGGGAAGCCAACGTGGCTGGAATTTATAAGGCAGAGCCACCAGAAAGGAAAGCAGTATATTATCTAGGGTGAAACAGATCACCAGCCCAGGTTGAATGCATGAGACAAACGCTCGGACATGGTGCACTGGGAAGACCTAGAGGGATAGGGTGGAGAGGGAGGTGGGACAGGGGATCAGGATGGGGAACACTTGTAAATCCATGGATGATTCATTTCAATGTATGACAAAACCCACTACAATAAAAAAACAAAAAACAAACAAACAAAAAAATCCAAAAATCACACCAGAGGAGACTCTTGAATCTTTGGCAGGATACTAAAAAGAGATTCTAAAAAGATAAACCTAATAGAGCTAAACTATCTTTAAAGACTACTATGGAACCTTCCTAATACGGCTTAGAAATAAGCCTCAAAAATTAGGATGATCCACAAGTAAGTTAAGGACTTCCATGCTGGCTCAGACAGTAAAGAACCCATCCACAATGTGGGAGACCTGGGTTCAGTCCCTAGGTTGGGAAGATCCTCTGGAGAAGGGCATGGCAACTCACTCCAGTATTTTTGCCTGGAGAATCCCCATGGACAGAGGAGACTGGCGGGCTGCAGTCCATGGGGTCACAAAAAGTCAGACATGGCTGAGCAATTAAGCACAAGTAAGTTAAAGAAGGCTGAACACCAAAGAATTGATGCTTTTGAACTGTGGGGCTGGAGAAGACTCTTGAGAGTTCCTTGGACAGCAAGGCCATCAAACCAGTCAATCCTAAAGGAAATCAACCCTGAATATTCATTGCAAGGACTTATGCTGAAGCTGAAGCTCCAATATTTGTCTACCTGATGCAAAGAGCTGACTCATTGGAAAAGCCCCTGATGCTGGGAAGGATTGAGGGCAAAAGAAGAAGGGGGCAGCAGAGGACAAGATGGTGACATAGATGATGACATATATGGTGACAAGATGGCATCAAAGACTCAATGGATATGAATTTGAGCAAACTTTGGGAGATAGTAAAGGACAGGGAAGCCTAGCCTGCTGCAGTCCACAGGGGTCACAAAGAGTCGGACATGACTTAGTGACCAAACAGAACAGAACAGGACAGACAAGTAAGTAATAATACATAGCTACCAAACAAATAAAAACCATCTAGATATTTAAAAGGGAACAACAAACAGGTCAAAACATTCAAATGTCAACCATCTAATCCAAAAACTGCTAGATATGTGACATGCATGGGACTCATTTTAGCTCAAAGAAAAATCAGTCACTAGACACAGACACAAAGAATGAAAGGAACAGCTTTTATAAATTTCTATGATTTAAAAAGACAAGATGAACAATTTGGAGGAAAATGAAATATTAAAAATAACCAAATGAAAATTCTAGAGCTGAAAAAGTGCAGGCTCAAGTCAAATATATGCTGGATGGGATTAATAGGTGATTAGATGTTTTGAAATAAAAGATCAGTTAAAGAATTTATAATAGCCCTTAACCAAACTGGAGCACAAAGAAAGGAAAAAGGAAAACTGGAAAAAATAATGAATAGAGCATTAGTAAGTTCTAGAACAATGTCAAGTCTTCTAACATGTTACTTCTCATATCAGGAATAAAAGATGGGACATCACTACAGACCCTATGGACATGTAAAGGATAAGAGATTTTATCAACAAGTTTATTCCAATAAATTTGACAACTTAGATAAATGGATTTCTTGAAAAATACAAATTACAAAAACTGGAAGAGAAAATATTGAAATTCTCACTAGGTACATACCTAAGAAAAAATGAATTCATAGTATGAACTTTCTTTCAAAATAACTTCTGGTCCAGATGGATTCATTTGTAAACTTATCAAACATTTAAATAATAAATTATACAGATCTTTTATCAACTCTTTCAGAGGATAGAGGAGAAGGAAACATTTGTCAACTCTCTATATCCCAATACTACCAGTCCATCCTAAATGAAATAAGTCCGGAATGTTCATTGGAAGGACTAATGTTGAAGCTGAAACTCCAATACTTTGGCCACCTGACATGAAGAACTGACTCATTTGAAAAGACCCTGATGCTGGGAAAGATTGAAGGTGGGAGGAGAAGGGGATGACAGAGGATGAGATGGTTGGATGACATCACTGATTCAGTGGACATGAGTTTGAGTAGATTCTTGGAGTTGGTGATGGACAAGGAGGCCTGGTGTGCTGCAGTCCATGGGGTCACAAAGAGTCAGACATGACTGAACAACTGAACTGAACTGAAAACCAGAGAAAGATATTAAAAGAAAAGAAAATATTAACAATACAATTTATGGTTTCAAGACCAGATGGAATTTATCCCATTGATGAAATATTAACATTCAAAACAACCACACATCAATAATTAATGTATTAAACCATGTTATCAGAATAAAGGGGAAATATAAATCAATAAATAAAAACAAAAATAAAAAATTAATGTAGCTCTTTGCAGTAAATAGAATAAACAGGAAACATAATCATCTAGATGGCTATAGGGGCATTTGACAAAATCTAACATCCGCTTAAGATGAAATTTCTCAGTAAACTAAATAAAAGAATTATATCAACCTGATAAGAAGTATCTATTAAAACCAAAAGATAACCTACATTTAAATACGAATCTCTAATATTAAGAAAAGTAAGAATATTGTCCTTCATAGCTGCTATTTAACACATTACATTGGATGCCCTCCAAAAGTAAGACAAGAACATGGAAAGGCTTTCAGACTGGAAAGAGAAAAGTACAGCTCTCATTATTTCTATACAACGTGATCATGAATGTATAAGATCTCAAGAAATCTGTGTAAGAGTTATTATAACTTTGCTTAGTCTCTCAGTCATGTCTGACTCTTTGCAACCCTATGGACTGTAGCCCACCAGGCTCCTCTGTCCATGAGATTCTCCAGGCAAGAATACTGGAGTGGGTTGCCATTTCCTTCTCCAGGGTATCTTTCCAATCCAGGGATTGAACCCAGGTCTCCTGCATTGCAGGTGGATTCTTCACCATCTGAGCCAGCAGGGAAGCTCATTGTAACTAATAAGTGAATTTAGCAAGGTCAAAGCACATGTGGTCAATAGACAAGAGCCGTTTTTTTCTATATCCTATCAACAAACATATGAAAAATTAAATGTATACAATAATTCCATGTACAAAAGCATCAAAAACATAAAATTCTTAGGGATAAATTAGGAAAGATGTATAAGAACTCCACAAGGACAACTATAAACACTGCTGAGAGGAGTTAAAGAAATCTTAAAGAAGTGGTGAACTGCATCCTTTTTAGACACTGGGAGATTATATTGGAGCTGGCCAAAAGGTCCATTTGGATTTTTTGCATAAAATCCTGCGAAACAAACTTTTTGGCCAGCTCAATGTTAAGATATAGTTTTTCCAAATTAATCCTCAGAGTCTATAATTTCAGGGGTTTTTTTTGGGGGTAGAATTGACTGGAAGGACCTTGAATAGCTAAAACAATTTTTAAAAAGGAAAAGAACAAATTTGGATGATTCACACTTTGATTTTTATGATTTATAATAAAGTTACAGTAATCAAAATGGTGTAGTATTAGTATAAGATAAAGTGTGTAGATCAATAGATCAGAGTAGAGAGTCCTGAAATAAATTGACACATACTGATTTTCAGTAAGTGACCAAGGTAATTTAATGGAGGGAGGAATAGGCCTTTTCAACAAATGAACTTTTACTAATTCACATGGGAAGAAACATCTTTGACCCTTACCTCACACCTTCAGAAAACTAACTAGAAGAGAGCGGAGACCTCAATGTGAAAGCTGAAACCACGAAAATTTTAAAAAGAAACATAGGATATAATCTTTATAATTCTAGAGTAGGCACAGATTTCCTGGGACACAAAATGATTACCATAAAATGAAAAATTGGTAAATTGGTCATCATCACAATAAAAACCTCTTTTATAAAGAAAGACACGGTTAAGAACAATGCAAACCATAGACCAGGACAACATCTGTAGTATATACAGCTCAAAGGGGACTTAAATTGAGGCTACAGAGAGATAGAACTCAATAGTAAGGCACCCAAATTAATAAAAATTATAAAATGAGACAGTAATATATGTGTAATGTTATTTAAAGAACTATCCTTTGTAGGTAGAACGGTCAGACACAATTTCTCTGGGATCTTTCAAGTTACTATTTGTTGTTGCTTTTTAAAGTATCCTGATTTTGATAAAATGGGAATCCTATTTATAACTTTTAAATCATTTTTAAAAAACGTAGTCTATTATTTCTCTTTAAAATAGCTCAGTATAAGCAGTATGTTCAGATGTGTAATTTTTCTTTAATCTGTATCTTAGGTGAGGATCTGTGTGAGTTGTCAGCATATGAAGTACCCTCATCCAGAATCTGGGCTGTCCCAGGTGGCCCACTGGTGTAAAATCCGCTCACCCATGCAGGAGTTGCAGGTTTGCTATCTGGGTCACGAAGATCCACTGGAGAAGGGAATGGCAACCCACTCCAGTATTCTTGCCTGTAGAGTTTCATGGACAGAAGAGCCTGGAGGGATACAGTATATGGGATCTCAAAGAGTAGGACACAACTTAGTGACCAAACAACAGCAATCTGGAATTTACAAGGTGCTTAGTTTGCTCTTGACAATCAAGAATCTACAACACAGAGGAGTCTAGAGCAACTAAATTTTAAGTGTGAATGACTGAATAAGAAAGCTTGTCAATTAGATAAAGGATATTATAAATAACTGGACAACTGAGCAGTATTCAAGATATGTCATTGGCTAGAAACACTATATAGGTTGTTATCTACATCTTTGCAAGAACAAAATATAAAAATAAAACGAGTTCAGCAGTCTAACACCTTTAGAGAAAAACTGGTTTTGACTCCTTCCATCTAGGAGAGGATGAACAAGAGGTCTGCTTGTCCTGCCTAAAGAATCATGTTGCTTCCACCTTGTGGTAACCTTTATTGCCAAGTGGTTATTGGCATGCCTGCAAAGCCAGAAAGCAAAGGGCTTGCCCATCTCCTAGAGCTGGTCTTATGATTATTTGGGGGCTGTTTGATAATAAATGTTTGCATTCATAGCAAGTTCTTGCTTAGTGTTTGGGTCCGTAACATCATTATAGGTGGTGAGGATGAGGGCAAAAGGGCACATGGTCCCCACTTGCTTCCAAGGGTCACAGGCTACTGACATTTATCAAAGAATCTACAACTGGGGACCATCAAAGTGGCTTAGGGTTTTCAACAGATTTTTAAAAAAATGAAACTAACAAAGGTAGATGATAGAGGTATTCCACCCACCCACCCCCCCCCACCAGAAAGATCCCCTGCAGAAGGGAATGACAACTCCCTCCAGTGTTCTTGCCTGGAGAATTCCATGAACAGCGGAGCCTGGTGGGGTACAGTCTATGGAGCTGCAAAGAGTAGGACACGGCTTAGAGATTAACAGTAGTCATCCAGGATCTATATGACTTTAAAATATCAAGATTTGGTGAATGAAAGACTATTGATGAAGGTAAAGTTTCTGTGCCATGAATTAAATTGTTTAGTCGCTCAGTTGTGTTTGACTCTTGCAACCCCATGGATGGAGGCACGCCAGGCTCCTCTGTCCATGGGATTTCCCAGGCAGTAGTGGAGTGGGTTGCCATTTTCCTTGTCCAGGGGAATCTTCCTTACTCTCCTCAAAAATAAGGACTCTTATTAAGGAAATGTTGTTTACGTGTTCTCTTAGGTTCATAAAGAATCATAAAGGTTGATTCTTTATGATTTAACTAAGGTTGATTCTTAACTAAGAATCATAAAGGTTGATTCTTTAACTAAATCCAAGAAGACCTCAAATGGTCATGACAAACAATTAGCATAATAACATTTTAAAGGGCCCACAATCAAATTTGTGAAATGCAGAAGTTGTTGCCTTTGAAGTTTCCACAAAGAGAATAGAAAGTTGAATTGTCCTAAAACACTCTAAAAAACGTCCTCTAAGACCCTGGATCATGTAACTCTCCAAATGTCTTCCAAGCAATTTGACATGAATACAGAGAAGGAGAAGAAGTTAAGGAAGACTTGGCTTTGAGTCTTGGCACACAGGATGACAGTCCATCCAGAGAAATGGGGGGCACGGCGGAGCGGCAGGGGGGGAACTGCAAGTGAGCCGGTGGGGACGGGCGGAGTCGGGGTGCGGGTGGGCCGTTCACACTGATTCCTGACAAGTAACGCTTTCCTTCGGTTATTTTCTAAGGTCACACGATTTTTTGCCAGTTTTTTTCCTGTAATATTTCTGAAGACAGACAACCTATTTCTTAGGTTGATTTGTCATTTTCTAAACCCATCTATCCCTTTGTGAAGCCTGGGCAACACTGGCCCTTTTAAATTCTCTGGAAGCTTCCACATTTCCTCAGATACAGAGTGGTTTTGCAATTCCATCTCTAGGTTTTTTCATTATTCTGCTGTATCATTTGTGGCCTAGAGTTTTGAATTCATTTAAAACAATTGTCTCTTTTTATCTTCTTGCCTATTTTGAGCTCTCATCCCCCTTTTAATGAGGTTCAACTCTTTAAAAAGATTGCAAGTTCAGACGAATTCAGTTTGGCCTTTGCCCCTTGTCATTTAGTTCAAGTTGGTAATATGGTTGTGTTTCATTTTAGATGCTATTTTCATTTGGCCTGACAGATTATTAGACAGGATTTTGTATGGTCTTCTTAGGGGAGTGTTTGCTGTAAATGACTTTCTTTGTATATTGCAACTTCACGTCATTTAATCATTATTTTAACAGACAGCAGTGCGGTGTTTTCACAGCCACTGGTTAACCAACAAATAAGTCAACCTACGGCCCTTTCTGGGTGGGAGGGAGCCACAGTAATAGCATCGTCCTTCTTTTCTGTAATTAAAAGTAGCGAGCCATCTTATTATAAGAAAACACAGGGAATCTTTGAAACACCTAATTTCTAATGTTTCTGGAAATTCAATCCATTGAGATGCTTTCCTCCAAACTGAAGAAAAATAAAACTGCTCCTAGGCTGAGGTTTTGGTGTGTCAAGTTTCAGCTTACAATAGATGTTTTATGGCGCACTTAGGGATCACTAAAAATAAGAATGCACGTAGAACTGCTGACACAGCCTCTTTATGGGGCTGCTCCAGGGCTGCTCCCTCCTGGCACTGATACAATTTTATCCGAGAGCTGGAGCTGGTGGGTCCAAGTTTCTCAGTCCCAGAGGGGCAGGATGAAAACATGAGAGAAAAAAGTGCTTTTTATCGGTTAACACTCTCTCAATTTGTTATTAGATTTGTTAGTGAATATAGCGTCCAAAAAATATACTCTCAGTATGTAAGGGATTTCTAAGTCAGTTTTGAGGTTCAAAACAGGATTGTTTAGGTAGTGATATTTTGAAACCATGAATTAAAAGAAGTAACTAAAGGAAATCTACCTTTGCGTGCTATTTTTTTTTTAAATGAAATGATAGTTCAGAAATAGAGTGAATACCTTAATTGTAATATTGCAAACTTCCCTTGTGTCATTTTCTGTTTTCTATTCCTGGGAAGTAGGTGAGTTAGTTTAAGAAAGAGCAACTAGTAATTGTTATTACCAAGACAGAAATATCAGCTTTGATCTGGACAATGTGTTTATTATTATTATTATTATTATTATTTTACTAGTAATAAAAGGACATAAGATTTGGAAATTTCACTTTCTCAAAATAAAAAGAAGAGTATTAAACTACAGAGTTCGTAAAACTTTTAAATTAAAAAGTCAAAGGTCTATACATGATAGTTTAATTGTAACTCACACAAAATAGGATTTAATCATGAGGAAATACTTTATTATTTAAAATATATACATCTTTATTCATGAGGAAACACTCCATTATGCACTTCTACTTAAAGTTATAATCAATGTCATTTTGAAGAT
Source organism: Hydropotes inermis (assembly GCA_020226075.1). Classification (NCBI taxonomy): domain Eukaryota; kingdom Metazoa; phylum Chordata; class Mammalia; order Artiodactyla; family Cervidae; genus Hydropotes; species Hydropotes inermis. Next base: position 67,389,698 of record CM035280.1, on the reverse strand, counting down.
CATGCATTATGTTAGTTTTCTATGGCTGCTGTAATTAGTAACTACAAAGAGAGTGGCTTAAAAGAGCATTTTTACAGCCAGCCAGTTTGCCTGCAAAGACCAGGCCTCACAGACAGTCACCCTGGCCAGCCCCACCCGCCAAGGCGCCTGCAGCAACCGCGGACCGCCACTGAAGGAGGGGGTTTGTGCCCCATACAGGGAGACCCTGGAGTGCCTGGGATTGCTCTCCTGAGCCCCACAGAAAACCTTCTGCACAAACCCACTCCTTCAAAAATAGGAGATGTAGCTGAACTTCTGAATACACAGAAGTACGCACACAGAATGGGCAGAATGAGGGGACAAAGAAATATGTTTCAAACAAAAGAGCAAGACAACCCCAGAGAAAAAGAACTAAACAGAATAGTGATACATAATCTCCAAAAAGATCTTCTGGAGAAGGAAATGTCTACCTACTCCAGTATTCTTGCCTGGGAAATCCCATGGACAGAGAAGCTTAGCGGGCTATGGTCTGTGGGGTTGCCAAGTCAGGCACAATCTAGCGACTTAGCATGCATGTGATGTCCTAAGAAAGAGGTCAAAATAATGGTCATAAATATGCTCACTGAACTTGGGTGAAGAATGGATAAACGTGGTAAGATCTTGAACCAAGAGTTAAGAACCAATAAGAGTTGAAGAATACCATAACTGAAATGAAAAGTATACTACATGGAATCAACGGCAGTTAGATAATGCAGAAGAATGGATCAGTGATCTCGAAGAAAGGGTAGAGGAAATCACCAAATTGCAAAGCAAAAAAGAAGAAAAGGGGATAGTTTAAAGCAATGATCCCCAACTTTTTTGACACCAGGGACGAGTTTCAAGGAAGACGGTTTTTTTCCCCTGGACTGGGGAGGGGTATGGTTTCAGAATGATTCAAGCATATTACATTTATTGTGCACTTTATTTTTATTATTATTATATCAGCTCCACCTCAGATCATCAGGAGTTAGATCCTGGAGGTTGGAGACCCTGGCTTAAAGGATCTCTGGAATAACATCAAGCACACTAACATTCTTATTATAGGGTTCCTTGAAGGAGGAGAGAGAGGGAAAAGGACAGGAGACTTATTTCGAGAAATAATGGCTGAAAACTTTCCTAACTTGGTGACGGAAGCAGGCATCCAAGTCCAGGAAAGAGAAACATTATAATTAAAACTTCAGAGTTAAACATAAAGAGAGATTCTTAAAACCAACAAGAGAAAAATAACTAGTTAAGTACAAGGAAACCTCCATAAAACCATCAGCTGATTTTTAAGCAGAAACTTTACAGAGCGGAAGGGAGTAGCACAATATATTCTAAGTATTGAAAAGAGAAAATGTACAAGAGTAGTCTACCCAGAAAGGTTATCATACAAAGCTTAAAAAAATATTAAGAGTTTTAAATGTTTTATGGAGACACAAAAGACCCTGGATAGCCAAAGCAATACAGATAGAGAAAAATGGAGCTGGAAGAATCAGGCTCCCTGATTTCAGGCTATACTACAAAGCTACTGTCATCAGAACAATATGGTGCTGGCACAAAAAAAACAGAAATATACATCAATGGAACAGGATAGACAGCCCAGATTTAAACTTACACACCTATGGTCAATTAATCTATAACAAAGAAAGCAAGACAATACAATGGAGAAAAGACAGTATCATCAATAAATGGTGCTGGGAAAACTGGACTTATACACGTTAAAAAATTAAAGTAGAACATTCTTTAATACCATACACAAAAATGAACTCAGAATGGATTACGGGGCTAAATCTAAGACCTGGCACTATATAACTCTTAGAGGAAAATATAGGCAGAACACACTTTGATGTAAATCACAGCAGTATCTTTTTCAATCCATCTCTTAGAGTAATGGAAATGAAAGCAAAAATAAAGAAATAGGACTTAGTTAAATTTAAAAGCTTTTGCAGAACAAAGGAAACCATAAAAAAATTAAAAGACAACCCACAGCATGGGAGAAAATATTTGCAAACAATGCAACAGAACATGGATTAATCTCCAGATTTTACATACAGCTCATGCAGGTCAAAATAAAAAAAAAAAAAACAAATAACCCACTCCAAAATCAGGCAGAAGTCCAGAATAAATATTTAACAACAATAACAACAAAAAAACATACAGATGGCCAACAGACACACAAAAAGATGCTCAGCATCTCTAACTATTGGAGAAATGCAAATCAAAATTACCATGAACTATCACCTTACACCAGTCAGACTGTCCATCACAAAAATGTCTACAGATAAATGCTGGAGAGGACATGGAGGGAAGGGAACCCTCCTACACTGTTGGTGGGAATGTAAATCAGTACATCTACTATGGAGAACAGTATGGAATTTCTTTATAAAGCTAAAAATAAAGCTATCATGTGATCTAGCAATCCCACTCCTGGGCATATATCTGGAGAAAATCATAATTCAAAAAGATACATGTACCCAGCTGTTTACCACAGCACTATTATAATAACTAAGACACAGAAGCAACCTAGATGTCCATTAACAGAAGAATGGATAAAGATGTGGAATATTACTGGAATATTACTCAGCCATAAAAAAGAATGAAATAATGCCATTTGCAACAACATGGATAGACCTAGAAATAATCATACTTCCTGAAGTGAGATGGAGAAAGACAAATATCATATGATTTTGCTTATATGTGGAATCTAAAAAAAATTATACAAATGAACTTATTTATAAACAGGAACACAGATTTGAACGCTGAGCAAATTCCACAAAACAACTTCTGAATGCTGGCAGAGGACATCAGGCACCCAGAAAGGCAGCCCATTGTCTTTGAAAGCAGGTAGCACAAAATATAAAAGATAAAAAGAGAGACTAAAGAGGTAGAGACGGAGATTCATCCCAGGAAGGGAGTCTCAAAAAAGAGAAGTTTCCAAACACCAAGAAACATTCTCACTGGCACGTCTGAGGCAAGTCTTCAGGGCAGCATAACCGGGAGGAAAAATAAATAAACAAATAATTAAACCCCACAGATTCCGTGCCTAATGGGAAGTCCCAGTGGAGAAGCCGCCCAGACGCTGGCATCCGCCACGAGCAAGCGGGGACTGGACAGGGAGGCGAGGGCCGCATTGCTTAGGGTAAGGACCGCCCGGAGGGCCATCCGGGGGAGCTAACCTGAGACAGCAGCCCAGACTGTGGGAGAGCTACCCCGTGACAAGCGCTAAGCTGAGACACTGCCAGGCCTGCTCGCAGAACAAAGGGCTGAGCAGAGCCAGCCAGCTGCAGGCCGGCCCATCCCCGCAGGAGACAGACAGGCGGGGCAGCCAGAGCCAGACAGGGGCGATCGCGGCCCCAGGGAGGCATCCTCCACCAAACTGCAAGCGGGCTTCGTGGCTGACCAAGACTCCTTGGGATTCTGGACAGTCGGCACCTGCCAGGAGGGTTGCAGCCAGAGATCGGCTCCCCAGAAGAGACACACGGGTGCCTGAGAAGGCGCACCCGTTGTACACCCGGAAAACCGAGCGGCTGGGATGGGGGAGTTGAGAAGATGCACCCTCCAACTGGGGGCGACTGCGCTCGCCAAGCACCCGGTCACGAGAGCTGCTCGGACCCGGGACGGGCCCAGAACGCAGGCCTGCGCCTTTGTGGGGTACCCCAGGACCTGAACCTGAGCAGTTTAGACCTGGGAAGTGCACGCAACCCAGTGCCCGCCTCAGACCGTCCCCAGCAGAGCAACCTAGAGCCTGAGAAATACAGACCCTGAAAGCGCACACGCCGCGAGTGGGGTGAACCCAGTGTGGCCGAGACCCTGCGAGAGCTCCCCACACTCCAGCGGCAACTGTCTGCGGGTTCCTCCCTCCCCACAGCAGACTGAACAGGCGAGCCTAAAAGACTGACCACATCGCCCTCTTCTGCCAGGGTGGAAAAGAGATGCTGAAGAGACCCGCAAACAGAAGAAGCTAAAATAAACAGAGCGACCCGCTTTGAAAGTGACAGGTGCAATATAAAACCCTGTAGTTAGCACCGACTACACAGGAAGGGGCCTAAAGATACTGAGAAGTATAAGCCGGATCAAGAAACTATCTGAAGATGAACTGACTCCACACTGTCCGCAGCACCAGAGAAAGTCCTAGATATATTTTTACTATCATTTTTTTAACTTTTTAAACAAAAATCTGTTGCTCCTTTAATTTTCATCTTTATAACCTACTATTACCTTGCCAAAAAAGACCCCATTTTTAAAGCAAACTTCATGTATATATTTTATAATTTTTGTGACTTTGTTTTGTTTCTTTAATATTGTGTTTTTGAGAATCTAACCTCTACTCTAGATTTTTAATCTTTGTTTTTTGGTATTTGTTATCAATTTTGTACCTTTAAGAACCCAATCTTTGGTACCCATTTTTACTTGGGAGTGAGATTACTGGCTTGATTACTCTCTTCCCCTTTGGACTCTCCCTTTTCTCCTCCAGGTCACCTCTGTCTCCTCCCTCCCCCTTCTCTTCTCTACCCAACTCTGTGAGTCTCTTTGTGTGTTCTGAGCTGTGGAGAACACTTAGGGAACTGATTACCGGCTGGATCTCTCTCCTTTTGATTCCCCCTCTTCTCCTCCTGGCCACCTCTATCTCCCTCCTCCCTCTTCTCTTCTCCATGTGACTCTGTGAACCACTCTGGGTGTCCGTCACTGTGGAAACCTGAGAATACTAGGGAGCTCCTGACTCCAGGGAACACTAATTGATAAGCGCTCATCAAACGCCTCCATACCGACACTGAAACGAAGCACCACCCAAGCGCCAACAAGCTCCAGAGCAACACACCACGCAAACTCTCCAGCAACGCAGGAACAGAGCCCCAAGCTTCAACATACAGGCTGCCCAAAGCCACACCAAGCCCACAGACATCTCAAAACTCACTGCTGGACACTGCAGTGCACTCCAGAGAGAAGAAATCCAGCTCCACCCACCAGAACACCGACACATGCTTCCCTAACCCGGAAACCTTGACAAGCCACCCGTCCAACCCCACCCACAGCAAGGAACCTCCACAATAAAGAGCAACCACAAACTGCCAGAATACAGAAAGGCTGCCCCCAACACAGTGATATAAACAAGACGAAAAGGTAGAGAAATACCCAGCAGGTAAAGGAACATGATAAATGCCCACCAAACCAAACAAAAGAGGAGGAGATAAGGAGTCTACCTGAAAAATAATTCAGAATAATGATAATGAAAATGATCCAAAATCCTGAAAACAAATTGGAGTTATAGATAAATAGCCTGGAGACAAGGATTGAGAATATGCAAGAAATGTTTAACAAAGACCTAGAAGAAATAAAAAAGAGTCAATATATAATGAATAACAGAATAAACAAGATCAAAAACACTCTGGAGGGAACCAACAGTAGAATAATGGAGGCAGAAGATAGGATAAGTGAGGTAGAAGATGGAATGGTAGAAATAAATGAGGCAGAGAGGAAAAAAGAATAATGAATTAAAAGAAATGAGGACAACCTCAGAGACCTCTGGGACAATGTTAAACACCCCAACATTTGAATCATAGGAGTCCCAGAAGAAGAAGAAGACAAAAAGAAAGACTATGAGAAAATATTTGAGGAGATAATAGTTGAAAACTTCCCTAAAATGGGGAAGGAAATAGCCACCCAAGCCCAAGAAACCCAGAGAGTCCCAAACAAGATACATGCAAGGTGAAACACCCCAAGACACATATTAATCACATTAACAAAGATCAAACACAAAGAATAAATATTAAAAGCAGCAAGGGAAAAACAACAAATAACTCACAAGGGGATTCCCATAAGGATAACAGCTGATCTTCCAATAGAAACTCTTCAGGCCAGAAGGGAATGGCAGGACATACTTAAAGTGATGAAAGAGAAAAACCTACAACCCAGATTACTGTACCCAGCAAGGATCTCATTCAGATATGAAGGAGAAATCAAAAGTTTTACAGACAAGCAAAAGCTGAGAGAATTCGGCACCACCAAAACAGTTCTCCAACAAATGCTAAGGGATCTTCTCTAGACAGGGAACACAGAAAGGGCGTATAAACTCAAACCCAAAACAATAAAGTAAATGGCAATGGGATCATGCTTATCAATAATTACTTTAAATATAAATAGGTTGAGTGCCCCAACCAAAAGACAAAGACTGGCTGAACAGATACAAAAACAAGATGCCTATATATGTTGTCTACAAGAGACCCACCTCAAAACAAGGGACACATACAGACTGAAAGTGAAGGGCTGGAAAAAGATATTCCACGCAAACAGAGACCAAAAGAAAGCAGGAGTAGCAATATTCATATTGGATAAAATAGACTTTAAAGGCTGTGAAAAGAGACAAAGAAGGACACTACATAATGATCAAAGGATCAATCCAAGAAGAAGATATAACAATTATAAATATATATGCACCCAACATAGGACCACTGCAATATGTAAGGCAAATGCTAACAAATATGAAAGGGGAAATTAACAATAACACAATAATAGTGGGAGACTTTAACACCCCACTCACACCTATGGATAGATAAACTAAACAGAAAATTAACAAGGAAACACAAACTTTAAATGATACAATAGATCAGTTAGACCTAACTGATATCTATAGGACATTTCACCCCCAAAAAATGAATTTCACCTTTTTCTCAAATGCATGTGGAACCTTCTCCAGGATAGATCACATCCTGGGCCATAAATCTAGCCTTGGTAAACTCAAATAAATTGAAATCATTCCAAGCATCTTTTCTGACCACAATGCAGTAAGATTAGATGTCAATTACAGGAGAAAAACTATTAAAAATTCCGACATATGGAGGCTGAACAACACACTGCTGAATAACCAACAAATCACAGAAGAAATAAAAAAAGAAATCAAAATATGCATAGAAACAAATGAAAATGAAAACACAACAACCCAAAACCTATGGGACACTGAAAAAGCAGTGCTAAGTGGAAGGTTCATAGCAATACAGGCTTACCTCGAGGAACAAGAAAAAAGTCAAATAAATAACCTAACTCTACACCTAAAGCAACTAGAAAAGGAAGAAATGAAAAACTCCAGAGTTAGTAGAAGAAATCTTAAAAATTAGGGCAGAAATAAATGCAAAAGAAACAAAAGAGACAATAGCAAAAATCAACAGAGCTAAAAGCTGGTTCTTTGAGAAGATAAATAAAATTGGCAAACCGTTAGCCAGACTCATTAAGAAACAAAGGGAGAAGAATCAAATCAACAAAATTAGAAATGAAAATGGGGAACCACAACAGACAACACAGAAATACACAGGATCATAAGAGACTACTACCAGCAGCTCTATGCCAATAAAATGGACAACTTGGAAGAAATGGACAAATTCTTAGAAAAGTACAACTTTACAAAACTGAACCAGGAAGAAATAGAAAATCTTAAACAGACCCATCACATGCATGGAAATTGAAACTGTAATCAGAAATCTTCCAGCAAACAAAAGCCCAGGACCAGATGGCTTCACAGCTGAATTCTACCAAAAATTTAGAGAAGAGCTAACACGTACCCTACTCAAACTCTTCCAGAAAATTGTAGAGGAAGGTAAACTTCCAAACTCATCACCCTAATACCAAAACCTGACAAAAATGCCAAAAAAAGAGAAAACTATAGGCCAATATCACTGATGAACATAGCTGCAAAAATCCTTAACAAAATTCTAGCAAACAGAATCCAACAACATATTGAAAAGATCATGCATCATGACCAAGTGGGCTTCATCCCAGGGATGCGAGGATTCTTCAATATCTGCAAATCAATCAATGTAATACACCACGTTAACAAATTGAAAAATAAAAACCATATGATTATCTCAATAGATGTAGAAAAAGCCTTTGACAAAATTCAACATCCATTTATGATAAAAACCCTCCAGAAAGCAGAAATAGAAGGAACATACCTCAACATAATAAAAGCTATATATGACAAACCCACAGCAAACATTATCCTCAATGGTGAAAAGTTGAAAGCATTTCCCCTGAAATCAGGACCAAGACAAGGGTGCCCACTCTCACCACTCCTATTCAACATAGTTTCGGAAGTGTTGGCCACAGCAATCAGGGCAGAAAAAGAAGTAAAAGGAATCCAGATAGGAAAAGAAGAAGTGAAACTCTCGCTGTTTACAGATGACATGATCCTCTACATAGAAAACCCTAAAGACTCTACCAGAAAATTACTAGAGCTAATCAATGAATATAGTAAAGTTGCAGGATATAAAATTAACACACAGAAATCCCTTGCATTCCTATACACTAACAATGAGAAAACAGAAAGAGAAATTAAGGAAACAATCCTATTCACCATTGCAATGAAAAGAATGAAATACTTAGGAGTATATCTACCTAAAGAAACAAAAGACCTATATATAGAAAATTATAAAACACTGATGAACGAAATCAAAGAGGACACAAACAGATGGATAAATATACCATGTTCCTGGATTGGAAGAATCAATATAGTGAAAAAAGTATACTACAAAAAGCAATCTATAAATTCGATGCAATCTCTATCAAGCTACCAACAGTATTTTTCACAGAACTCAAACAAATAATTTCACAATTTGTATGGAAACACAAAAAACCTCGAATAGCCAAAGCAATCTTGAGAAAGGAGAATGGAACTGGAGGACTCAATCTGCCTGACTTCAGGCTCTATTACAAAGCTACAGTCATCAAGACAGTATGGTACTGGCACAAATACAGAAATATAGATCAATGGAACAAAATAGAAAGCCCAGAGATAAATCCACCCACCTATGGACACCTTATCTTCAACAAAGGGGGAAAGAATATACAATGGAGAAAAGACAATCTCTTTAGCAAGTGGTGCTTGGAAAACTGGTCAACCACTTGTAAAAGAATAAAACTAGAACACTTTCTAACACCATACACAAAAATAAACTCAAAATGGATTAAAGATCTAAATGTAAGACCAGAAACTATAAAACTCCTAGAGGAAAACATAGGCAAAACACTCTATGACATAAATCACAGCAGGATCCTCTATGACCCACCTTCCAGAGTATTGTAAATAAAAGCAAAAATAAACAAATGGAACCTAATTAAACTTAAAAGCTTCTGCACAACAAAGGAAACTATAAGCAAAATAAAAAGACAGCCTTCAGAATGGGAGAAAATAATAGCAAATGAAGTAACTGACAAAGAATTAATCTCACTAATATACAAGCAACTCCTGCATCTCAATTCCAGAAAAATAAATGACCCAATCAAAAAAATGGGCCAAAGAACTAAACAGACATTTCTCCAAAGAAGACATACAGATGGCTAACAAACACATGAAAAGATGCTCAACATCACTCATTATCAGAGAAATGCAAATCAAAATCACAGTGAGGTACCATTTCACACCAGTCAGAATGGCTGCTATCCAAAAGTCTACAAGCAACAAATGCTGGAGAGGGTGTGGAGAAAAGGGACCCTCTTACATTGTTGGTGGGAATGCAAACTAGTACAGCCACTATGGAGAACAGCGTGGAGATTCCTTAAAAAACTGGAAATAGAACTGCCATATGACCCAGAAATCCCACTCCTGGGCATACACACCGAGGAAACCAGAATTGAAAGAGACACGTGTACTCCTATGTTCATTGCAGCACTGTTTATCATAGCCAGGACTTGGGAGCAACCTAGATGCCCATCAGCAAACAAATGGATAAGAAAGCTGTTGCACATATACACAATGGAATATTACTCAGCCATTAAAAAGAATATATTTGCATCAGTTCTAATGAGGTGGATGAAACTGGAGCCCATTATACAGAGTGAAGTAAGCCAGAAAGAAAAACACCAATACTGTATGCTGCTAAGTCACTTCAGTCGTGTCTGACTCTGTGCGACCCCATAGACGGCAGCCTACCAGTCTCCGCCATCCATGGGATTTTCCAGGCAAGAGTACTGGAGTGGGTTGCCATTGCCTTCTCCCCAGTACAGTATCCTAATGCATATATATGGAATTTAGAAAGATGGTAATGATGACCCTATATGCGAGACAGCAAAAGAGACACAGATGTATAGAACAGTCTTTTGGACTCTGTGGGAGAGGGTGAGGGTGGGATTATTTGGGAGAATGGCATTGAAACATGTATATTATCATATGTAAAACGGGTCACCAGTCCAGGTTCAATGCATGAGACAGGGTGCTCCGGGCTGGTGCACTAGGATGACCCAGAGGGATGGGATGGGGAAGGAAGGGGACTGGTTCAGGATGGGGTGCACATGTACACCTGTGGTGGGTTCATGTCAATGTATGGCAAAACCACTACAATTATTGTAATTAGCCTCCAATTAAAATAAATAAATTTATTTAAAAAAAAACATAATAAAAAATAAAAGAAACAATAACAATGAAAAAAATATTTAAAAAAACACTTTATAAAACTAAATTCAGATGCTATAATCACTTCCAATACTTTGACCACCTGATGTGAAGAACTGACTCATTTGAAAAGACCCTGATGCTGGGAAAGATTGACGGCAGGAGGAGAAGGGGACAACAGAGGATGAGATGGTTGGATGGCATTACTGACTCGATGGACATGAATTTGAGAAAGCTCGGGAAGTTGATGATGGACAGGGAAGCCTGGCGTGCTGCAGTACATGCGGTCACAAAGAGTCAGACATGACTGAGTGACTGAACTGAACTGAAACATTTTCAATGATTGCAATATTTTGAAAGCTTTTTATGTGCTTTTTATTTTGACTTTTTGAGTATGAGACCATCATATTGATTGACATCTGGCTGGGGGAGGGGGTATAGAGAAGGGTTTTTTCACTCAAAGATGCAAATAAGGGCTTGCCTGGAGGCTCAGTGGTAAGGAATCCATCTGCCAATGCAGGAGACACAGGTTTGATCCCTGACCCGGCAAGACCCCACATGCTGCAGAGCAACAAAGCCTATGCGCCACAACTATTGAGCCTGTGTGTCACGGCTACTGAAGCCTATGCATCCTAGAGCCCATGCTCAATAAGAGAAGCCACTGCAATAAGCAGCCTGTCCACTCTAACTAGACAGTACCCCCTGTTTGCCACAGCTAGAGGAAGCACCCATGTGGCTGCAAAGACCTAGCGCAGCCAAAAATAAACAGATACATTATTTTTTTAAGGATGCAAAGAGTGATTTCCAGGTTCTAGTATGCAAAATAAGATTATGCAGCAAGAAATAACTTTGAATGTCAGGCATTCCTTTTGAGTGACTATAATCTCCAGGAGAATAGGTATCTTCTGTTTGGTTTATGGCTGCATCCCCTATGAACTAAGCCCAGTAACAGACTCTCAACAAAGAGCAGACTTTCAACAAATATTTAGTGGACGAATGAACAAAGGAATGAGGGAGTTTAATATCTTTATCTCCTCTTTTAATATATCAGCAACCAAGCCTGGAGTTGCTAATTCAACCTGGAGTTGCCAGTTCAACCTGGAGTTGCCAAATTCGTGGAATTCTCCCCTAGAGTAGAAAATAAAAGCTTCTGTAATAATGAAGACCTGTTCTTTCAAAGAAAGAATATGCTGCTGGGAGAGGAGGGGGCAGGAAGGAGGTTTCACCCATATCTCCCCAAGGAGATTATAGAGGAAGAGAAAAGAAGGAGAAAGACCACCCGAATGTTTGCCCTGATATCTGTTCATTGAACGAGTAAAGACAACACTGAAAGCAGAAGAACATCTGACGGCGTTTTGTTTCGGACTTCTGAAAATGATGGCCCTTGTGTGGCTCTCACACCAACTCAAGGAGTTGCTATGTCAATCTGCCAGGGCGGTGTGGTCAGAGAAAGGTACTACAACTTAACATTTCTGAGCAACGTTACCTGGTTCTTCTGTGGCACAGATGAGATCAAGAAGTAGCTGCAGGATGACCAAGGAGCCTGGCAGAAGGGGCCCTGTGGTGGGGAGCAAAGTGGAGCTGAAGCAAGGCCTGCAGAGCAAAGGTCAGTTCCCCACGGAACAAGAGTCAGAACTGACTTCCAAGCACAGAACTGCTGCTGGGAGGGGCTGTCTTCCCAGGTGTATTCCTTTTCTGTTGCTGTGTAACTAATGACCACAAATTGAGCAGCTTAACACAATACACATGTTTTATCTCATTGTTTCTGTGGTCAAAAGTCTAGGCGTGACTTAACTGGGTCCTCTGCTTAGGGGCTCACAGGCTACAGTCAAGGTGTCGGTAGGCTGCATCCTAGTGCAAAGGCTCAGAGTCAGCTTTCAACCTCACTCAAGGTGTTGGCAGAATTCATTTCATTTTGGCTACAAAATAAAGAGCCCTGAGTGAGTTTTTTTTTCTGGAAAAAAAAAAAACAAAACAAAACAGGAATACACAGATTCAGAAAACAAGCTTATGGCTCCCAAAGGAGAAAACTTTGTATAGTAGCAGTCTGTATATCTTAATGTGTACAGATGACTATGTTTAAAAAAACCAACAAGGATCTACTGTACAATATAGGGACTCTGCTCAATATTCTGCAATAAATTAAATGGGAAAGGAGTCTGAAAACATATAGATATGTGTATATGTGTAATTGAATCATTTTGCTATACACCTGACACTAATGCAACACTGTTAATCAACTATACTCCAATATAAAATAAAAATAAAAAAACTTAAAAACCAAGGGTGGTCTATCCAGAAAGGCTATTACACAGAGTTAAAGGAAATATATGGAGTTTTTCAGCAGAGCATCAGTTATGTGATTGTATCACCACTAAATCGGTCATATAAGAAATGTTAAAGGGTTTTCTTTAAGCAGAAATAAAGAGGCCATAGTTAGAAATAATAAAATATATGAAAGGAAAAATCTCACCAGTAAAAGCAAACAGACAGTAAAGGTAGTGGATCAACTGCCTACAAAGCTAATATAAAGGTTAAAAGACAAAAGTAGCAAAATCAGCTGTAACTACAATAATTAGTTAAAGGATACACAAAAACATAAAGATGTAAACTATAACATCAAAAATGTAAAATACAAGGAGGGAGACATGAAAATGCAGTGTTTTTAGAATGTGTTCATACTTCAGGTTGAAATAGACTAATATATACATCAATTATTATACATGAACCTCATACAAACAATAAACACAAAACCTATAACAGATACACAAAAATAAAGAGAAATCCAAACACATTAATGAAAGTCATTACATCAAAAAAGGAGAGAGCAAGAAAATAAAAAAGGAACAGAGAACATTACAAAAATAACCAGAAAATAGTTACCAAATAGCAATAAGTACAAATTTATCAATAATTACCTTAAATGTAAATGGAATGTGTGCATATATGTTCAGCCACTCAGTCATGTCTGACTGTGTGACCCCATGGACTGTAGCCCATCAAGCTCCTCTGTTCATGGGATTTCCCAGGTAAGATACAGGACTGGTTTGCCATTTCTTTTCCAGGGGATGTTCCCAACCCAGGGATTGAATCCACATCTCCTGCATTGGCAGGCAGAATCTTTACCACCAAGCCACCTGGGAAGCCCAGATAAATAGAATAAATGGTCCAATTAATAATCACAGGGTGGCTGACTGGATTAAGAAAGAAAAGCATGACCCATATATATGTTGCTTAAAAGATTCACTACAAATCCAAAGACCCATACAGACTGAAAATAAAGGCATGGGAAAAATATCCCATGCACATAGAAGCAAAAAGTTGGAGTCGTAATACTTGCACAAAATAGATTCTAAACAAAGACTATAACTAGGGCCAAAAAAGGACATTACATAATGATAAATGGATTAATCCAACAATTAGACATAACAATTATAAATAATCACCCAATATCGGAAAATCTACACATATAAAGGAAATATTAACAGACATAAAAAGAGAAATTGAAAACAATAACAGTAGGGAACTTTAATACCCCATTTACAGTGATGGATAAGATTCTCCAGGCAGAAAATTAATAAGGAAACACTGGCCAACTACCCAGGTGGCTCCGTGGTAAAGAATCCATCTGCAGTGCAGGAGCCATGGGAGTTGTGGGTTTGATCCTCAGGTCCGGAAGATCCCCTGGAGGAGGGCAAGTCAACCTTCTCCAGTATTCTTGCCAGAAGAATCCTATGGACAGAGGAGCCTGGTTGGCTGCAGTTCATAGGGTCACAAAGAGTCGGACGGCACTGAAGTGACTTAACATGGCCTTAAATGACATATTGCACCAAATGAACTCTATATCTATCTATATATACACACATATCTGTATCTATATATGTGTGTGTATACATACAGAACATTCCATCCCCAGACACCAGATCACACATTCTTTTCAAGTACACATGAGACATTCACAAGTACAGATCAACTATTAGGTTGCAATACAAGTCCCGAGAAATTTAAAGACTGAAATTATATCAAGTATCTTTTATGATGATAACAGTATAAAACTAGAAAACAACTACAAGCAGAAAACTCGAAAAAGCACAAATCCTTGGAGGCTAAGCAATACACTACTGAATAATCAATGAGTTAACAAATAAATCAAAGAGAAAATTAAAAAATGCCTTAAGAAAAATGAAAACACAACCTTCCAAAATATGTAGGACATAGCAAAAGCAGTTCAAACAGGGAAGTTTATAGTGACATAAATCTACTTCAAAAAAGAAGAAAAATCTCTAATAAACTATCTTACCTGATAATTAAAGGAACTAGAAAAAGAATAAAAAGACAAAGCCCAAAAGAAGGAAATAAGAAATAACAGAATGGAAATAAATGAAACACAGACTAAAAAAATGAAAAGATCAATGAAACTTAAGAGATGATTTTTTGAAAAGATAAAATTGGCAAACCTTTAAATAGACTCACCAAGAAAAAAAGAACTAAAAGCTAAAATCAGACATGAAACAGAAGTTACAACTAATATCACAAGACTGCTACAAATAGTTATACGCCAAAAACTTGGAAAACCTAGGGGGAAAAATGTTCTAAAAACACACAAGACTGAGAGAGAAATAGAAAATCTGAATAGTGCTTTTACTAGTTATGAAATTAAATCAGTAATCAAAAAACTCTCAAAAAAACAAAAGTCCAGGTCAAGATGGCTTCACAGGTGAATTTCACAAAACAATTATTAATACAGAAGAGTTAATACCTATCCTCAAACTCTTCTAAAAAGTTGAAGAAAAAGAAAAACTTCTAAACCAATGTTATGAGGTCAGCATTACCATGATACCAAAAATAGACAAAAATACCACAAAAACACAAGGAAAATGACAGGCCAATATACTTGATGAACATAGATGGAAAAATCCTCTAACAAATATTAGCAAACTGAATTCAATAATATAAAAATATCATTCAAGAATGCAAGGAGAGCTGACCATTTGAATATCAATCAACAGGATATACCACATTAGCAAAATAAATGATAAAAATCTTGAGCATCTCAATAGAAGCAGAAAGCACTTTTCACAAAATTCAATACCATTTATGATAAAAGCTCTGAAAATTAGTATAGAGGAAACATATCTCATCATAATAAAGGCCATTTATGACAAACCCACAGCTACCACCATATTCAACAATGAAAAATTGAAAGCTTTTCTTTCAAAACCAGAAATAAGGCAAGGATGCCTACTCTCACCACTTCTAACTTCTTACTGGAAGTCCAAGCCACAAGAGTGATAAAAGAAAAAGAAAGAAAAACATGGATACTGGAAGGAAGAAGTAAAACTAACACTGTTGGCAGATGACATACTATATACAGAAAACCCTAAAGACTCCACCAAAAAACTATTAGAATAAGTGAATTCAGTAAAGTTAGAGTACAAAAGTAATACACAGAAATGTGTTGCATCTTTATACATTAATAACAAACTACCAGAAAGATAAATCAGGAAAATGATTCTATTTACAATTGCATTCAAAAGAATAAAATACCTCAGAATAAGTTTAACTAAGGAGGTGAAAGAGCTATACTTGGAAAACCATAAGATTCCGATGAAATAAATTAAAGGTGACACACACAAATGGAAAGATATATGGCGCTAATGGACTGGCAGAATTTATATTGTTAAAATATTTACACAAAAAATACAATGAAGATTTGATGCAATATCTTTCAGTAGCATTTTCACAGAAGTGGAACAAGTAATCTTAATATTTGTATAGAATCACAAAAGATCCCAAACAGCCAAACAATCTTGAGAAAGATGTAGAAAACTGGAGGTATCACGTGCTCTGAATTCAAGCTATGTTACATACAAAGCTACAGTAGTCAAACCAATATGGTACTGGCACGGAAACAGACCCAGATCAATGCAACAGAATACAGAGCCCAGAAAAGAACCCTCCCTTATATGGACAATTAATTTATGACAAAGAAGGCAAGAATATACAATAGGGAAAACACATCCTCTTCCATAAATGCATTGTGACATCTGGCAGCTACATGCAAAAGAATGAATCTGGACCATTATTTTATACTGTATACAAAAATGAACTCAAAATGAATTAAAGACTTCAATGTAGGACCTGAATCAATAAAACTAGAAGAAAGCATAGGTATAGTATGCTCTTTGACATTAGTCTTAGGGATGCTTTTTTTTTTTTTTTTTTTTAAGGGATACTTTTTTGAATCTGGCTCTGCGATCAAGGGCAACAAAAGCAAAAATAAACAAATGGGATTACATCAAGGTAAAAAGCTTTTGCACAGTGTTGCTTTTGCAACAAAACAAAGGCCACTTACTGAATGGGGGAAGATATTTGCAAACAATGTGTCTGATAAGAGGGTAATACCCAAAATATAGAAAGAACTCATATAACTTCATACCCAATATAAACAATATTAAAAATGAGAAGAGGACCAGAACATTTTCCCAAAGACAGAGAGATGGCCAACAGGCACAGGAAAAGATGTTCAACATCACTAATCAGGGAAATGCAAGTCAAACTGTAGTGAGATACCATCTCATACCAGCCACTATGGAAAACAGTGTGGAGTTCCCCTTGCAAATAAAAGGAGAGCTGCCATTCAAGCTAGCCACTCCACTCCTGGGTATTCACCTAAGAAAACAAAAACATGAACTTGAAAAAGATACATACACCCGATGTTCACTGCAGCACTATTTACAATGGCCAAGACCTAAGTGCCCTCTGATGGATGAATGGATAAAGATGCCATACCCACACACACACACCCAGTGGGGTATTACTCAGACATAAAAAAAGTGAAATCTTCCCTTTTTTCAACATCATGGGTGTACCTAAAGGGTATTATGCTAACTGAGATAAGACAAATAGATAAAGACGAATACCATATGATATCACTTACATGTGCAATTTTAAAAAACAAAAAAAAGCAATAGATTAATAGATAAAGAGAACAAACTGGTGGTTGTCAGAGAGGGGGCAGATTTGGGCAAAACAGGTGATGGGAATTAAGAGGCACAAGCTTCTGGTTATAAGTGAGTCATGGGAATGTAAAATACAGAATATGGAATATAGTCAGTAATACAGTAACAACTTTAAATGGTGACAGATGGTGCTAGACATCACGGTGACCATCTTGCTATGTCTAAATGTGGGACTACCATGGTGTACACTCGGCACTAACACACTCATGTCAATTGTGGTTCAATTAAAACACACGCGTTTATTACCTTATTACAATTCTGGAGGGCATAAAATGGAGGCAGTCTCATTAGCCATACTGAGGTGACTAACAGGGCTTCCCTGGTGGCTCAGCTGGTAAATAATCTGCCTGCAATGCAGGAGACCCAGGCTCAATCCTTGGGTTGGGAAGATCCCCTGGAGAAGGGAAAGGCTACCCACTCCAGTATTCTTGCCTGGAGAATTCCATGGACAGAGCAGCCTGGCAAGCTATGGTCCATGGGGTTGCAAAGAGTCAGACATGGCTGAGTGACTGAACACACACAAGGTGACTGTAGAACTGCTTTTCATCCTGGAGACCTACGGGAGTGTTCCTTTATTCTCCTTTTCTGCCTCAACAGGCTGCCCACATTCCTCTGCTCATAACCCTCTTTCTTCAGCTTTAAAGTCAGCAACAGTAGGTTGAGTCCTTCCTACATCTCGTCACTAGGACCTCTTCACCAGCCTCTCTTCCACAGTTAAAGACCCTGTGATTACATGGGGCCCAGGCACATAATCCAGTATAATCTACCTGTATGAAATTTACCTAACTAGCAATCCAATAGTCTTGCCTGGAGAATCCCATGGACAGGGGAGCCTCGTGGCTACAGTCCATGGGGTCGCAGAGAGTCAGACACAGCTGAGTCCACATACACACACAGCAACCTTAATTCATCTACTACCAAAACTCCCCTTGGCCATGTAACATACCACAGTCAAAACTTCTGAGGGTTAGGACATGGACTTCTCTAGAGGGTCATCAGTTTAGCACATTTACAGAGTTTTTAATTCACATAAACCAGGGAAAAACACATCCATAACTAATTCAGTGACCAAAACTGCCTTTCATCCTACAAAGTTTACTTTCGTTAGAGATTCCTCAAAAAAGAGAATTTTCAAAATCTTCCCCTACAGGATCTTTTGGCAGAATTTCACAGGCTTAACTAAACCTGCTAAGTAAATATTTTGAAGGTATTTGTAATATTATTGACATCAGTGATTTAATCATAAATCTAAAGGAGAAGACATACATCTATATTGATAGATTTTCTCTACAATATATGTTTCGTGCTCTCACAGACCATCAAGAAGACCTGGATTCCATCTGTTTTCTTACGGGATTAAGTGTCTTTAATTCAATTAACTGGATGTGTGAATAAAGCTAAAATATTAAAATGCAAAATAGCAACAAAATCTAATACTGAAAGAAATCAATAAAGGAAAATCACTGCGCTTCTATGAAAAAACATTAGAAGCTTGGTTTCACCACTTTAAGGAACAATACAGAGCCAAATGAATCCTGAAGTTTGGCTTAACAACTGGACTTTTGTCATGTAGTACTCAGCACTGGTTAAGGATGCCAAGAGCTTAGAATGGCAAACAGTGCCCCAGACGCTCATGACGCTGTCTGAACTCTGCTACATCCCTCTGAACCATCCACTCTTTCCTAGAGATGCTCTTGTCATTCTCCCAAGGGCTGTCGTCCCCCCAGAGAGTTCTGTTTTCTCTGCCTCTGGGGCAGTTCCCTTTAAATCTGGTGTTTCCTGGCTCCACTATCTTGAACTGAATAGATTTTAAAGCAGAGAAGGGGGATGACCTATTTAAAGACCCATCTTAGGCCTTACTTTTAAAATTACAAACCATTGTTTAATACTCTAGCTCTCTGGCTGATGTCAGGAACTCTGGTGTTGCTATATAACCACAGGATACAGGGGGAATTACCCAGCCTGTCCTGCACTCACAACCCTCCCTTCTCGTAGGTCAGGTGAGCACTGTGCGTTTCTGTTGACCTAAAGCAAGTCCTTTAAGTCCCCTGTGAGTCAACATCTTTGGCTACAGATAGAAATGTTATTTATGCATGGCTCCACATATACATTGTAAAGAATGTTGTAAAGAATTTGCACATGATTTTGACCACCTTGTCCTTACTTTATATACTGATAAATACATCTTTGTGTAACATCTTTTTATGCCATTATTTTGACAATAAGAAAAAGGGAAATATTAAACTAGGCATGGCTTAAGTGCTGCAAAGAGCAAGAAAATTACATAAAAAGCAAATAAATTTCTCCTGTTTAAAGGAGATGGAGCTTCATTCTTGAAAAATAGAGGACTTCCTCTTTTAGACTAAATTAAAAACAGGAAAGAGAAGGCATTAAGGAGATGGATGGAGAAAGCCAAAATAGGGCATCTAGTGTTGCACTGTCTCCCATTTTAGACTTTATCTCTGTCTTTATCACTAATGTATTTACTCCAGAGAACCATGAAGACAGAGTAAAAATAGCTGTCATCAGTTTGGGTTTGAAGGCTGGGAAAGTGAGTGAACCAATTCTCAACTGATTTCTCACATGTGGAATTCCTGCTGATACTCACAATCATGTGCACTCAAAAGCCAACTGCCTCCCACAGGGATTGAAAAAGTCAGGTCAGGACTTTACAGCCATCCTTTGCTCAGTGGGGGTGTGCTGACGCTTTGACTGGGGCTGCATTTAGAGGTGACCTCATGTGTTACCAGGAAGTATAAAACCCAGAACAGCATTCCTCAAAGCATACATATGTCTTGTAAACGAATCTTCATAACAGCTTCATGTCAGAAGACATCTATGGTCAATATCTTTAGAAAAGATTACAAAGGATATCGCTCTCATGGCAAGATATGTCTAACCTGCTTGTGCAACAATCTTCTTATCTTAGATAAAATATTATATAATTATTGACTGCACTCCTATATGTACACTTGATTTTTTTTTTTTTTTGTTCAATAGCTTAAAGATGATGCTGTTAAAGTGTTACACTCCATGTGCCAGCAAATTTGGAAAACTCTGCAGTGGCCACAGGACTGGAAAAGGTCAGTTTTCATTCCAATCCCAAAGAAGGGAAAAGCCAAAGAATGTTAAAACTACCACACAATTGCACTCAGTTCACATGCTAGCCAGGTAATGTTCAAAATCCTCCAAGCTAGGCTTCAATAGTGTGTGAACTGAGAACTTCCAGATGTACAAGCTGGGTTTAGAAAAGGCAGAGGAACCAGAGATCAAATTGCCAACATTGGTTGGGATCATAGAAAAACCAAGAAAAATCTAGAAACACTACTTCTGCTTCATTTACTATGCTAAAGCCTTTGGCTGTGTGAATCACAAGAAACTGTGGGAAATTCTTGAAGAGGTGGGAATATCTGACCAGCTTTCCTGCCTCCTGAAAAATCTGTATGCAGGGCAAGAATCAATAGTTAGAAACCAGACAGGGAACAATGGACTGGTTCAAAATTAGGAAAGGAAAACATCAAGGCTGTATATTGTCACCCTGCTTATTTAACTTATATGCAGAGTACATCACATGAAATGCTGAGCTGGATGGAACACAAGCTGAAATCAAGATTGATGGGAGAAATATAAAAAATCTCTGATATGCAGATGATGCCACCCTAATGACAGAAAGTGAAGAGGAACAGGAACTAAAGAGCCTCTTGATGAAGGTGAAAGCAGAGAGTGAAAAAGCTGGCTTAAAACTCAGCATTCAAAAAACTAAGATCATGGCATCTGGTCCCATCACTTCGTGGCAAATAGATGGGAAACGATGGAAACAGTGACAGTTTTTGTTGTCTTGAGCTTCAAAATCACTGCAGATGGTGACTGCAGTCATGAAATTTTTAAAAGACACTTACTCCTTGGAAGAAAATCTATGACAAACCTGGACAGTGTATTAAAAAGCAGGGACATTACTTTGCCAACAAAGGTCCATCTAGGCAAAGCTATGGTTTTTACAGTGGTCATGTATGGAGGTGAGAGTTGGACTATAAAGAGGCAGAGTGCTGAAGAATCGATGCTTTTGAACTGTGGTGTTGGAGAAGACTCTTGAGAGTCCCTTGGACTGCAAGGAGATCCACCCAGTCCATCCTGAAGGAGATTAGTCCTGGGTGATCATTGGAAGGACTGATGCTGAAACTGTAGCTCTAATGCTTTGGACACCTGATGTGAAGAGCTGACTAACTTTAATACACCCTGATGCTGGGAAAGATTGAAGGCAGGAGGAGAAAGTGACACCAGAGGACGCGACAGTTGGATGGCTTTACCAACTCGATGATCATGAGCCGGGGCAAGCTCCAGTGGATTGTGAAGGACAGGGAAGCCTGGCATGTTGGAGTCCATAGGGTCACACACATGTAGTTGTTCAACACCATTATTGAAGAGGCCATCTTTTCCCCATTGTACATTCTTGCCTTCTTTGTCATAGATTCATTGCCCATATACGCTTGGGTTCCTTTCTGGGCTCTCTACTTTGTCCCACTGATCTATGTGTTTGTTTTTCTCCACTACCATTTGATTACTTTAGCTGTAGTGTAGTTTGAAATCAAGAATGTGATATCTCTATCTTTGTTCTTCATTCTCCAGATTGTTTGGGCTATTGTATAATGCAAAGACCAAGTTTACCACTAAAAGCAACCATTACATAAAAAGATAGGGGGCAGGTTATAAAAAAGACATTTTTGTTCATATATATGAAATAGTATGAAGAACAAAAATGCTTAGCTGCTTCAGTCATAAGCTGTAAATCTGGTCCCAAGGATACAGATGATGTTTATATCTTCCTTGTTCTTTCTGGTCATGTTCTCACCTATTGTTGTTGTTAGTTACTCAGTCATATCTGAATCTTTGTAACCCCATGAACAGTAGCCCAACCTCAGGCTCCTCTGCCCATGGAATTTTCCAGGCAATAATAGAAGAGTGGGTTGCCATTCTCTTCTCCAGCGGATCTTCCTGACCTAGGGACTGAACCTGTTAGAGTGACATACAACTTTCTTTCAAGAATATGAATTATCAGAAGCACTATATTTATTCTGTTGCTCTAGCTTTCTTTTAAATTTTACTACAGAAAGAAGGAAAATGGAAAGACTAAGTTTCCCCACACAAGATATCCTGAGCCATTTAATAGTGGGGTTGCCATTTCCCACGACCCTCTGGCTCTCAGAAAGCAAGCTCTGTTGGACCCAAAGCCAAGTGTCCTGGGGGCTGTCTTCCTGGTGCCAGACGCCCCGACTGGGGAGCTTGTTGTGGGGCTCAGACCTCTCACTCTTTGGGGGAGCTTCTGCAGTTGAGCTTAGCCTCTTATTTGTGGGCACCTACCCCAGGATCTGGGTTTCCTAATGGCTCAAGCAGTAAACAACCTGCCTGCAATGCAGGAAACCTGGGTTCAGTCCCTGCATCAGGAAGATCCCCTGAAGGGGGAAATGGCTACCCATTCCAGTATTCTTGCCTGGAAATCCCATGTACAGAGCAGCCTGGTGGGCTATAGACCATGGAATCAGAAAAGAGACACAACTGAGTAACACTCTTATCTCATTTGTGGGCCACCCATCCAGGGGTCTGGGTCATGACCGTACTGCGTCTCCACCCCACCTACCCATCTCCTCGTGGCTTCTTCTTTACAGCTTTGGCTGTAGAAGGTCTCTTCTGCTAGTCTTTACATCACTCTTGTTGATAACTGCTCTGTAAACAGTGGCAATTTTGTGTGTGCATGGGAGGAGGCAAGTTCAGGGTCTTCCTGCTCTGCCATCTTGGCCTCTTTCCCTCTCCTTGACCTATTTTATCCCCTAGCATAACCTTAGTGTCAAAAAGAATAGGTACTCAATATATAAAAATGAGTAAAAAAAAAATAAAGGTAATTCCAGAATGGAAAGAGTTAGAACTATAACTCCTGTGTTATCCAGCATAACCTGCCAAAATCACTTATTTTCACTGGGAAGAGGCAGTGGCTATTTGCTTGATAATTTAAGAAAATAGATGGAAGAACTCCTTGAATATGGCAGAATAACTCAAACATTGTTGGGGGCCTCTCAAGCCTTTGGCTTTAATTCCTGTTCTATCATTTATTAATTCCATGGATTTGGTCCAGTCACTGACTAAACATTCAGGAAGCCCACCTTCCTCTTAGAGGTAGTCTTGCTTGCTCGGTCGTGTCTGACTCTTTGAAACCTCATGGACTGTAGCCTGCCAGGCTCCTCTGTCCATGGGATTTTTCCCCAGCAAGAATACTGGAGTGGGTTGCCATTTCCTTCTCCAGGACATCTTCCTGACCCAGGGATGGAACTCTCATCTACATTGGCAGGTGGGTGCCTTACCGCCACTCCACCTGGGAGGCCGATCATCCTACCACTCAGTGGGAGACCCCTTGGGGACAGACAGTACTGCGTGTTTGTTACATCACTGTAAACACTTGAGGAGAAGCAGTTTCAAATATTATCCAGCAAGTGGAAAATAGACTTGGGCCTACTGTTTTTTTCCCCCTGAAATCAGTGCCCATTAATTCTAATAATGTCACAGAAAATGTTACAGAATAGAGGTGTATGCTTATGTTTGTTTGTTGCCAAGGTAAATACACAAAATATAATTGTATGTAGTTCAGTTCAGTGTTTAAATTTAGGAGGGTAAGTCTGAACCAGAGAATATTTATAAGTGTACAAGATGTCTCCTGGGCCTAAAAGTACACCTACTTCAAATGCATATTAAGCTGCGGGGTTGAGTTCAGCACCAAGCAGACTTCCAAAGCTCTGGGCTTCCTGTTCCTAATTTTAATGAACACTAAGTGCTTGTGCGCATCCAGTGTTTCAATGCTGCACTGTCGGGGGGGTCAGAACAGTCTGACTTCTCAAGACACTGGTGCCAAAGAACGCTTCCATAACCTCCACGTTTTAGCAGAAGTATTTGCTTGGCATCATTCCTTTGTTTTTGCACACATAAAATCAGAAGGGTGACACCGTTTCGTTCTCACATGTAAAACTAAACCCAGAGAGCCACTGAGCCAAAGGCAGAAGAAAGGTCAAAAACCAGGAATAGTCTTAACCTCAATATTTCAGAAATGGGTATTCCACCAGTACAGAGTACGTTATTTGCTTTTTAGTAAAGAAAACACTCTTTTAAAAACTCAGCTGTTCTTGGAATTCTGGGCAATTAGAATTTAAAATGTATTTTGTACCAGGAAACAAGGATAATCATTTGGAAAGTGACATTAAAATTTCTTACAAATCAAAGTTCAAAGCCTCTAGGGGTTCAGAAGTTCCAGATTCTATCTTGGTGCCCTCTGAGTCTTTTCTCTCTTTCTCTCACACATGTACACACACACACACACACATGAGGACAGAGTTTAAAGAGTCCGAACACAGAGCTCTAGTTACTATCTTGACCTTTTCTTTTCTTTTTTTAACATAAACAAGGGGTGAGCTATACATTTAGAGCCTCAGTTTCCCCATCTGAAACGTAACTACTATTCTTTCTACCTCACACAAATTGGTGAAATTTAAACAACATGAATCTGAGGCATTTTGCAAATGGTCAAGCACTATATGAATATATAAATGATTACCATTCTCCTGTGCTGTGAGAGTGACTGTCATTATTAAGAGAAAGCACATACTGGAGTTGAACTAGGACTTATTTTATAGACAAGGATAATGGAATCTTAGTTCTAGAAGGTAATCCAAACATGATGCTGTTTAATCTTCAACACCTTTAAGGAACTGTCCTCTACAGCATCTCTGACAAGGTGGCACTTAACTTCTGCTTCAATAATTCAAGCAATGGGCAGTTTTGTGTTTTTTAGGCAGTTTGGTGTTTTTTAGGCAGTTTATTCAGCTAATGGAAATAGAAGTTTTATCCTTATGTTGGACTGAAATCTTAATTTCTAGTACGAAAAATGAAAGTGCTAGTCACTCAGTCATGTTTAACTCTTTGCAACCCTATGGACCTACCAAGCCAGGCTTCAACAGTATGTGAACTGTGAACTTCCAGATGTTCCAGTTGGATTTAGAAAAGGAAGAGGAACCAGAGATCAAATTGCCAACATCTCCTGGATCATCAAAAAAGCACGGGAGTTCCAGAAAAATGTCTACTGCTTTATTGACTATGCCAAAGCCTTTGACTGTGTGGATCACAACAAACTGTGGAAAATTCTTCAAGAGATGGGAATACCAGACCACCTGCAAAACCTTGTATGCAGGTCAAGAAGCAACAGTTAGAACTGGACAAGGAACAACAGACTGATTCCAGATTGGGAAAGGAGTATGCCAAGGCTGTATATTGTCACCCTGCTTATTTAACTTATAGGCAGAGTACATCATGAGAAACGCTGGGCTGGATGAAGCACAAGCTGGAATCAAGATTGTTGGGAGAAATATCAATAACCACAGATATGCAGATGACACAACCCTTATGGCAGAAGGTGAAGAAGAACTAAAGAGTCTTGAGGAAAGTGAAAGAGGAGAGTGAAAAAGTTGGCTTAAAACTCAATTCAGAAAACTAAGATCATGGCCTCTGGTCCCCATCACTTCATGGCAAAAAGATGGGGGAAACAGTGGAAACAGTGAGACTTTATTTTCTTGGGCTCCAAAATCACTGCAGATGGTGACAGCAACCTTGAAATTAAAAGATGCTTACTCCTTGGAAGAAAAGTTATGACCAGCCTAGACAGCATATTAAAATGCAGAGATATTACTTTGCCAACAAAGGTCTGTCTAGTCAAAGCTATGGTTTTTCCAGTAGTCATGTATGGATGTGAGAAGTGGACAATAAAGAAAGGTGAGCACTGAAGAATCGATGCTTTTGAACTATGGTGTTCGAGAAGACTCTTGAAGATTCCCTTGGACTGCAAGAAGATCTAACCAGTCCATCCTAAAGGAAATCAGTCCTGAATATTCATTGGAAGGACTGATGCTGAAGCTGAAACTCCCAATACTTTGGCCACCTGATGCAAAGAACTGACTCATTAGAAAAGACCCGGATGCTGGTAAAGATTGAAGTCAGGAGGAGAAGGGGACGACAGAGGATGAGATGGTCGGATAGGATCACTGACTCAATGGACATGAGTTTGAGTAAACCCTGAGGGTTGGTGATCTGCAGTCCATGGGGTTGTGAAGAGCTGAACTGAACTGGACTTACTGTAGCCTGCCAGGCTCCTCTGTCCATGGGATTCACAAGACAAGACTGTGGAGTGAGCTGCCATGGGCTCCTCCAAGGGATCTTCCCAACTGAAGGATTGAATCCGGGTCTCCCACGGTGAAGGCAGATTCTTTACCGTCTGAACCACCAATTCTAGCACAACCAGACACAACTTGAAAACAGTCTTCCGTCGTCAATTCGGCAGTGCTTCCAGTGTTGTTTAAAACCAGTTGCGCCTCGCCGTTTGTCTTTATTCAACAATGCAGCGTGTCAAGTGCTGGACTAGGAGCCAAGAATCAAAGACCAAACAGAGCTAATGCCTGTCTTCAAGTAGTGTACCAGCCAGGCGCTAGCACCGCAAGTAAAAAATGGAGACCAAGTACAGCAGGACTCTCAAGCAAGTAGGGTCTAATACAGAGAACTGACTGCTAAGAGGCGAAAGGCTAAAAGGGTTAGGACGCTGAGTCACCAGCTATTAGTATCTGCAGGAGCATGACCGCCCCTGGGGCTCAGCTAACCCGACGTTAGTAGGGGCAGGACGCAGGGGTCGCCATTGGAGAGGCGGCGCTAAGAGGATCGCGCCACCTGCTGGTGGGCCGCAGACCTCTGCAGGCGGCACCGCGCCGCGGGCGCTCAGCGTCCCTGGGGTAACGATGCTCGGTAATGGCGGCGTGGCCACCGGAAGTGGGGTACTCGGCTGGTTCCGGACCTGGAAGGGGCCTGACACAACCGGTAATGAGGGTGCAGTGGGGCTGTAGAATAGAGCCGCATCTGTCCTTGACTGCCTGCAGAAAGCTGACGGAGCTCAGGGCAGAATACAAATCCGTCTTCCTCTCTCCTCGCCCTCCTGGCTGCCGTCAGTGACTGCCATTGGCAAAAACCAACTGGAAAGAGGTTTACAAAGTAGTCTGGAAAATGTAACTTAGAGAATCCCAACCCCAGCTTTGTAAAGGTAAGGCTGATGCTACGACACAACAGATAGATAACTAGCAAAATCTACTATTTAGCTCCCCAGCATACCTACGTGTTAGCTCACCTTTATTTAAACATCTGTATAGCAACACTTCCCATATGGCCTAGTGATAAGGAATCTGCCTGCTAACGCAGGAGATGCAGGAGATATGGGTTCCGTCTCTGGGTCAGGAAGATCTCCTGGGGAAGGAAATGGCAACCCACTCCAGTATTCTTGCCTTGGAAATCCCATGGACAAGGGAGCCTGGTGGGCTACATACAGTCCGTGGGGTGGCAGAGAGTCAGACACGACTGAGCACACACACAACACCATAGCAACCACAACTTCATGCATCTTCCTGCCAAGATGCAATGATCGCTCATAAAAACAAAAACTCTATCTCCCCCAAAAGAGGAGATACAAAGTTCCAGAAGTTACCATACCCATCTCTGAATGATGTTATTCCTCGTCTAATTCACTCAAACCTCCACCCAAATAGTCTATAACATTAAGACAAAGTTTACCACTAAAAGCAACCACTACCAACAACAACAAAAAGCAACCACTACATAAAAGGGTAGGGGAAAGGCTAATAAATGGAAATTTTAATTATTATATATGAACTGTGTGGAAAATATAGCTTAGTTGCTATGGTCAGTTGTAGACCTCAATGTACAAAAACAGATGATGTTCATATCTTTCTTGTTCTTCTGTCTATTCCTTGTCCTTTGGTCCTCAGCCAGTCTACACCTAACAGATCTATACCTGTTAGAGTGACACACAACTTTATTTGCCAGAATATGAATAATTAGAAGCACTGTGTTTATTCTGTTGCTCCAGTGTTCCTTTAAATTTTACTACAGAGAAAGGAACAAGGAAAGACTAAGAAGTTCCTGACCTAACATCTCCTGGAAGCTGGATATAGTGTTTCCTACTCCCATTTTGCTTCACCACCCACTTTCTCCATAATAATCAGAGTCAGTAACTCCAGCAGAGACATCCCCTTCTTTGCCTGTGATTTCAATGTCATGAGGAGCCCAGTATCATTAGGTGGAAATTCAATTCCCCACTCAATGGAACTACACTGTTGAGTCTCCTGGTAGAACCTTTTCTTTCCTGAGAACTAAGGTATCAAAATCACTAGAGCCTAATGTTCAAGATTTGGGAAGTCTAAGTTATTCAAATGGTCCACTTTATATAATAACAAGAGGTGATTCTCCAACTGCAATTATTTGCTTTTAGACCTTGTATTTTTAACCAGCCAGCATAAAGGACCATGGGGCTTCGCTATGGCTCAGACGGTGAAGAATCTGACTGCACAGCAGGAGACCCAGGTTCTATCCCCAGGCCGGGAACGTCCCTTGGATTAGGGAACCACAACCCACTCCAGTGTTCTTGCCTGGAGAATTCCATGGACAGGAGCCTGGTGGCCTACTGAAGGTCACAACTCTGATTGCCATGTCCTTCCCACCTCCCCTTATGGTCACTGTGCCATCACCTTCTTGGCATTGAAGTGCTGCCACACTGGTCTAGGCCTCTCCAGGGCCCATGACACCCCTGAAGTAAAAGAGCCCACCCCCAAAGCAGATCCTCCGTCCACAGAGCACAGCGCCTGTGCGGTCTCTCAAGAATGTCGTGACCCTCCCTGGTGCCTTTCTCAATGGCTTTGTGAAGTACCCTCTGGACCCTCTGAGGGAACTTACTCTGGGTAGGAGGGGGGCAGTAAGGGAGTGAGTAGATACGAGATTGTACGTGATAAATATTCCCCAACATTCTTCCACCTTGGGTTCCTTCCAATACAGCATGTATTTAGCATTTAGGAACATAAAGTTCAATATCTCATCATCCTTACTCCAGAGTGTAACAGTCTAGATAAGAGGTCAACAAACTACAACCCATGAGCCAAATGTGGCCCATTACTTATTTAAAGTTTTAGTGGAACGTAGCCATGCTGTTTCATTTACATATTACCTGTGGCAGTTTTCACATCACTAGCGCAGAACTGAGTGGTTCTGACAGACATCTTATTGCAGGCTGGTAAGACTAGAATATTGACTAGCTCTTTACAGAAACACTGCACTGCCCCTGGCCAAGGCTGTCTCTAGTCTTGTCTCCACGTATCTGAGCTGTCATTGCCTTCTTGCTTACTCACATTCTCCAGTTTTTCTTTGGGAAAATGTGCTGATTAGTCAATGAGGAAAACACAGTCATGAAGCTTCTGACACATGTCAGGGTATCACCAACCATAAATAGTGGTGAACAAAAAAAATGTGGCTCTCATGCAGCTTAGAATCTACATCATGCTCTATTTCACATAACAAACAAGTATAATTTGAAAACATACACACCCCATGCTCACTGCAGCACTATTTACAACAGCCAGGACATGGAGGCAGCCTAAACGTCCATTGACAGAGTAATGGATGAAGAAGATGTGGTACATATACACAATGGAATACTACTTAGCTGTAAAAAAGAATAGCATAATGCCATTTGCAGCAACATGGCTGGACCCATAGATTGTCATACTGAAGGAACTAAGTTGGACAGAGACAGACAGATGTCATAGGATATCACTAATATGTGGAATCTAAAAAAGAACCCTCTTACACTGTTGGTGGGAATGCAAACTAGTACAGCCACTATGGAGAACAGTGTGTAGATTCCTTAAAAAACTGGAAATAGAACTTCAGTATGACCCAGCAATCCCACTGCTGGGCATACACACTGAGGAAACCAGAATTTAAAGAGACACGTGTACCCCAATGTTCATCGCAGCACTGTTTATAATTGCCAGGACACTGAAGCGACTTAGATGCCCATCGGCAGATGAATGGATAAGAAAGCTGTGGTACATATACACAATGGAATATTACTCAGCTATTAAAAAGAATGCATTTGAATCAGTTCTAATGAGGTGGATGAAACTGGAGCCCATTATACAGAGTGGAATAAGTCAGAAAGAAAAACACCAATACAGTATATTAATGCATATATATGGAATTTAGAAAGATGGTAACGATGACCCTGTGTGCGAGACAGCAAAAGAGACACAGAGTAAAGAACATACTGTTGGACTCTGTGGGAGGTGAGGCTGGGATGATTTGAGAGAATAGCATTGAAACATGTATATTAACATATGTGAAATAGATCTCCAGTCCAGGTTTGATGCGTGAGGTAGGGTGCTCAGGGCTGGTGCACTGGGATGACCCTGAGAGATAGGATGGGGAGGGAGGTGGGTGGGGGGTTCAGGATGGGGAAACACATGTACACCCATGGCTGATTCATGTCAATATATGGCAAAAACCACCACAATATTGTAAAGTAATTAGCCTCCAATAAAAAAAATAAAAAAGGCTACAAATAAACTTACAAAATAGAAATAGAGCAACAGATGTAGAAAATAAACTGAGGGTTTCTGGGGGAAAGCTGGGGGGTGGGGATAAACTGGGATTGACACATACACATTACTGTATATAAAATAGGTAACTAATCAGAAACTACCATATGGCACAGGGAACTCTTCAAAATACTCTGTAATGACCTGTGTAGGAAAAGAATACAGGAATCTAAAAAAGAGTGGATATGTGCATATGTACAAGTGATTCACTTCACTGTACATCTGAACCTAACACAACATTGTAAATCAACTATAATAAACATTTAATAAACAATAAGTTAAAAATATAATATACATATATATACGTATATGTATATATGTATACGTGTGTGTATACATATACACACACATGAATGTGGTCTAAAGGAACCCAGCAGTGTGGTCTGGCCTACTGCTTGGAAGACTAACTCCCGTCATATCAAGGGGTGAGCAGACCCTGCCAGCCTGATTCAGGAGCGCAGAGGCACCCAGGCGAGGGGTCAGGCGCTGGAGCGCTGGCTCACGAGTTACAGGGAGGGCCTCCTGTCGCCCAGACCGGACGCGGGCGCTGGCCATCTGCACAGCAACGCGCCACTGCAGTCAGGCTGCCCGGAAAGCCAAAACCTGGTCGGCAAACAGGGCACTGACTTCTCGGGAAAAGTTACTGTGAGGTGGGACGGAAGTACCCACACGATTAGTACTTTTTCCTCCTGTGGGGATGAGAACGTGGTGTTGGGTATGCAAACAGAATAAAGCAAGTGGAAAGAACTGGGTCTTTAACAGCGTCACACCCCTGAAGGAATCTGGACGCACTCACTATGCCCAAAAGGTGATTCTGTCGTGGGAGCAGAAACAGTGGGAGGCCGGTGCTGCCAACTT
The DNA here is from genome assembly GCA_020226075.1 of Hydropotes inermis. NCBI lineage: Eukaryota > Metazoa > Chordata > Mammalia > Artiodactyla > Cervidae > Hydropotes > Hydropotes inermis. Next base: position 67,357,923 of record CM035280.1, on the reverse strand, counting down.
TATATCCTCTCTCCCTTAATGAGAGCCTGAGCTGCCGAGGCCAGAAAATGCAAGACTTCCTCTTCTCTATGGTATTTCTTCTCCTATGCCTCTACAAACGATCAAGGTTTCTTTGGATTGAAATTTTATCTAAGTGTATTAATTCTGAGGCCCAAATAGCCCCCTGCCTCTTTCAAATGGCCACTTGATGCGAAAAGCTGACTCATTTGAAAAGACCCTGATGCTGGGGAAGATTGAAGGCAGAAGGAGAAGGGGACAACAGAGGATGAGATGGCTGGATGGCATCACTGACTCAGTGGACCTGGGTTTGAGTAAGCTCTGGGAGTTGGTGATGGACAGGGAGGCCTGGCGTGCTGCAGTCCATGGGGTCGCAGGGAGTCAGACATGAGTGCCTGAACCGAACTGAACTGTCCATCTCAGTTCTACTGTACTATGTTTATATTTATATAGTCAGAGAGAGTCCATTCCATGACTGATTATTATGATACTTTCCACATAAGTTTGCTATAGGAACTGAATGCAAAAATTTTTGTGAACCACCCATGACTATGTCAGTCATATAGTAGGTGCTCAGTAGTGAAAAATAGGATTGTAATATACTGGAAGTGGTGTAATTATCTCCACCACAGTGTGAGGTACGTTATAGTACACGAGTGGCAGAAGTGAAGTGGGGTGGGGACACAGACCAAATACTCCCGGGACCTTGAACTAGGCGACAGACACAGCTGTAAGTCACTTTCTCACTGCATCACCTTTCTTTGGCTACATTTCAGGGCATAAATGCCAGGCTGCATGTGGGGCTGGGAATTGAACACTGCACCTTGCAGTGCAGTCCGGCTCGGGCTGCGTACAGGGCAAGCATCACAAGTCTCTTAACTCAGACTGACCCAAGCCTCAGCGGTGCCCACGTAAACTTTTTGGTCACCCAGCTCCTCTGGGTTTGTATGTGAATTATTTTCACACCAAGTTTCTTCAATCCCGGTCATGTAGGACCGATCAGAAAGCAGACAAAACCAAATCTAAAGAGTACATTCCGCTGGACGCACTTTCCCCCCTAAACCATGGACACTCTGCTTTCCTTCTCGTGTCCCAGCGTCACAGTCTACACCTGAAGCTAGAAAATTCAGGTTCGTGGGCATGTCAGCAAAAATCAACAGTCAGTCCTCCTGAAATTGCCCCAGATCTGACTTGTTTAATATCTACTGCCGTATGTGTTTAGTTCTACTCACTTTTTGTTCAGCAAATGCATAACTCAGTGTCAGCCACTGTGACCAACTGCAGTCACACTATAAAGACACTAGCTCACTTTACCCCAAAGCCTCATAAGGAGCAACCCTATCATCCTCAAGGTGCAGAGAGGCTCATGAGACTCTGATGACACAGACTAGTGTATGGATATAAACCAGGCAGTCTGCCCCCGAGGACATCCTAACCCTCACCCCCAGCCTCTTAGTTCAGTTTCTGCTGAGCCTCACCATAATGGGGCAGCCTGAGCATGAGCCTCCCTGCCTCCAGGCTGGGCTCTTCCCATTTGACGTTGTCATCCACACCGTAGACAGCGCTACAGCTCTCGGTTACAGCTTAAACACTTCAGATGTTTCCTTAGGGATGCAGAGTCTTTATTCTAAGGCACGATCTGTAATCGTTGGCTGCCTTCATGTCCCCCTGCTCCCAGCCTGCCTCCATCCTCCTGTCCACCCTCACCCTCCATGTTCCCACCACCAGCCCCTCCGCAGACTCCCCCCTGCAGCCGCGCTGGACCCTGCGTGCCGCCCTGTCTGAGTTCAGTTGTGTCTTGCTGTTTGGGCCCCAGCTGCTCCTTGAAGGCATGCTCCACGTCTGCCTCTGCACCACTCACTCCAGCTGGAATGTCTTCACCCCTCTTCTGAGCAACTGCTCACCACACAGGTGTGCACAGACACACACACACAGACACACAAGATAACACTCACACCTAGACTCATGGAATCCTAATGTGACGTCAAGTCTAGTCAAATGTCCTTGAGATAGAGAAGGACAAATACTGTCATATACTTGGTTGTACCCCTATCTGTCTACCAAAGTGAAATGAAGTGAAAGTTGCTCAGTCATGTCTGACTCTTTGTGACCCCATGGATCATACAGTCCATGGAGTTCTCCAGGCCAGAATACTGGAATGGGTAGCCTTTCCCTTCTCCAGAGGATCTTCCAAACCCAGGGATCAAATCCAGGTCTCCCGCATTGCAGGCAGATTCTTTACCAGCTGAGCAACAAGGGAAGTCCAAGAATACTGGAGTGGATAGCCTATCTTTTCTCCAGCGGATCTTCCCAACCCAGGAATCAAACCAGGGTCTCCTGCATTGCAGTTGGATTCTTTACCAGCTGAGCTATGAGGGAACCTCCTATCTATCCTGGAGATTAAGATCTGGCTTCTGCACATGTTTCCATTCCTAGTACTTTAATATATCTGCACTTAAACATTAAATAAAAACAAATTAAATTGAACTAAATTTTAATAAATATTAAAACTGTAAGAATATAATCCAAATTTTTATAAACACGTAGCTGTATGTATTTGAGTGTGTTTTTGTATTAAGTGAAAGTGAAAGTCGCTCAGTCATGTCACTCTTTGGGACCTCATGGACTATACAGTCCATGGAATTCTCCAGGCCAGAATACTGGAGTTGGTAGCCTTTCCCTTCTCTAGGGGATCTTTCCAACCCAGGGATTGAACCCAGGTATCCCACATTGCAGGTGGATTCTTTACCAACTGACCTATCAGGGAAGACTGTATTAGATAAACCTGCTACAAATATTAAATAAATTAAGAAGCTGAACGCTGAAGAATTGATGCTTTTGAACTGTGGTGTTGGAGAAGTGGTTGAGAGTCCCTTGGACTGCAAGGAGATCCAACCAGTCCATCCTAAAGGAAATTAGTCCTGAATATTCACTGGAAGGACTGATGCTGAAGCTGAAGCTCCAATACTTTGGCCACTCGATGCGAAGAGCTGACTCACTGGAAAAGACCCTGGTGCTGGGAAAGATTGAAGGCAGGAGGAGAAGGGGATGACAGAGAGGATGAGATGGTTGGATGGCATCACTGACTCAATGGACAAGAGTTGGAGCAAGTTTTGGGAGTCAGTGATGGACAGGGAAGCCTGGCATGGTGCAGTCAATGAGGTCGCAAAGAATTGGACATGACTGAGTGACTGAACTGAACTACAATATTAAGAATGATTTATTAGCAAGATGAGATTATGGATTATACCAGGCTTACTCTAATTTTTCTGTATTCTGTAAACTTTATATCAATACTATTAATCTAAAAAAGTGTCTTCACAAAGAAAATTTTATTTTTGGTGATATTGGCAGTATTTGAAGTTCTCTCTGATCTTTTAAACTCTTTATACTGTTCACCAGACTTCTGCTTCCAGTTAGGATATAGAATGTGAAATACCTGCAACTCCATGGTAATAACGAGAAAACCTGGAGAAACACAGAAACAATACTTTGCTATGAGTATAGCAAAGAAGAGGATGAGAAGAATCCTAGCTAAACTGAACTGTAGGCAGAAACGAGCCCTTCACTGTGAGGAGAGAGCCTCAGCTCCTTCTAAGACTGAGAGTTCTCAAGTCTGAGAACACATGGGGGGTTGTGGGCTGAATCTCCATAAACAGACTTTGTGGGAACAAGGGCTGGTGGGGTTTGGAGGGATCTGAAAGAGTGGCAAGTGTACAAACTGTGTGGCCCAACGAGTCCCTTGTCCTAAGCAGGGCCTGAATTTGCCAGGAAAGGAGCAGTGGACAGCGGGCGTAGAAGCAGAGGGAAAGAGCAGTAGTCCTACATCTGCACAGTTCTTAGGCTGTGAGGAGTTGAATCCAGAGATGAGCAAAAGAAAATGTTGCTTCTCAGCTCTGACTTGTAGAAAACGTGGGCACAGTGGTGTAGGGGCTCAGCCCGGCCAGTCACTGCGCTCGGCCCAAGCGAAGCTCAGGCCCGGTCCCCGGGACGCTTGCTCTCCTAGACCCTTACCCAACCCCAGACTGAGAAAAAGACTGGCATCCTTTTATGAAATAAGTAGAACAAAACTGTACGTGAATATCCACTAGCTTTTATACACAATCTAATGTAAAAATTGAGACAGGCAGAGAGCAGGAAAGTGTGACCCGTCACCAAGAAGAGACACAGCTGCTAGAAGAAAACCCACCGAACAACAGACAGGCTCATGCTGGAGCGAAGAGAAAAAGACAAGCCCATGAAAACGAAACGAGGTTCAGTGACAGGTGAGCTAATGTCACACCGCCTAGCATGGGAACTGCAGTCCCAGAAGGAGAGGCGAGACTGAATGAGGATGGAAAAGAGGACCTAAAAATTGTCAGCCAAGTTTTCCAAATTTAAAATGTCGGCTCAGAAATTCAAGGGTTGTAATAACTTCAATTTTGGCTAATGCAAAGGCACACCATAATCAAGTTTCTGGAAATAAGATATAAAGAGCATATCTTAAAAGAAATCAGAGGGGGGCAAAACTCACCTTTAGGTGAACAATGGTAAAAATGACAGCTAACTTCTCAACAGAAAAATGAAAGCTAGAAGCCAATGAAACATCTTTTAAGTGTCAAAGAAAGAAAGTATATCCACCCAGAATTCTATATCTAGCAAAAATAGCCTTTGAAAATAGACATTTTAAAATTGATGAAACCTTAAAGAATTCATTACCCACCAAAAGAACATGCACATTACAAATATCTAATAAAGAACTTCTATCTAAAATAAATAACTCCTGAGAAAATAAAGCAATTAAACAGACACATAAAAAAAAAGATATAAAATGGCTACTAAGTACTCAATATAATATACTATAGTGTTATCAGCTAAATTTAAAACTAAAATGAGATACTTCACACTCACAAGAATGGCTAAATTAAAAGAACTGACAGCATGAAATGTTGGTGAGAATATGAAGCAATTGGAGTTTGCAAATATTGCTAGTGGAAGTATAAACACTTTGGGAAACTGTGGGGTAGATTCTTATACAGTAAACACACACATGCCCTAGCAATATTACTTCTGGAAAAGTGAAAATATATTTCCACAAAAAGACATGTACAAGAAGTGTTATTAAATTTCACCCCCCAAATGGAAACAGCTTCTCCATCCAACAATTAGAAAATAGAGAAACAAAATTTATAAGAATATGCACGCATGCTCAGTCACTTCAGTCATGTCTGACTCTCTGCGAACCAATGGACTGTAGCCCACCAGGCTCCTCTGTCCTTGGGGATTCTTCAGGCAAGAAAACTGGAGTGGGTTGCCATGTCCTCCTCCAGGGGATCTTCTTGACCCAGGGATCAAATCCGGGTCTCCTGTGTCTCCACTGCAGGCAGTTTCCTTACCACTGAGCCACTGGGGAATAAGAATGAGTGAACAACTGACCCAGAATAATATGCATGTATCTCAAAAGAATTATGTTGAGAGAAAGAATCCAACACAAAATAGTGCTTACATATATTTCCCCTGTGTACAGCAGTTCAGAAACAGGCAAAACTAGTTGATGGTGATGGAAACTGCAGGAGTAGTTGCTCTCACAATTGGACCTGAATGGAGTGAGGCGCTTTCGTCAAAATGTTCTTGATATTTTCAGTACTGTGTGCTTTGATTGAAATTTGAGTTATCTTTGTCAAGACTTATTAACCTGTATATTTAAGATGTACCCATTATTGCTGTATTTATACTTCAATGAATAAATATCAATCTCTGCTGATGAATGTAAAAATAAATACTGTATCCACAAGCACACTAGTTATGCCCCCTCAAGATTTGTGGCTTCTGCAAATTATCCAAATATCATGATTAATTCCATTATAGTTAGCAAAGTTTTGGAATCAGATTTGGTGAGCACTGTATCACTTTGGTCACCACTAGAATTTAACCTCCAGCAGATCATGAATCCTAACAGACTCTTTCCATGTACAATTAGTATGTTAATCTCAAATTCATCATGTTTAGTTGCTGGCTGAAAACTCAGTCATGCCTAATTCTATTAGGAAACTGTCTCTGTCCAAAATCTGTTCCTCTCTGTCTATAGTTGTGGTGCTAAATCGATCTGCAGTACCCTTCCTCCATAAACACAGATTTGGACCATTGGTCCAAATAGTAGTTTTATTAATTATAGTAATATTAATAATTATATTAATTATAATATTAATATAAATATTATTTATATATAAATGAAATAAATATATACAAGAAATAAATATAAGATTATAATTATGGTAGTGATCAGTTCAACTATACTAATAAATTTAAATGCAAATGGCCTAAATATACCAAAGACAGAGACCATCAGAGTCAATTTTTGGAAAAGCAAATATTGTCTAAAAGGAACTCATTTAAATATAAAGGCAGAGATAGCTTAAAAGTAAAGGAACAGAGAAGGACACATGCTAACACTAATCAAAAGAAAATTGGAATAGCTACATTAACTAAAGATAAAGCAGAATTATGGATAAGGAAAAAAGTATCAGGGACTCTTGAGAGTCCCTTGGATTGCAAGGAGATCAAACCAGTCCATCCTAAAGGAAATCAGTCCTGAATATTCATTGGAAGGACTGATGCTGAAGCTCTAATACTTCGGCCACCTGATGTGAAGAACTGACTCATTGGAAAAGACCCTGATGCTGGGAAAGATTGAGAGCAGGAGGAGAAGGGGATGACAGAGGATGAGATGGTTGGATGATACCACCAACTCAATAGACATGAGTTTGAGCAAGTTCTGGGAGATGGTAATGGACAGGGAAGCCTGACATGTTGTAGTCTATGGGGTTGCAGCATTAGATACAACTGAGCAATTGAACTGAATGTTAAAGGAGTCAATTTTCCAAGAGTAAAATACAATACTTAATAAGCATATCCTAACAACACAACACTAAAATATATAGGACAAAAAATATTGATAGAAATGTGAAAAGAAATAAGGTTAATTTACAAAGTATAGGTGGAGTCTTCAATATCTTTCTTTCAATTTTAATAGATTTAGAAAGCAAAAATTACTAATGACATAGTTGACTTTCACAACACATTCAATCAGTTGGATTTAACAACAGTGGAATATACATTCAAGATCACATGAAACATTCACTAAGATAGGCCATAAAACACAGTTTAAACCATAAAACACAGCTTAAGACTTTAAAAATAATAGAAATAATGCAAAGGATGCCATCAGACTTCAATGGACTTAAAGTAGAAAAACAATAACATAGTTGTAAAACTCCCAAATATTTAAAAATTAAATAACACACTTTCTAAATAACACAGGGTGGGAAAAGAAAGTTCAAAAAATTTTTAATATTTTTAACTAAATGAAAACAAAATATATCTAAAATTGTGGTATGCAGTCCAATCAGTGCTTAAAGACAAATTTATGACATAAAATGCATATATTACAAAAGAAATCTGAATAACAGATTTCTTTCTTGGGAAAATAGAGCAAGAAAAGCAATACAGATGTAAGCAAGTAGAATAAAAGAAGCGATGTTTAGAGCAAAAATCAATAAAATTGAAAACAAACACTCGATAGACAAAATCCGCTAAATCAAATGCTGATGATACTCTGAAAAGATCAATTTATAAACTAAGAAAAAAGAGGGAAGACATAAATTACTAAAATCTGAAGTGAAAGAGGAAATCACTGTTGGTCCCATGGACATGAAGGAATATTATGAACAATTCTTTGATCACACATTTGGTAACTGATGAAATGGATCTGTCTTTTGGAGACACAAATGACTCAAATTCACACAGAGGAAATAACCTGAGTATGACTATATCTATCAAAGAAAATAGATCAATAATTAACAACCTTCCACAAAGAAAGCGCCAGGCCCAGATGGTTTCACTGGTGATTCTACTAAACACTTGGGGAGGAAGTTAAATCGATTCTCTATGTCTCCTCTTGTAGATAGGAGTAGAGGGATTACTTTCTAATTCATGCAAGAATTACTTTTCTAATTCTAATTATCAAAATACCAAAACCAGGTCAAGACGTTACAAGAAATGTAAAGGCCAATCACTCATGAATGTAGTTGTGAAAATCGTCAACAAAATATTAAGAAATTAAATCAAACAATGTATAAAAGGATTTATACAGCATGACCAAGTGGGCTTATTTCAGGCATGCAAAGCTTGTTCAAAAATTAGTCAATGTAATCAATCACATCAACAGGCTAAAGAGGAAAAATCATAAACATATCAATAGATACAGAAAAAGCATTTGACAAAATTTGACACCCATTCATTATAAAAAACTCTCAATGAGGTTGGAACAGAGAACTTCCTCAACTTGATAAAGAACATCTGTGAACAACCAATAGCTAACATCATACTTATTGGTGAGAAATTAGATGCCTTTCCCCTAAATATGAAAACAAGGCAAGGATGACCCCTTCTCACCATTCCTATTCAACACCGTATGAGAAGTCCTAGCTAATACAATATGACTTCAAAAAAAAAAAAAACAAAAAACAACAAACACTAGCTGTGCACATTTGGAACGAAGATGTGAAGCTGTCTTTTCAGATGACATGAGTGTCTTATGAATATAAATCCAAAGAATAGAAAAACAGTAAGAAGTTATATAAAGGCTGCAGGGCTTATGGTTAATATACAAAAGTCAATTTCTTTCTTATATACCAGTAATTAACAACTGGAATTTGAAATTAAAATCATAAAATTACATTAGCATCAAAATTACATTAGTATCAAAATAATGAACTACTTAGGTATACATTTAACAAAACTATACAGATGCTATATTAAGAAAATTATAAAATGCTAATAAAAGAAATCAAAGAAATTTGAAACAAATGGGAAACATTTCACGTTTATTCGCAGAAAGATTCATTATTAGGATGTCAGTTTTTCACAACTAGATCTAATGTTCAGTTAGCTGCTCAGTCATGTCTGACTCTTTGCAACCCCATGGACTGCAGCACGCCAGCCCTCCCTGTCCATCACCAACTCCTAGAGCTTACTCAAACCCAGTTCCATTGAGTTGGTGATGCCATCCAACCACCTCATACTTTGTCATCCCATTCTCCTCCCACCGTCAATCTTTCCCAGCATCAGGGTCTTTTCCAATAAGTCAGTTCTTTGCATCAGGTGGAGTTTCAGCTTCAGCATCAGTCTTTCCAATGAATATTCAGGACGGATTTCCTTTAGGATGGACTGGTTGGATCTTTTTGCTGTTCACGGGACTCTCAAGTCCAAGATCTAATATAATCCCAATCTAAATCTCATTTTGTGGATAGGGCAAATTGATTTTACAGTTTATATGGAAAAGTAAAATTACCAGAAAAGTCAAAACAATGCTGAAAGTAAGAGCATTAGCGTCAAGACTTATTATAAAGTTAAATTAATCAGGACATCATATTCACTTTAGTATTCACTAAAGACTAGAGTTCCCCGGTGGCTCAGATGGTACAGTGTCTGCCTACAATGTGGGAGACCCAGGTTCGATCCCTGGGTCGGGAAGATCTCCTGGAGAAGGAAGTGGCAACCCACTCCAGTACTCTTGCCTGGAAAATCCCATGGATGGAGGATCCTGGTAGGCCCCGCTTCATGGGGTCGCAAAGAGTCCGACACAACTGAGCGACTTCACTTTCATTTTCAAAGACTAGACAATTAGATATAAGTAAAAGAATAGAGAGCCCAGAAGTGAACTCACACAAGTACAGTCAACCAATCTTTGAGAAAGGAGCACAAGGTCATTCAATGGAGGAAAGGATAGTCTTTTCTACCAATGATGCTAAAATAACTGGACATTCGTATACCAAAAAAAGTTGAATCTAGATACAGAATTTAAACTTCACAAAAAGTGACTCAAAATTCATCATACACCTAGATGTAAAGCATAAAACTATAAAACTTCTAGAAAATATCAGAAGAAAATTTATATGACCTCAAATTTGGCGATAGGTTTTTACACACAATATCAAAAGCCCTTTTCTGGAGAAAAGGCAATTTATATTTTGTTAAACTAAAAACTTCTGATCAAAGACCTTAAGAGAATAAAAACACAAGTCATATAATGGGTGAAGATATTTGCAAAACATATGTATGGTAAAGAACTTGTCTGCAAAATATACAGCAAACTCTTAAAATTCAATAACAGAAAGCAAAAAACTAGACAATCCAACTGAAAAAGGGGAAAAAGTATTGAACACTTCAACAAAGAAGATGTATGACAAATATGCACAAAAAGGATGGTAACAGCATATACCAATTTTATTTATTTATTTATTTATTTTATTTGTGGTGGATTTTGTCATACATTGAAATGAAACAGCCATGGGTTTACATGTGTTCCCCATCCCAATCCCCCCTCCCACCTCCCTTTCCACCCGTTCCCTCTAGGTTTTCCCAGTGCACCAGGTCCGAGTGCTTGTCTCATGCATCCAACCTGGGCTGGTGATCTGTTTCACCCTAGACAATACACATGATTCAGTGCTGTTCTCTTGAAACATCCCACCCTTGCCTTCTCCCACAG